>JAVJGI010000060.1:79503343-79515820 GCA_035590275.1 Ibycter americanus | reverse complement strand
ACCCTCCGTGGGCTGAGGGGCACAGCCTGCCTCACCGTGGGCTTCCCCAGGGGCTGCCGGGGAGCCTCTGCTCCGGCACCTGGAGCCCCCCCTGCCCCTCCGCCTGCACCAGCCTGGGGGGCTGCGGGGCTGCTCCGCTCACAGTCTCACTCCTCTTTTCTGGCTGCTGTTGTGCTGCAGGTTTTTCACCTCTTTAAATATGTTATCCCAGAGGTGCTACCACCACCACTGATGGGCTCAACCTTGGCCAGCAGCCGTTTCATCTTGGAGCCGGCTGGCATGGGCTCAATGGGACATGGGGGAAGCTTCTAGCAGCTTCTCACAGAAACCGCCCCTGTAGCCCCCCCTGCTATCAAAACCTTGCCATGCCAACCCAATACACTTCTCAACTATTTTTAAAAATTTAAATAGTTTTGAATTTCAGTACAGCTAACACTCCATTTCTCAGGCTAATATTTATCTGAAAGACCACAGAGAGTGGAAAAACCTAGATAGTGTATATATATGATACTCCTCCTAATCCTTAAGCGGTTTCCAGAAAGATACAAACAGGTAAATCTGTCCATAGATTATGGTAATTTGAGCCTAGTATTTTTTTACCTGGATTTCTGAGGAATGGATGTTATCCCATCAGGTTCCACATGTCTGCACTTCTTTGTCTGTCTGCTCCTCTCCAGTAATTCTCTAATCTGCTGGCAATTTCAGTTTCAACGACATTTGAGAAAGGAGTAGAATCATGAGAAGTATGTGATTTTTATGATTGATGAAAACAAGTGATTGGGTGGAAAAGACAGAGAGAGTTGCCAACACTATCTTCACAGAGAAAAGAACTTTAAAGTAAGAGAGCACAGTTTTATCAGACACCCGAGAATCTAGTCTGCATTGGTGGTTTCTCTCTCAGTCAGATTCCCTAGCATTCAAGAAGATAAAACCCATAAATGAAGTTTTTCCAATGCTTAATTTTCTTAATGGCAGCTCCTCCCTGTGGATTCTCTATGGTATAAGGCATGAGTTTATGCTGCAATCTCAGCATAATTCAGTTAAGAATTATCAATCAACCAGAAGACACAAATCCATTTGCAACCAACCTATTTATTAATTCTTGCAATGCTTGTTATGTATATTTGTTACCCTTGTTTTTTCTTAGATTTACTACTTTTCAGATAGCTGTCACCTACTCTTTTTTTGTAGTCTCCTTTGATTGATGACTATATTCACTCTCCCCTCAAATGAAACTTTTCTTCAGACATATTTGCCCTACTTTTTCTGTGTTGTGCTATCTTCTGGCACAGACTTCGATCATTTGTTCCTGTTTGCTATCATGTCTGTTCCAGCTCCCCAGTTCATGCCCCACTCATTGCTTCATGCTAATTATCACAAGAAGTGCTCACTAGAATTGAAAAGGTATTTGCTTCCTAAAGAAGCTGGACACTTATGCTACTTTAAACCTGACTCTTGCTCACTTCCTGCCTTCATTTTCCACTTTTGGGTGTGCTAGATATAATCTCAACCCGGATTGCAAGTAAATACAGTCCCTCCTGCTTTGATATAGAAACTGCTTTTTGCATGATGGAAATTACAGCTGTGAGTTAAACAGATAAACCCTCTGCATTGCCTGGCAAATAGATTGCTAAAAATTTTCATGTTTGGAGCTAGACTCACCAATAAAAATAACTCAAGATGTGTTTTGGCTTAAGCCAACACTCTTTCAGGGATCAGACCTAGATTCACAAAAGGACACTGACACTACCTGCCACTGTACATACCTAACTCCAATTTGAATTCTCACATTGCTTGCTAAGGTTTAACACTGAAGGCTCAAGCTGCTGAAGTTATCACCCATAAATTTCTTCATGTGTGCAAGGACTGGCTGCTGTATATGCTTAGAAGAACTTACATCCTGGCAATTCACTTTCCATTTAATTTTTAAATTAGAAAAGCTTTCTACCAAGCATGCTATCTACAGTGATTTCAGCGCCAGGCTGCATTAGAGCTCTGAATCCTTAACTTGGAGCCTAGTATTTCAGTATATATAACAGAGTACTTAAAAGACTAAGAGCTGCAATGTGGAACGTCAGTCTCCTGTGAGGATTTAACTCTGAGTGCTAAACAGAAAGATGCCCAAGAGTGACATCTGCAATGGCATTTGGGTACTTTCCAGACATGAAAACATTACTGAACAACCCCCACAGGACCCCTCTATGTGTTCTTTCAACATCCTATACATTTGCCTACCTTTAGAAGTGTCTTCCTGCACATGCACTGAATGGGGTACATGGAGCTTTGTTGATCAAGCTCCTCATACAGCTGGATAGCACATAGACATGGAGTTATGGAACCTTACAAGGCCCAGGTACTCCTATGGACCACGCCTTCTACATAACTACACTTTGTGTCTTCACAGCTGACACTTTAAAGGCTTTAGATTAAGCAGTACCTACCCAAGCTGCACAAAGGGACTCAAAAGTAGGTAAGAAAATCAAACACAAATCCATTCTTGAAGCATAACAAGTTATCATTACTTAAATAAGCCACAGTAACTATTCACCTATGAGTTTAACTAGCTCAAATCACAAATTCAAAGTGTTTTAAACTTTAGTGAGAACTGTCAGTGCAAATTATGACTTTGTTGTTATTTCAGCTGTAACAACAGTGATGTTCTATCACACACTCCTTCCCTTGGGCATGGCATTGTGTACCTACCCCATACCTATACTTTATGAAGTGATTTCCTAAGTCCACATATGGTGCCTGAATTCAGGGTTCAACACTAAAAATAATATCCACAACCACAGGACTACTGAGGAAGAGGAGGACCAAAAAACCGCAAGAGACCAAACCTAAGCCAGCTATCAGGAAACATGGTTGTATCTGGAGTGCCACCACCCTCTCAGCTTAGGCACTGACTCCAGAGCCTGTGTGAGATTGGCAGTCACAGCCTGAAGTTCTCCTCCTGCCCCAAAGCACAGTTTTCTGTTGGGTAACAAACTTCTACAACAATTTCTTGTGAGAGCAGGACTGCATATGGTAGTACAGCTATTAGACTTTTATGTAATCTTCCTTGTGCCTAAAACATCATTTAATGCTCCTCTGATCTCACCTCCCCTGCACTGTTCATATTTATCATAGGAAAAGTCTATGGTCACTTTGCATTTTGTTATGCTGAAACATTTGCAAGGACTTCTCTGAACTGGGCCAACACAGAGTTTAGTGGATTCTGATTTATTATTTATTCATTAATTTTGAATTTTAGATCAACATTATGGATCAACATATTCAGCCTACTCAAGTTGGCCACAGTTCTGCACATGGGCAATTATAATACTTCAGGTAGAAACACGAATTTTCTAACTAGCACCTAACTATCTAATCATTTTCAGAAGAAACAATTTTTAACAGTTCTCACTTTGGGTGTAAATGCCTAAATTCTTCACAAATTGCACTTCAGGTGCTTACCTGTCTTTTTACATCTAAGTGCTTCAGAAACCTGATACTTCCTTTGTGCTTTTCAATAGGTGGTGTAGTGCAGCAACATATCTGTATTCCAGTACCTAGCCATCTCCTTGGGAATTTGACAGATACCAGGTTGCAAGCAGGGTCAGAGCATATCTCCAGTATTAGGTCCAAAAGGACAGTCTTCCTGTATTTTTCAAAATACTGCTCATGGGTTTCCTGGATTTCAGACTGAAATAGAGGTTCAAGAGAACTGTTAGCTAGCATCAATACTTTGTCTGACCACAGAAACCAGAGTCAATACTTTGAAAATCCTCTTGGCAGAAATGTGTTTATAAGTACTTTGGTACAGCAACAGTGGTGTCAAGGGAGAAGGATTTGTTGGCATGTCACCTTTAACTTTGAAGAGATCTGTTATGTCTGCATAATCAACAAGACCACTCTCTTTAATCCCTTTTAAAATTTGCCTTTGGTGCCCAAGCACAATTAGTGAATCTTCTGTACTGTCCGTGGCTGAGATAACAAAGTCGTCATTAGAAATAAGATGGATTCCAGTAGTGACCACAGTGATGCTGCCTGGCACTCCTAGATAATGCTCTCCCCTGAGAAGCCTTACCCTAGTAATTACTTTCTTCTCTCTTTTGTCAACCTATTTGAAATCTATCACTTTTAATGAGTATTTATCTCCAAGTCAGTAAATCTGTATTAGGTAGCACTTTGTGTAATGTCTTATTTCAGTCCATTATCCATGGTACTCCACCCTATCTATGCAGGCTTTATTCCTACTATTTGCTCCACGTTGATTGAACCCTTTGTTCATGCAGACCCCCTTAGACTCCAGCACCATTCCATATGAACATAAGACTCCATCCATATGGATAAATGGTTAGATCTGGGTCAGTAATTACAATGTAGAAAGTAATTAGATATTTTTAAAGCATCAACTATTTTTAATAAGCTTACTTTTAATTATTAATTGGAATCTCCCTAAATATTCACATATTGATTCCCTTGTACAGCTGAATATTATGCCTAGAATCTATGTAAAATTGATTGGCCAGAATTTTCCCAGTTCTTGCTTCCTGACGTATAGGGTTATTTTTAGTCTCTGAATCCCTAGCTTGATTAACATTATCTGCAAAAGTTCAAAAAGTCCTTTGGATAGTTCCTTAAAATATTCAAGTGCACCATTTCTAAACTTGCAGATGCATCTTACT
This sequence comes from Ibycter americanus, assembly GCA_035590275.1. Lineage (NCBI taxonomy): Eukaryota > Metazoa > Chordata > Aves > Falconiformes > Falconidae > Ibycter > Ibycter americanus. Next base: position 79,511,150 of record JAVJGI010000060.1, on the reverse strand, counting down.
TAATTTTGTCTAATAGTAGTTAGGAAGCAGAGAAATTATTACAGGACACATTAAGAGAGACTGTTATCAAAGGTGGACAAGAGAGTGAACTGCAACTTACAGGGTCAAGTACTGGCCCTACAATTAGAATCTGCATATTTTTACTAGTATTAACAAAGCTTTTCACTATTTTTATGCTTTCAGTTTATCTAGTCACAGTCAGGACAGGGGCCTTGTTGTGCTTGGTACAATATGCATCAGGAAACAGCCCTTCTCAACAGGCTCAAGCTCACCAAAAGTTGGCATGTGGCCAATTCCTTAATTTGATAGAGCTGCCAGGTAGGGAAGCTTTATAGCCAAGAAAAGGCTATCTCCTTAGAAAAAAAACCCTTGCTGAACCAAGGCTGAAACTCTGGGACAATGACCAAGCCTTTTGATTTGTTGACAAGGACTATCTTAGCAGCTCCTGACATAAGCGGAGCTCACTTCTGGTTTCAGTCAACAAGGAGTGTGCTCCAGGAAGGTAGTCATCTCTGGTGGTGACAAATGGAATCTGTGAAGGAATACTGGAAAATCACTGTGAGACATGCACGTTTCTCCCTGCAAGGGATGGCCAGCCAAAGATCATAACCTCTGCAGATCAACAGCAGACAGTGCAATGACCTTCAGCGTGAGGAAAAGACAAACACAGGGGCAATGGTTTTTCATCTCTAATTGCTTAATACATGTTTGGGGGAAGTCTGTATAAGGAAGATCATCTGTATTCTCTGCTTTGCCATAGTCCACACATGGATACAATTGTATGCACGCAGCAGGTTGCAAGACTTAGCCTGTAAATATATTTAGTAAGTTACAGGCAGACATAAACTAAAACCATGTGTATTTGCTTTTAAGGCAATCAGCTTCAGTAGTGTTGTCAGCACCTCTGAGAGCCCGCCCCAGGTGTAGACGACCTTATTCTCTATAAACACATTCAGTGAAATAATTCTGATGTTATCAATTTATGAGGATGTTAAGAGGTATGACACCACCCAGTTCTTAGGTGTTCACTGAGGAATTTTTGGAATCTGATTACACGGCAAGTGCTTTCAACTGGAAAATCTTGAAGCAATTTTTGTAGGATAAATTTTTGTGCTGTGTTATAAGTGGAGGTTTATTCATGAAGAGACACATTCAACTACAAGCAGTAAGCAACTGTAAAGATTTTTCACTGCTTCAGATGTCAAAATAAAGCCTTATTAGGACAGGCACTGGCTTCTGTATGGCAGGAAATTTCATCTTGGAAAAATCGGAGCTGAGAACTAGTAATCTAGACTCAAATCTTCAAAAGTAGTTTCAGCAATATGAAAGCCCGTAGCCTTCATATGAGTTACACTTCTATAGATATCAGTAGATGACACTAAGAAAGATTCAGGTTCATGAAGCAATCAAGGGAACATTTCATTTCAGGAAGAACATAGACATCTGCATTTATCAGCGCATTTCACAAGGTCCCTTCCCACTGATAACAGGTTTATTAGTATCTAACAGCATAGATGGCCCAGAGGAACCCAGATCTTGGCTCTACTAAATGATTTGGTATCTTCTTACAAAATGACCACACATTTCATGTAGAAAGATACTTCCCCTTAAAAACAGGAAAGATTGACCTTCATTCTCTTTTTTTACTGTGGACTTGTCTTTGCCACAGAAATATGTCATTACCCTTTGTCATAGGTGAAACAGTCTTGACTGGAAATTTTAATTTAATTTAATTTAATTTGTTTTCAAGAAACACAAACTTTGCATTACTGAATTGGATATTGAGAAAAAAGACAGCACAAACAAATAAAGAAACACTTAAGTAAACACCTTTGCTTCTATTTCAGCAGGCTCAACTTCAAGCACCCCTTCACCTCCCTCCCCAGCTTCAGTTCCCCTTATTTTCTCCATGGGCTACGTTTCATCTATCTGTCTCAGTTCCTTTGGTGAGGTGTTGAGGGGCAGAGGAGGTTGGGGGCACTGTGTGATGGCTGTTTTCAGCAGACCCCGGCTTCTTACTGACGTTGCTCTGCTCCAGCACGGGTTGCCCAGGGCTGCAGTCCCTCAGGGCTGTCCCTGCCCCAGCGTAGACCACCCGTAACTGCAATCCCTCAGGGGTTTCCTGCCATGGCAGGAGGTACCTGTGGGCCTCAGTCCCTCAGGGGTGACCTCCTCTGGCACTGAGCTCCTCCTTCCAGAGTGCATTTTGAGCTGTGTCTCCGACAATGTCTCCTTCCATGTGTCTCCTCCATTTTTTCTTCCCCACAGCAGCAGATGGTATTTCTTAAAGTGTTTTAGCAGAGGCGCCATGTGCTCCTGTGACTAGCTGAATTTTTGGCACATGATGGAGCGTTTACACTTGTCTCGGGGCCGCTGGACCCAGCTGTGGACAGCACAAGGCAGTCTGTGGCCTACTCCCACAGAGGTCACTGCATCCCCTAGTCAAAACCCTGCAGCTTCTGCCCTGTACTCAAATAAAGAAGATGTGTGTGATATATATATATATAAGAACATTTAAAGAAGTTAGAAAAACTTGAAGAAAGGGGTGAGAGGAGACATTTGAAAAACTTAGAGAAAACAAGACTTTAGAAATGAGGTTTTAGTCAAGGGCCTTGGAGATCAGGATGATATAATGCAAAATACCTAAATGGAGTTCCAGTTTGGTAAACAGAAGACCTGAAGCACAGTCACAGCTGAAATGATGAGCTGTAGACAAAGAAACATACAGCTAAGGATTCAATGGACCATCAGCATGGAAGCTGAAGTTTCTTGAAATTCTGGTGTACCAAAACATGGTTCTTGATTTCCATCCTCCCTGGTGCTATGCATTTCACACCACAGGTGAAAGGTTGAATTCTCAAGATGGGCTTAACGCTGTGACTTCTAATTTTCAAGCAAACTGCTAGGCAGTTACTTTTCCTTATTCCCCAACCCATGTAACACTATATGCCAATGGAAGAAAACTGAACCAGAAGCTAGATGATAGGAAACAGTGAGAAGAGCAGTGGAGGTAACGGGATTTTCCCCTTTTATAAGATGTCTGCTCAAAACTTTCTCAGCTGTGAACTGTGTCATGCAGTGAAGTACTTAAATCATGTAAGTTCTTTTTCACAAAGAAGTAAAAGAACATAAACAAAATACAAGGACCCAGTCTAGTTGTATTTGGTCTGGCTGAGCCCCATAGCAGCCCTCGTAGTGCTTTACTTGTATTGGTAGCTAGAAAGGTGGTGATAACACACCAGGGTTTTAACTACTGCTGAGCAGTGCTCACACAGCATCAAGGCTGTCTCTCCAGCATCCTCCCCTCAGTAGGCTGAGGTGGGCAAGATCTTGAGAGAGAACATAGCCAGGACAGCTGATCCAAAGCGACCAAAGGTATATTCCATACGATATGACATCTGCTCAGATATAAAAGCTAAGAGAAAGGAGGAAGAAGGGGGAGCATTTGTTATTTACAATGTTTGCCTTACGGAGCAAACGCTACGTGAACTGAAGCCCTGCTTCCTGGGAACTGGCCAAACATCTCCTGCTGATAGGAAGTAGAGAATAACATCTTCTGTTTTACTTTGCTTCCATGTGCATGACATTTGCTGTTGCTTCATTAAACTGCCTTTATCTTGACCCACAAGATTTTTTTCATCTGATTTTCTCCACCCCATCCCCCAACCCCCCCATTCTACTGAGGAGGGGAGTGACAGAACGGCTTGGTGGGCACCTGGCATCCAGCCAAGGTCAACCCAACACACTGATGTCACTTGATGATGAGGACATGCATGCAGCCAAAAGACCTGTTCTCAAAACTTTATTTCATCTGAGCTTACATTCTTCATGAAAGTTATAGCCACTAAGGCTATCTGCAAGTCAGAAGCTCACATCTCACCCTATCACTTGTGGTTGATGTTCCATTAATGATTAAATAACAGAGAATATTTTAAAAGTTGGTATCATCCCTCGGTTAGGGTACACTTCCACTGCGGGAAAGATCCCATGTTAAATCACAGCTTGAAGAAGGTAAAGGAGGAAGAAGAATTTAAATATATGCCTGATTTAAATCTATACTTTCCAATACCTCACTGAAGGGGAAGGAGAATCTCATTGCCTTTTGTCAGATAGGCATGCTCTGAAAATGGTTATTGTGGTGGATCTGTCAAGTAAAATAGGTGGAGGAGCACCTGATTTGTGAATCCCTTGTGAACCTAGCATGAATTGGAGCTTCAAGAAATTCAGCATTGCCTAGACAAGAGACATTTTGCTCATACACACCTATCAAAGCTCCGGTACCTAAAGGGCTTCACTGGAGAAATCTTTGTCATAGACACCTGTTGAATTGAGGGAATTTTAAGTGCTAATGATGACCAAGTATTAAACTACATGTTTAGAGACTCATTAAGGTCTCTAAATCACTCTTGCAAATCTACCCCAAAGTGCTAGGTACAGCAGGCAGCCATAACATTCAAGTAAAAGAGTTTTTCAGGGAGCTAGTATGTAGACAGAAAAAGGATTACTTAGTGAAGAAGACAGATGGAGTGAACGATTGACTGACATTTACTAAACAGGGGAGGAAAGTGATAGGGAAAAGGGACAGCTGTAATGAACACAAACATGTAGAAGATAGAAGAATGGTGTGCTAGATTTAAAGGACATCTGGTGTAAGGGACAGCTGAAGTGTATGAATGACATGCCCTAGATATAAGGTTGGAAGTGCTGCGCATGAATGACAGCTGGCTTAGCTATCATGGGTGACATGAGCTCCACAGAGGAATAGAGTGCTGGATACAACTGACAGCTAGTGTGTACTTTATGAGTGAAATATCTTTGTCACAGCAGGCAAATATGAGGAAAAATTAGCTGGAGTGCCTGAGCAACATGTTCCTGACCAAAGAAGGAAGAGTTAGATGCAACAGAAAGCTGCAATGAATAGGTAACATGACCTAGAAGGGGAAGAGAGCAGTAAGTGGGACAAGTACAATAGGACTAGACTGGATTAAATAACCCTGGCGGGAAGGAGATGTCATGAGTGTAATGTATGACTGGAGCGTACAACTGATATGCCAGTGGCTGAAAGTATTGTCAGTGGCAAAAGCTGATAGAGTTGGCAGCTGGCTGCGGCCAACATGATGTAGCCATAGTCCTTGATCTTTCCAGCATTTCCCTGAAGTGGGAAATTTTTCTGTGGGGGCCATCATGGGGATTTCTGTAATAAACACATTAGTAGACTGTTCCTGCTGGCATCATAGGCAGAGGATTTTTAACAATATCACTGTATTTTGTCCTTATTTGGACAATTAAACTGAAGATTTAACTGAGACATGCTAAAGTGGTCCATCCTGCACTTTTTGGAAGTCATCTCTCAACTGATTCCCCACCCCACTCCTCCAGCCCACCCCCCAGGTTATATTCTACTACAAAGGTAGATCAGTGAAGACACTAGTTTTCAGTCTTTGGGGACTTTTCATATTAATTCCCTCAGACTTCTGAAGACACTTACATACTCTGTAGCTGATTTGTGATCATGAAGAAGGAAGCCTGGATCATGATTAGTGTTATTGGAAAACAGTCCTTATTTTTCTGAGACACTCTTTCTCTCTCTCTTTGTGTATGTCTAGTCCATATAAGCCCACAGATACTTAAGTTCTCATCTTATATTTTATACATCTATATATCCAAAATTGCATACATATATAGAGATTTGTTTGTATCATAACCACAAGAGTTGTGATAAACTATAGGACTGTTTGCCATATTGTGAATTATTATAGATTACCACAATCAGCATAAGAAGATAGAATTTCAAAAATCATCAATCAGGGATCCAGATGTTGCAGCTCTACCAAACAAGCCGGCTGCAACAAGGCTTTCCCACGCAAGCCTCCAAAAGTTCATCTATTGTCTGTGCTGTTTCTTCATCCTCTTCAGGCCAGTCCACCCTGCTTCTTGCACGTTCCTGGCTTCCCCTCCAGCCAGCTTCTCCTCATTCAGGCCCCCTTCTTCTCTCAGCTTCTCCCAGGGCCTCTCCTACATCCCTGGGCTCTTCTTCATCCAGTCTACTCTCTCTCTCTTCACCCAGTGCTCCCTTCTACCAGTGCTCCCCCTCTTCTGGGCTCCGCAGTGCTATTTAGCTACTTAACCTGAACAAGCCACAGCTGTACATTATCCGCATCGGCCAGCCCACTACCCCAGAAGCAAGCCCACAACAGTATATTATCAATGTTGATTAACCCTCTACATCCAGACTCATCAGCTAGTCTTAAAATTTGTGGGATGTAAATAACAAATAAGTACAAAATGAGTCTACTTTTCATTCATCCAACTGTGAGGGTATTCTCAGGCTTGCAGTCTTCATGCTACCTTCTACCCTGTAAGGACTAGAAACTTTAATGAAAACACTGAGCCCCAGTGAATTGTATGACTTCAGGAGCCAGGGATTAAGAAAAATATGAAATATCATGAGGCGTACAATAAAATCCCTATGATAGAATCACCTTAACTGGCAATAGTGAGGTGGAAGGCCAACTTTAATTTAACCTTGGAGTGTGATGCAGCACAGTCCCACAATGCAGGTCACATCTGTGTGGCAGAACCTAGCTCTCAAGGACACTCAACTTCTCTTTTATTGAATATTCTTCATAAGTAGATTGCAGCTTTGGCCTCTGTGCAAACTTATGAAAACAAATACTGTGAAGTATAACATTGTAGAGTAGTGTATAGGAACAGACTAGTTTCAAAATGCTTAATCAACCAGTCTATCCACGTAAATTTCACCAAACACTGTTACTGGTAACCATCTTATACACTTATTAAAAGAACGATGCTTGTTCTTACAGCTTGGAAAAGCTTTTATCTTGAACTGAATAGACTCTTTGAATCTGAGGCTCAGGTGTAGAGGAGTAAATGAAGCCCTGACTGTTTTCTCCCAAGTGGACAGGAAATGGCCAGATCCTGGGCTGCCTGCCTACATCCACATATTTGGTGATCAAAATAGCTAAGTAAGAATGAAGCGGTAGTGGCTTTTTGTTGGCATAGTTATCAAAGGGCTCTTTGGAGCTCAAAGACGCCTGCTAGCAGCAGGATGTGCTCTTCAGCTGCCAGGCAGGTAAGCATGCAACGAGGTTGTATTTAGTAATGGGTAGCACCAATTTATCTGTAAACCTCAAGCTCTCCAGGGACTCTGGGCAGTGGAAGCTTGCAGTGCACCATGCCTCTTTGAATTTCTAAAGCAAACAATAATCAGCCTGAGTGGTAAGACAGCCAGCAGAAAAGCTGCCATTCTAAATGTGAAGATAAAAAGCCATGGGTATAAATGAGGCAATGCAGGGAAGGAAATACATTTTACTAAGACCTAAACAAACCTACAAGTCCAGTTTAGGAAATCAGAAAGAGGCCAGCTGTCTTTCTGTTTGCTCGGGGCACTTGGACAGGGCCACCCCATTAAAGCCTTATAGGTGTATAGATAGAGGATCTGAAGAAAAGGCACCTAGGTTACTGAGTTGCATCTTCTATCTGACAACAAGCATATTAGATAGTTGTGTTTCATTAACTTCTCAAAACACATCTTGAAACAGAACAGGAATTTTTACTCCCAAATATGATAACTGTGATCTCATTCTTCTTCTGGTTCAACTTTTCTTTTTCTCCTTTTGAGCCCAAGTTTATTCCTGAAATCTTTATACCCAGGTATTGTTGTGCTGACCTTTAGTTCTTTTCTTCCTTTCCAAAGCTGCTCCCAATATGCATTTATTCAATTTTATTTTGTCAGATTATGCCAGCTAAATTCTTTTAATCTCCATTTACAAGAGATCCTCCTTGT
>JAVJGI010000060.1:79495843-79498343 GCA_035590275.1 Ibycter americanus | reverse complement strand
GTTTATTGCCACTGCATACACAAAGAGTTTGGGAGCTAAAATGTCAGCCAGAATGTTTAGGGTTTTTTTTTCTTCTTTTCTTTCCCTGTTTAGAGAATTGGACTGAATACTATTTTGGCTGTTGTTTATGTGTTCCCGTGTGAGAACCTGGGATTTCTTCCCTAATGGTGTAAGTACTATACAGGGCTTTTCCTATAGAAATGAGCACCATCATATTTCCTTTTATAACTTGATGAAGGGAACTAACCACAAACATAGATGTGAAATGTTTACATATGTGATAATGCTCCACAAAAATACAGAAAAAACCCTACCCCTATTTACAGCAAAATGTAGCATTTATTGAGCCAGGCCATTAGGATAATGATACAAAGAATTGAAATATATGTACCGTGCTCCCTTCCACTTAACGCATTAATGCTGTCACCATTATCAGGATGCAGCAATTTCAGTGCAGTCAGAAGGTGGCTCTAGTGCTTTAATTTTGCTACTTTGCCTACCATGAGATCCAAGGAGTTGAAATTACTTTTGTGCTACATTTTTTTTTTTTTTTTTTTCAATTTAACTGATGTTCCAACTGGAACACAACATTTGACTTTATATAACAAACAGCTTCACACTCATGGAGGTGTGCACACTCACAAATTTTCTGCTTTTTAAGGTTCAGCTGACTAGATGACAAAGAACAACAACAAACCAAACCAAACCAAAAAATTAAAATATTAAAGTTACAGCTGACACCTCGGAAACACTTCCCATCAACACACTAAGACATACGTAATCCCTTCCACTGTGATATCATGAAGAAATCTGAAATTCCCTCCTCTACTGTGGCAGATCAACCTTCGCTATCCCTGCAGTGGCCTCGCAGAATTTCTGGTTAGTGGGGCAATTTTTGGGGGGTAGAAGTAACTTCAGGTGTATAAGGGCAGCTTAATCAGCCTTTACATAGATGAAACACAGAGGGAATGTATAGAAGGGAGGCTAGTCATGCCTGACCAAATAAGAGAGCTGCTGCTCTCTCGCCTTTCCAGCATGGTGGTTGTGCCTCCTTCTGATGGGTCATAGCTATTAAACATCAGCATAATTACAATATTATTACACATCAGCATAAGCTCTCCCCACTGGCTTGTCCCGGTTGCCTCTTGCTGGTCCTCTTCAGCCTGGCCTGTATCCTAGTTTTGTGTCACCACTCCTGATCGCTTTCTCCAAGGTGGCCCAGAGGGCTCGCCTGCCTGCTCTCAGGCAATCCCAGATGTGAGACAGCTGTGACACAGCCTCATGCACTATGGGAAGTTTTACACCACTCTTAGACTTTTTCCCTCTTATTATCGTTATCACTATTGTTCTGAGAGCATCCCCTAAAAGGAGATTTATAAGACCACATAAATGTGTAAGATGTTGTCCCTGCCTTGACATATTTGTAGTCCTCAGAAAATACTCAAAGTTCCACTGGCATTTACATTAAATATTCCTTTTGACAGGATGGCTCAAATGGGTCACACTGAATAGGGCCAAACCTTTTGCTACTCTAACTATAGAAATATATATTTTATATTTTACAGGTCTGGTCTTTTTACCTTTTTATTTAATACTTATTATTTAAATAAGCTGATATGAGCTGTGTCTGTCTTCAGTGTAACTAGCGTTAATTGTCCAGCTCCTTTAAGAGGTCAAAGGCAGCCTTGAAGAGACATTTGAGGGAAATAGAAGAGGTCAGACCACCAAAACATCTGACCTTCTGTAGCGTGGACAGGGATATGAGGATATGTTCTAACTGCTCATCACATTTTAAGAAAAAATATTTGCAGACAAAACTTCCCTTCATTTTTAATAGGTATTCTGTGTAAGTAAGAAATTAATGTTGTGGTCCTTGAACGTCCCTTTTAATCGAGCAGAATTAACATTTGTTGATCAAAATAAGTCAGATTTCAAGCTAGTCAGGCAGAGATGAAATAGCTTTAAAAATACTTCATTATAATAGGTCTGATTTATAAAATTTATTACCCAACTAGTGACTTTTAGAGGTCAGTCACTTGCTAGTTGAGTACATAAAAAAAAATTATATGGAATTTTCTGATTAGCATTGAAAGCTTCAAGAAAGAATATGGAATTCATTAGATATAGTGTGTGGATCGGGTTTAATGTTGTACAGTAGTTTAATTTATTTCATACAACATGCATAATTTTCCAAGAAAACATATCTAAAGGTATACTTGTTTTGTGTCATAATGCTGTTTTAATATAAATTAATTCTGTTCTTGGTCTTTTAAATCAATCCAAATGAAATACTGTACTTTACAGTATTTAAGTGGGTTTTTTCCCTGCTTCTCTTTCTTTCCCCCCTCCTCCTTCACTTAATGCTGTTGCTGGCTTTGGCACAGTTTTAAAACATGCCCTTTCAATAAAAAACCAGACCAGCAAACAAATGAAGCTTATCAATAATATTTTTAAAATATGTTCCACCAGAAAAATAAAACAAAATAAAATTCCCAACCTT
>JAVJGI010000060.1:79465843-79493343 GCA_035590275.1 Ibycter americanus | reverse complement strand
ATTAGTAATGCTCGTATGAGGGGTTGTGTAACTGAGGGGTGGCATTGGTGTCACTTGTTGCTGCAGTTACTATGGCAAGTACTCATTTTTTATTTATTAGTAAATACATGAAACACATGTAAATCACTGGAGAGCAAGTTAAAGGTTCTGCAGACAGCTGCACTGTCCTTCTTACGATCGCCTACTCATTCTTCTTTTTTTATTTCATTTGTGAGAGGCCTCATAAAATATTCCACACTACCAACTGGTAGTTGGCCTTAGAAAGTGCTTGGAAGTTTTTACACAGCTAGTCATACCACAACTCCTAGTTGTTGCACAGTGTTTTCATCTTATTATTAATGGGCTTCCATCACTGTTTCTTATGTCAAAGGATGATGGGTCTAAGGAATGTGAATCCACCAGCAGTTACATTAGATATATGTTTAAAGTATTTCCCACACTGCTACCAAAGCAGATTTACTTAAAAGAGGTGTCAGCTTAAAAGAACACATACAGAATCACAGAGAATGAGGCTGGAAAACATCCCAAGAGGTTATAGAGTTCATGACTCTCTCCAGCCATGATAGACATTATCTAAAATGTCTATCTGTTCATTCCAACACATTGGGACAAATTTACTAAAGGTGTCAGAAGAAGAATCCCAGCATTGTCAGCAGAGTTGTAGCTACTCCTTTTCAACCTAACGTGTTCTTTGTTTACAAGGCAGCTACCTTTATAGCCATGTATATGAATTTCCAATACCTGTTCTCATGTAAAGCTCTTTGGAGTGGAATACGAACTGACAAAAGTACATTTGAATCCTGAGTCCCCTGAAGCAGTGAAAAAGCTTTTACTAAGTGCTGTAGGTGAAAGAAACAGAGCAGACGGAGGAGATCTTCATGGAAAGAACATAAAAAAATTCTTGTAACTTCAGTATTTATTAAGAGGCCAACCATTCCCACTTTTTGTTTAATGGTGAGACAAATGAAGATGTAAGAAAAATGCACAAAAAAGAGGAAAACAAATCGGAACGTGATTTGGAATCCAGACAGGCATCAAAGATCTCAAAGCTTAACTTAAGGCAAAAATGTAAAACTAAACAGATGCTGTATCAGAGGAAAGGTAGCTTGGGCTGCAGATATGCTGTTACACACGTGTAAGTTGTCCAGAGCCTCTCCAGGAAATCCTAAAAGGCAGTGCCGTCTTCTAGAGGTGACAGCCTGAATTAATTACCCCTCTGAATGATTCCCATTTTACAGCTGGGAAAACTGCACCATAAGGCCTGGTTTTGATGTCATTGCCTACAAGTAGAAATGTGGGAGATATACAGCAGTATCCATCACAGTATCCATTGCACAAGCTGTACAGGGAGATACAGCATAGTATCATGCCGGAGAGAATGTAATTAACATCAGAAAAACTGTCTTCCCGTTATGCAAGAGAGGTCTCGCATGGTTTGTGCTTCATCTGAAGTGAAGAAGGAATTACATTGGTTAAGAGAGGATTTGGCAAGCAGAGGAAGTAGAAAAAAATCATCTAACCTCTCCCCACAGCAAAAATCACAAAAATAGATAAAATACTAGAGTCTACTCTCTCCCCTCTCTATCTCCAATATATAAAGATTTAGCACTAGAAGGAGAAGAGGCCAAACTGTTGAATGAGGAATAAGGATAAAAAGCAAATTGAAAGTAGCTTCATGTGCTGTGCTGGTTGTCTGAGACCAGTAAGGTTTAGTTGTTGGCATGCAAAAGGGAGGAAGGAAGCTAACAGTGCTGATGGAGGATTTTTGCAGAGGCACCTTGAATGAGTATCCTGTTTCCAGGTTCTTGCTGCCACCCAGAAGAAAGACCCATGCCAAAGCCAGGAAAAGAGTTTAGACAGTGTCTTCTCTTTCCTCGTATGTCAGGCACTAGCACACGGTATCTGTGTGGAGCTCATCGGAACAAAAAAGACAGGGAAATTTGACTGTAAATGTGTACGGAATGAAAATACTAAGATAAATATTTTAAGACTGGACATCAGCTTGATTCTGTGTTTAAAAGCAAGAGTTTCTGTGCTCTGCCTGACCCATAGCACTCCTTCCCACTGGCCAGCAGAAGAGAGAAAGAAGGCAAAATGAGGGTGAAATAATTATGTGGAGAGAGTAGGATAACTGAAAGGGAGAACAAAGCTGGAGAATAACAAGAGTAATAAGGAAACAGGAGAGAATGTTTCAGGGAGTGGTGAGTTTGAAAAAGAGGATTGAGAGGATTAAGAGTAAAAAAGAAGAAAATTCTAATATCCTAGAAGGTAAGAAAGGAGAACAAAATAAAAAAAATGAATTATAATTACATGCCAATACAGGATTTTCCATATTGGATCACACCATTTGTCCATCAAGTTGTGTATCCTGACTGTAGTAGTGAAATGTGGGATTAAAGAAAGATGAACAATATAATAATGCATCCATCCAACCAAGTAAAGGAGAGAATGATTTTCCTGGCCCTGCAGTAATCAGTTTGCATCCCAAAGCACAAGACTGGGTTAGTATTAGGAAATGTTATTAATGATCATAAAATTATATGGGGGTTTTCATTTGTTTTTAAATCAACCCAGTCATTTTACTTGGCTAGATGAGCTCCTGCATCAGTGAATTTCTTTGAGCTGACTGTCCTACTAGTTGCATTAACTAGCCTTTCTCCTGAATGTGTAATTGCAGAGAGATCAGTCTGCATGTTATAGTAGGTACCACAACAGAAAACGGTTTGTGTCTATTTCCCTATTTCCCTATCTCTTCCTGCTCCGACAGTTCCAATTTTCTTTCTTAATAGGTCATCATCAACTTAAATTTCCTTTTTTAAAGATAATAACATCCTTGTGCATTCTGCCTGGGTGTTTAACTTTGCTTTGAGGTCTGCCTGAGGATGGTCCCCAGCTTGGGATGGTGTTTTGTACTTTTCCTTCTGAGCACTCATCTGCCGAAAAACACAAATAACTCAGAACGTGTTAATGTGACCTTTTCTGAAATGACTTATCTGCTAGTTCCTGGTGGAGGTTGGAGAATGAAGACAAAACTTGGGACCAAGTGTCCTTAGTCAAGAAGTGGTTTGAAAGCTACTTTTCTCCATGGTTTAGAAAAGAAAATACCCAGATTTTTCCACCGGGGAAGTATGGATATGAATTTGTTACTGAGCACAGGAAGGTTAGAAAAATATCCAGACTGGATAGAAGGTTATGTGAGCTGCTCAAAATGGAAAATGAAAATGATGTTGCCAAGAGAGCAATTATCTTGCAGCCTGAGAATTCACAAAAGGTGTTACTAGGTAGGAGTATGGCAAACTATTATGTGTCCTTCTCTCTCCAAAACCACTAACTAGGATGATCTTCCATATGTGTCGGTTTCACATCCTTTCTCTGCTATTGGTCATTAAAGAAATGCTTTTTCAGGGATACATGTACTTTTTTTTAACAGTAACATATTGCATTACTACCTAATCAATTTTATCACACTCTATCTATATCACAGAGGCCACACAGCTTCCTTCCTACCATAGCCTTTTCAGTGAGACCATGAGAGTGCCAGTGTCTTTAGAGTGTGGCTGCATTACCATACTAGTGCCAGTGCCTCAACAAATCCCATAAAGTGTGAACATAGCTTCTCCAACCGTCTGAAGCTTAATGAGTCACAACAAAATGCAAAATCAGAACCAAAAGTAACCCTCTGCTTGATACTTGCACAGTGTCTCAAGCAAAACCAAGAGAAAGCATATTTTGAACTTTTTATATTTTTTTTTAATCTGAAGTCTGAAGTGAACACAGTATCATCAAATTCATTCGTGCTGAGTTCTCTCCTCCCACTCTCTGGCTGCCCCCAGTTTGTTTTGGTACTTAGGGTTAGAGGAGCAAACTATGTGAGATAGATTGGATTTGTTTTTATGAAAAAGGCACCTATTACCTTTACTCTCACTTTCTTGGCAGTGAAGGAGCAGTTTCATGTCACAGGCATGGTTTAGTAACAGAAAGATATACAGAGTGAGAAAGAAGGGTGGTGTAAGTGAGAGACAGAGAGAGACAAGGAAAGAAAGAGAGGGGATTACAGTAAATGTCTCTATAATATTTTAGCAAAATATTCTGGCTTCTTAAGTGCTCTGTAGCTTTGGTTTTATGAATGGAGAGGAAAAAAAAAAGCACTTATTAATAGTAAAAATCATATTTTTGCCAGAAAACATAATTTCTACTTTCCCACTTTAAAGTTGGAGACTCTCTAACAAACATTTGGTGAACTAGGCCTAATACTTTTTATTTTTCAGGCTCAAAACAGAAAAGTCTTTTAAGATTTATGGGTTTGGGTGTCTTTTAAAGTGTAAATTACTTTTTTGCTAATATCAAAATGACAGCCTCAGGAGCTTTTTTAAAAGATGGGACTGCAGCAAATAATACACAAGCTTCCCACGCTGTGCTGTCAGGAGGCCTCCATGCCATCTTACAACACCCTTGCTATTTCTGCCCTGACCCTCCTTCAAGCAGGAGCTGACAATTCTGCTAAATCATGTGGTAGGTTAGTGATGTGGGAAAATGTCAGCATGTGATTACAATAAATCTCCGAACTGTTTCACCTTAGTGACCCATCCAGGATTCAAATTTAGAAGCACGACGCGGTGAAGATGGAGGAGAGATGTGCAGATTACATGTTCCTGGGTTAGCCTGACACGTGAAACAGGGGTTCACTCAAGGGATATATGTCCCTTCTGGGTTTTCTACTGGAGATAGAGGGGAAAGGGAAGAGAAACTTCCGTTCGTAGCAAGGACTTCAACGAAGTCCATTGGAAGAAGCTAGAGTAGCTAAGAGTAAATCTAGGCTGCTTCAGATGCCTGTTTGATCAGCAACTCCCATTTGAAGGGCAACTCCAGAAGTTGCTTCTCATAGTGCTGAGGGTTGCCATCACCATCTCTTCCCCAGAGGCATTTCCACCTTGAAAATCCTCTGATTTCCTGATTTCATCTTAATTCCCATGTTATATATGAGCAAATCAAACAAATGTAGTTCAAGTTCTCTACTGGATGTTACTGAATTTTCTTTGTTAAAAGAGGATTTCCTTAGAAAACCTTTTCATTACATCATTAATGTGTCAGTTATGGATATATACTTAGTTAATGGCGAGAGCTATCTATGTTGCTGTAAAGACTTTCAGATATTGCATATTTTTAATTTCCACGTATATTAATTTCAGTCAAACCTTCTCAATCTGTTCCCCCTCTCAGGTATTTTAAGTCAAGCTGTGGAATCTGCAGAGCCCTAGAAATCTGAAAGTACATGGGGTGGGTCATGGAGGCAGACATAGGATCATAGAATCACAGAATCATTTAGGCTGGAAAAGACCTTTGAAGTCATCAAGTCCAACCATTAACCCAGGATGGCCAAGTAAAACTGGTCTCAGCTAGCAATGATTAAAGACCAAAACTAAGATTTTGAGCCAACACAGACGTAGCACAGTAAGCAAACTGAGAGCCTGGGTAGGACGGACAGACAGACAGACACAGCCAGAGCAGCTGTATAGGATGCGGGGACCCACCTTCCCTGTACAATGAAGCCTCTGTACAGTCAACACAGACAGACCGAGGTGTGGGAATTAAAGGATCATCTGGATGGTGGTGAACACACTGGTCACTGAGCAGCTCCTCAGAGAACAGCAATATGTTTCTTGGTGGGACACAGGTTAAAGAAACCTTTCCTTATCTCACCCATGCTAAGCTGTATTTGTGTTTGTACTCCTTTGGCTTTTAGAGAATAAAAGGCGTCTCACATACTGTGCTACCTTCCTTTCCAATTTATATGTATTTCAAATATTTTTTTAATTCAGTTGCAGGTCTGTTCAGGAAGTGAATAGTGTGTTTTGTTTTTAAATCTAGAAGCTACATGCTATAAAACATAAAATAAAATACAACACCACAGGGAGCCCAGCTGCCACATAGAAAGTTGATCTCTCTAAAACCCTCTGGCCTGAAAGAAAAAAATGAGTTTAGACATTTTTATGGGATTTCTCCAGCTAAAGCCCACCTTCAAATCCCACTTAACTTAGTATGTTTACATGTGTCAAATTTTCATTACATAATAAACAAAAACATGTGTACAAAAGTGAAGAAAGTAAAATCAGATGGCTGGTGGACTGTAGGGAACTGTGATTATTAAATTCCCTGCTGATATCTTTCCAGAATGTCCTGTCCAGCTGCAGATTTTGGCAACCTATAGCCATTTCACCATCCTCAAACAGTTCTTTGTATTTGGCAAAATTGCCTTTTCTTCTGCAACAACAGAGACTATATATTTTTTAGAATTGGATAGCTATAAAAGACTGATACCATTTCTAAATATCACTGGATTTCACTGTAAGATGTTGTTAATTATCTGTAGTAATGTAGAAGACACTTATCCTTACTGATCTTCCCACTTACAGTAGTATCAAATTAATCAGTATCATAATTATACTGATTCCTTTTCTACATATTATTACTGGAAATGGTCACAAGCATGCAAGACACTTCTGTGAGACTGGATGTGTGGATATGACATAAACCTCACCAGCCCCGGAGGATGAAGAACACTCAAATGGCCAAGTGATGCGCAAAAATAATACACAGCTCCTGGCATACAGACAAACACACAACCAGCAGCTGGAGCTTCTTAACTGGGAGAACAGGGCAGGGGGGGCTAGGGACCCAAGAGGGAGATAAGGGCTTTGCGGAGCACTGCTGCAGGAACAACTGACCTCATCCTCCAGCTAAGAAAGACGGCTCTGCATCGGCAGGGTACCAAAAGGTAAAGGAGTGATAAGACTACGCTTAAAACATCTCAGGCGTCAATCATTTTTATTAATGTAGGTCACTGGATAATGTCTTGCCCAACAGGTGTGAAAGTAGCAAATCTTACAAGCCTAAAAATCACCCAGTCAGTACAGATACTATAGGAACAGAGAAACTAAGCTGCTGTCAGACTGTCTTACCGCAAAGGCTGTTGTGGTAGGGTCCTTTTCTGAAATAGGGAATTTCAGCATCTCAGTGTATTTTTGAGAACTTAATACAAACAACGGGGAAGGTTAACAGCACTGAAGAAATTCTGTGGCTCACAACATCTTCCATCCGACTTCATATTCAGTAACAGGTAAATTGCTGCTGTGCAATATGCTTGGTTTGCAGCTAAATGCAGAGATTCAGGTACGACGAGTTATTTGTGAAGTGCTTTAACCATTTCTAAGACTGTCTGGAAATACTGGGAGATTCATTTGCCTCTATCTTATGAAATGGAGACCAGAGGCTTTGCTCACATGGTTGCCCTGCAGTCAGGAAAACTTGGTGTTTATTCCCAGTTCTGACCAGATCTTGTCCTCTGGGAAGTTTCAAAGGCAGTAAGAATTCAAAATTAATCTTTCCATAATGTTTATCTGCAACAAGCACTGCCCATCTCTGAGGGTGCCTGTTTGCAGTAGGTTGACACAAACACACAGCAACAGCAATGATTCATGTCAAGCTTACAGTAACAGAGTAAAACTTTCCTTGCAGCGCTTCTTTCCCCTGTCTAAAACCACCGATGTGCTGCCAAAATTATCCCAGTACCCAGTGTATGAGATGTTGATGAGCAGACTGTGATGAGGTAAAACAGTCAGAGAGTTGGCTAAAAAAGGAAATGTTCTAGAACTCTTTGATCGTCTCATCAAGACTGTGGGTAAAGGATAGCTGGCGGAGCTGCGTTAACAGGACTGTCAAAATATCTATGACAAAACCATCCTCAAAAGGATATTAACAGAACCAAGCAGTCATTGGTAAAATTGACAACTCTGTCATGGATTAGAAACCAAAAGACAGAAAATAGAGAAAAAATGTGTATCAAATTTCAGCATCACAGAAAGTTACTGTTTAAGTATCTCAAGTTCACTGATTGGGCAAATGATGCTGACAGTCTCAGCAGCAGTATAAAAAAGAGTTGAATATTATTAGTATAATCAAACAGCAGCTATCAATTTATCACTCCAGATAAATGCCCTGCAATTAGATAAACATGCACATATTTTTCATTCATGTTTACATGTAGGGTAAGATAGACCCCACTTGCTAGCCTCTGCCTGCAGCAATAACTAAGCCATTTCATTTGCATGTAGAGATTTAATTTAGGTTTTGTAAACAAAACTGTAAATTAGAAAGACTGAAAAACACACTGCTATATCTACTGAATGTCCTCAGGGCCTTAAGAAAAATAGATTATTTCCACAAACCATTTTTAAAGAATCTTGTTTTCCTGGAACAAAATAGTGTTGTGCACAATTTTGCTATACTTACGGAAAACCCTAAAGCTCTTGTTGCAAGTCATTCTCGCATATAGTGCTTATAGTTCTTACAGGGTTTGATGCTATATGCAGCCATATGCAGTGGGTTGTAAAGGTGCTCAGTACCAGGCAGGGGCAAGCCTCTAACCCTTTCATTGCTAATAATTACATTTCCTTCAGGACTAGGCTACATCCATAAATTTTTCCAGCAAGAAAATCTAGCAGCCACTCAGGGAGAAACTATAGGACAATTGCAAGGGCCTCAACAGCTTTGAGGCAGTGAGAGTCCTTCACAAAACCAACTGTTCAGGAGCAAATCCCATCACCTCTCCACCTCCCCCTCATCACTGCCTTACACACACTAGCAGCAATCAATTGGCCCCCAGCTGGCAGGCACGCTATTTTTTCTATTTAACAACCTCCAGGGTGGTCTCTTTCACTAATCCCCCAGGCCGTACAACAGAGCTGGAACTGAAGTAGCTTCTGCAGTCAGCTGTTGGGAGGTACATAAAATGGAGCAGCAATGCTTGTTGGCAATGAGGCATTCCTTTAAGTGTTTCCCTCATAGACCCCTCCCAAACACACCTTTACACTTCTTACATGTTATGCATTTGTTGCTTAATCTTTCTAAGATTAGAATAATATCTAAAGGATGGGTCAGGGCACGGAATATAGCATTTAACTGTAACATGTCTTTACTATTAGGCTCACAAGTGTGTTTAACAGTTGTTTAAAAACTTGCTGCTGAGGATTCTTCCAGGTTAGGATGCCCTAGGGTGCCCATTCCCTGTGGTCCAGCTGAAGTGCTGCCCAAGATGTCCAAAGGAAGTTTAATATTTCAGCACTAGAGCAAAAGAAAAAGGCTTTTGAAGATACAGAGAAGTGTTTCCTTTTTGTGATTTCATCCATCTTTAGTTCTTCTACTGAGAACTTCTGCTTGTTGTTGCTAAATACCATATATGCACGGTATGTATTTCTAACACTGTTTTCCTTGGGTGTATATTTCTGGGCATTTGTTCCCATGTTATTCTTAGATACCAGGACAGCTTATAACTTCCGTAATGTTGGGTTGTGTTATCTATCCTCCACTGAGTCACAGAGGACAAGCCCCGAGCTTGAAAGTCTGCTTCTCTAGCTCAAGCCTTAGGGAAGGAAAGCAAGGAGAAAGGCAACAAAATACTATTTTAACTTTGGAAGTTTCTGGTACAAATCAAAGTGGAACATGAAGATGAAAGACAGCATAACAAGTTTTAAATTAACCAATTTGAAATGTCGCAATATGCTGTAAGAAATGGAAGTCCATGAATGCGTCCAGTGAACCCTGCTGTGCGGTGCCAAGCAAGCTGCCTCCGTGTGTAGAAGCAGGTTACCAGTATGGCGCTCCACATGGGCTGGTTTCCTTTGCTGCTCAGAGTAAATACTGCTGCATTTCTGTGTGACCACTTCTTCTCATACCTGAATCAACTCATGCAGCTGCGGAGATGGCACATCCCAAGATAGCAGTTTACATGTTGCTAAATATGAAGACTGATGGAAGACACTGCAAGCCAAAGAGTTACTTAGGTGCTGTTAGCCACTTCGGTGGTCTGCTACCACTTCTCCTAGGCATTTGGTGTGACGGATTTGGTGTGAGCTACATATATGTAACATGTCAAGCTTCTACATATTCTTGTGAAGTAAAATAAAACTTTACTGATTGGCAAGTGTCCATTCCCTTTCTTCTCTCATTTAATTTGTAACTCCTATTTTGTGTCTTCTGTTGTCCATGTGCTTTTTGCTTTTGACTTCTTCACTCTACCTTGTTGCCTTCTTTTTTTTTTTTTTTTTTGGTCTCAAAATTGTTCTTTTTCTCTTCCTGGGAACTTCTGGTACTCAGCTCTTTAGGAAGATGAGAAGGGGGTCTTCAACACCAATGCAAAAGAGAAAACATTGTGATCCTCAGAAGATGGGTTGCTCTTGTGTCCAGGAACTGCAAGCCCCAGGAGCTCACCAACATGATCCTTTCCACATGCAAACAAAAGATGTATTTCCTGCAGACAGGGAAATCTCCTTTACCTCCTCGGAGCTGGCAAGGCTGGAGTCAGATCAGTGCCCACAGAGGGGTCCCCTTTGGCAGTAACACAATGCATACCTTCTTCGTCCCACATAACTGCTGTCTTTATGAGACTTGGGCAAAGGCACAAAACTGACCTTTAAATCCTGGATATCTTCACCGGGCCAGCTTTTCACTGAATAACTTCAGTGCTACCTGACATTAGCATCCAGTAGGTTCAGTGGTAGCTCAGAGACACACCACCCCCAAGCAGAACTCCCACTGATCCTCCACCCTCAGATCTGAAAACAGTGGGCTACATTCTCAGATAGTTAAGCCAATATAGCTCTGTTACTTTATAGCATTTTATACACGCTGTGGTCCTGGCCCGTTTTTTCAGCTTTAAGTCCTAATCACTTGTGTAAGCAATGTCAGAATTTGGTCCTAGGAACAAATAATATCTTTTGAAAATAGATTCCTGAAAGATGAGGTAGAAATGTTTGAGGTTGGTAAACCTTACAAAAGGATTTAAGTTGGCTAAGCTGATTGGAAGGAAAACCAGTTAAAATCCTGATAGTAACATCAATGCATAAACCAGAGCACTCCTAAAATAAAATTAAAATAGGTCAGAAGTTTTCAAATTAATACTTTCATTCACTCTGTCTGCTGGAATAGGTTTTGTGGAATCACTCATCATTTTAATGCCTTTAATTCATCCCATTTAAGAACCAAATATTACATAAATTATTATCAAAGTTTTCTTGTACCACTTATCTTATTTTTAACAACTTAAGAACTATTACCAAGTATATACACCACACACATTAAAATGTGCAGAGACCACAGAACATTTAGATTCATACTAATGAGATAATCCACCTGCCTATTTCACTGCAAAACAGCTGCACAGATTTAAAAGGGTTCAATTAAACTTTATTCAGTGCATAGATAATTGATCCAATGTGGAGAATGATGTCACTGGTAGGTTAAAAAATATATTTTACCTTTTAAAATAAAATTGCTCCGTTAGAAAAGCTGGAAATATAAACCTGACACATAAATCATTCTGGAAACTTTGTTTTACAGAGCAACAAAAAGAAGGAAAATGAAATAAAATCACAGCAGATACAACATGCAGATGCCCATTATTTCATTTCCTCTCCAAAAGGGGCAATAGAAATCTAAATGAGACATTGCTGTGTCTCTCCTTCCATATGGGAAGTTCAATTAGTCTTTGGTATTTCACTGTATTTGTTTTTATCTTTTTTGACAGCTTCTATTTTCTTGAAGGTTTTGTCTCCCTACCCTCCACAGCAATGAAACATCACCATTTTCCTATTTTAGTTGCTAACTTTAGATGGCACCAAACTTGTGTAAGATCCTTTTTTAATAAATGCGGAGGAATTAATCTTGAAAGATCTGTCCTGCCTACCATCTGCCTGGGGCACTGTAATGGTTGCTCTGGGAGCCGTGGGTGGACCAGAAGGACATACTTGGGCCTCTGCTCCAGGCTACTGAAGACGAAAGCACAGCTTATTGCCAAATACGTATCTCTCCATGTTTATGTAGTGGACTGCAAAATACATTACTTAAATTTTTGATAATCCACTGTTATTTCTGACATTGCTAGTGGCAACCATTCCATCCACTTCATGTCAAGATGATACAAACATTATTAGAGAGAAGGCAGGACAAAAGGTGATTATCATCTATCCACCGAACCATTAACAAAGTTCCCATCTTTATAACATTTTGGTGGCTATCCAGAGTTGGCATTGAAATAATAACTTTACTCTGAGACTGTCAAAGTGATTTACTTTGAAAGGGGCTTCTACAGAGAGAAACTGAGGAAAAGGTGATTTAACCCACATATGCCATCAATAATGGGTTTCTCCATCACAAAGAGAACTTTGAACATCTTTATTCTCACTCACTAGCATGTAATATATTCACCAATGTGATGAAGCTACCTTCTCCTTGCTTTGTTTCGGGTCCTGTATCCTTCTGACCATGTGAGAGCTAAGCTGGAGATGCAGCTGTTGAACACACTTATCCCACCTGAGGTGTTTTCCAGCAAAGCCAGATGTCTGCAGTCCCTACTCCTGCCAGAGGTAGGATGTTCTGCAGTGCTACTACTGCACCCCAAGGTGATGCGGACTTTGGACCTGGTTTCTTGAGTCACTTGCCCGATATACCTCAGGCAATCAAGGCTGGAAACAAATGTTATCAAACTGGACTAACTGCTGTATCATGATATTCTGTAATTGTTATGGTACAATATGTATCTCTGCTTTCCCCTGTGCCTGTAAAACCTACTATTGGTCTGACTCTCAACAAGCAAACCAGTATTTGGAAAAGGAGTCTTACTAAAATGTGGTATTTGCTTTCTATCTGTGTAGAGCTGTGTTAGATCAGATTCTGACACGTGAAATAGGGTAAGCAGTAATGTCAACTGCATGCCTACACCATGTACAGGAGTGAAGGTACATATAGAGTAAATCACACTCCATAGACTTTAAGTAGATCTCACTGAGATTTCTTGTCTTAACTATGATTTTGGATTGTTGCTTCACAAAATTTGGTTTAATTAAAGTTACTATAGATATATTTCAGACAGACAGATATACACACATATTAATATACATATACATAGTACAGTTCATTATTCTTGACTGTGAGGGCTTATGACTATTGACACTGTCAATTTTTATCTCATTACTCATCACTGCTTACTCTGAGTGCTAATAGTATATTTCCACAGAGTTTGTGTGTGCTGCAGTGTAAATTCTGACATTGCTAGTGTCAGTCACTAATCTACCTCATTCAATTCATGTCAAGATGATACATCACAATGCTCGACAACTGTCATCCCTGCTTTAAATAGATCTACATTTTTCTCAACTTTACAATTAAATATACATATATATATATATGTATCTTCAGTTCCGCATCAAGTTCTGCTTGTACAATATGACCACGAAAGTCGACCTAAATATTTTACAAAGCAATTACTAGGTGGAATGGGTTTTTTGTTGATTTGGTTTAGTTTGGTTTTTACAAAACACTTTGGAAAACTAAAAGAAAACTGAAAAAATCCAGGCATGTTTAGATTTGTTTATAGGTCCATATTTTACTCCCCCAAACATAAAAAACTTATTTTCTCTCACCCTCTCATGCTTACTAACAAGGGTTTGTGGCATTTCCAAATTGACTTTAAAAAAAAATCGCTTTAAAAATGCTTACAAATATCACAAGTTAACTAGAGTGTTTAAAATAACTACCACCACTATGGTTTTGAGTATAATTTTAAAGGAATACCTAAGTTTGGCACCATTTAATCTTCTCCCTTTTCTGGAATACTCCCCCGTGTCACCATTTATGTGCTTTAGTTCATTTTATTCCCTACAGAAAGCCCAAACTATGTTTGTACTTTCTTCTGCTTCACAAATATTACTATATCTTTTGTTGCAGAGCACCTAATGCTGTACTCTATTCTTCCTTTGCCTAAGTTTGTTATTCCGTTTGACTCTTCTGTGCTTTAATACATACTTGCTTCTTTCTCTTGCCCTGGTCTGGCTAGTGGTGGTACATAGTGCTGTTTGGGCAGCTGGGTGCATGTCGTTGTTTTAGCTGATGTTGTAAATAGGATGCTCTGCTGCTGTACCTGTGCTTCCGCAGTGAGACTGTACAGGCTGAGCGCTCCTCTGATGGCAAGAACCGGGCAGTGGGTTCATGTAAGGACGGTCCTTGTGCCTCTCTGCTTGTCTGCATTGGCCCAGCTGTAAACTGGCTCATGTTTGGATCAACAGGGAAGAAGAACCAGCACAAGGTCTGTTGGGCTCTCCTTTGTACTGACAGGTGCTAAGGACCGTTGAAAAGGGAAAGACCATAGAGGAGGCTAGCAAGAATAGATAAGGTACTGAAGCTATAAAAGTGAAACAACATGGTTGTTACATACATATATATTTCTGGTGAACCTGAGTTCCCAGTCAAACTATCTGCACAAAAATATTCTCAAAAAAAAGTGTACTGAGGCTTTTTATTCTTTGTGATTCTAAAAGGCAAATTGATGTAATACAAAAAGCCTGGGAAAATATCTATTTTAACAATTTTTTGAACTGTGCAAATGTGATAAAATATCTTTTCTCTTTTTCTTTTTAATTTTTCCCATTCACATTCAGCTGGGGTTTAGTCCTCAGCAGGACTAGAACCTTGAATGTTTTAAAGAAATGATATTTTGAAATAGAGAAGCTATAAATAATGGACAATTTAGTGCTGCAGCTGCACAATGTAACTACTATCTCTCATTTTTAACAGCAAAAGAAGTTGCATTGATCTGGACACAAACAGACTTAAGCACATGAAAATCTGTGGTGCACATGAAATGGATATGGTTGAATCTATTCCAATTATTTCATTGATTATGTGCATTTTTTTCTCCAATGTATGAACTTACACATGTATGAGAACTTCAAAGAAATACATTCAGTGCCTAGCAGGATTTTAAAAATAATCTAACCTTTGAAAATCCCATTGGGAGGCTATCTACATTTTTAAATGCCTAAATATCCTTTAAAACCTGGTCCTTTGCAACCGTAATTTTGTTCTCATATAAGAATGTGCAATATGGTGTTTGAATCTTCCTCCAAATTTGTGTGGCTTTCTGACATTACATGCTTAATAAAGTAAACATAAGGGGAAAGCAAAGACCAGTTTTGTTTTCATACTGCTTTATAGAAGAATGCATTAAAACGTGCATGTTATCTGTGCAAAGGAAGCATAGAAAAGGTAACATGCTGGTCTGTCTTTGCTCATTTTGCATAAGTGAAAAGACATAATGATAAGAAAGAGCAATGGTGATTTAGTTCATTGATCTAAGAAGTAAACGCTTATTTACAATGGGCTAAGCAGCATCACAGGTGGAGTTTTAGGGAGAGTAGCAATTCTGTTCTATTTAGCATAAGAAATCTGAAATAAGTTTGTTTATATTAATGGAATACTTCAATCCACTAGATCACTAAAAATAGCCTGGTTTTACATGGTGTAACTCAGAACAGGATTTAACTCATAAAGCTAATTTAATTTTATGGATGAGCATACACAACACACAAATAATAATCAGGAAATCAAGAAGTCATATTTCCCATGGCAAACATAACTCATCTAGATTGCAGAGATGTAGATTATGTGAATGATTAAAATGTAGCAGTAATAGGAAATACTACCTATGTACATGAAGGTCAAATTTTAATTCCTGTGGGAACCATAATTTGAATTTTCTGACGTTATGTATTTAAATTTTCAGACATAATGTTGATTTTCATGTTGAACATAATTTAGTTTTTGGAATCACATGTACCATCCCCATACTACTCAGTTCACCCCTCAGTAAAGTGTGTTTTTGAAGTAATGTGTTTAATATGATAGCTCTGGCATAGCTCTGATTAATTGAGCTGCTGCCTAGGAGTTATACACACACCACTTGATACCTAAAAATCCGGTCTGCTTTGAGTTAGGACTAGATCATCACTGCTTGTTCCTCTCACGAGCAAACAAACCTAATGACAGTGTTATGGATTCGGGAAAGGTTTCAGATGCAAACGTGGTAGGCTGCACAGCTAAGACATACATATATCCTTTATTTAGGATGACAAAAAACTTAAACATATCTTTCAGTACTGTCTCATACAAACACAGTACATCACTAGCCTGGACACCAAGTTATTTAAAGCTATTATTTAGTACCATAATAAGTAGCAATTTAAATACAAGGCAAAATCATTACATTGTCTTGTTTACTACTGATGTTAATGTCAAGCTGATGTGTAATGCTCCAAAAAAGGCAGCCTATGATTTGTTATCATTAAACTGTCAGTTCTGTCATGTGTTAGGCATAGATTCATACTATACTTCTTTCAGTGTATCACTTTATTTTCTATCAGTCAAAAACTGAAGTGTTTTAATTGTGTGTCTGCTATTTTTCTATTAACTGTTTCATGCATTTTTTCTCTGGCCTTTTAATTGCAGTTTAATAGTGGTCATTAACACATTAAGGGGTGTTAGAAGAACATTTGAAGTCCTCTTGACTTCTACCAAAGTTGACACTTCAATGCTAGAGTAATTTCAGCTATTCATTTATTTAATAGTGACCTATGCAAATGTGGAACCATGTCATTTTACAAATTGACTGTAATAATTAACTAGAAAGGCAGAGTAAAATGAAACAGGTTATAATTAGAATAAAACTGCTACAGTATTACGTCAGCTAGAATAAAATAATCTCAAATGATTAAATTGGTTTCAATTATTAAGAATCAGTTTAATGTACCCACTGTTCTGATTTTTTACATTTCTCTTTTTTGTGTGCATTAGATGTCACCTCATACAATTTATGCATTTTATTCATCTTGGTAAAACAGGCATTACAAAAGTTTAATTAAGTAGTAAAAGACTTCATATTATTCCGTTGAATTTTAAATTAGTTGCAGAAAGAAATGATAGTGCATAGTACATACCATTCATACACATTTCAATTAGATGCATCTATTGTTAGCTAATATTTCTCTACTCCAGTGTATAGATAGAAGTACTGATATAGAGGAATATGTAGGTATACACACAGAAATAATGGTGCTGGCTCCTACAGCGTGTTTTTAACTTACGTGAATATAATTTTCAACTTTATTATTTAGATCTTTACCTTCATGTCACTGTTCACGATAAATATAGAACTTTAAAACTGCATTTTCCTTAAAACTTTCACCGTGCTTATTCAGTTGTTCATTTTGCAGATCATGCATAGATAGACATACATATATGTATGCTTGTAGGTACACACAAGCCTACATCAGATAGACAAATTTGACAACAGGCAGCATATACAAAGTCATACGATGAAGATAAAAACAGAACATTATTTTGATCCCACTTTTTGACACAGTGGTATATTGGCAAGTCTTTTCTTTGGCTCTACTTGCTATCTGCTTGCCATATGTAAACTCAGCTTGCATCATGCTGTAAATAAATATTATACAAATGCGCAGTGGGGTGACCCGCTTCTGCTTTAAAACTGTTACAGTTCAGACGCATTGAGTTTCTCCTTTCTACCTATACAGTTTAAAATTATTGTTAATTAAAATTAGACCTTTTTTGTTTAAACAAATCTCACTGTATTGCTTGCTGGACTAGTCAAGTACCTTCAAGAATTACGCCTCTGGTCTTTCACATTTTAGTTCAGTGTACAGAAGCGTGTTTGTTTGTTTCCAGATGATGGCTCTGGAAAGGAAAACACCCTTAACAAATTCTCAAACAAGAGTAAATGATGTCTCAACAGCCAACAAATATCAATATCAACTCCAGTACTTTTTGTACCTTCTCTTGTCCACATAAGCAGACCCAGGAGAGCCAGACTAAGCTGTTCATGCAAAGGCTGGAGAAAAAGTGTGTCCAGTGATGGAAATGTATGGAAATGATGGGAATGTGGGTATGGTATTTCAGTGTCTTTACCAAAAAAGAGATAATTTGTCAGTGTTTGAGCTCCATGTTTACCCCCACACAAAATCACCAGTGACATTCTAGTAATGAATGAAGTGTGGGCACTTGCCAGTGCAGGCAGTCCTACACGTAAATACATTGTTATGATTTTGGTGTCACAAAGCCATAGTCTGTACTCCTTGCTTCACTCTTATTCTCATCTGCTGTGAATTCTGTGTGGATCCTTCAGAAAATCCCTGTTCTGCAGTGAGGCTACAATCTCTGATGTTAAGATTTGTAACTATGTATCAGACCGTAGGATCATTAGCTAAAGTTACTATTTTCAAATATATTTCTCCTTGCTCCTCTGAGGTATGGAATTCCAACAGGGGCAGTTGTGTCAGTAACTGAGTGCTTGCATGCTGTATTCATTATGGTTTTGACAGGACTTTTACAGTCTCCCTTAAGCAGTGGTAAACAGTATTATGTGAAATATGTCAGTGATGTCAGGAGCACTTTCTGTGCAAGTGTCTCTATCAGTAGAAATGCAGTGACAGATATTTTTTTTTAAAGCATTCCAATGTGCAAAACAATCAGTGGTCATGAGATACTATCATCAGCAGAACAGTTTTTGGAAGAAAGAAACCTTACTTGTAAACTTGAAGTTGGTTTCAGCATAACAAGCTTGAAGGAACCAAACACTATTAGCAATGCACACCTCCCACAGATTTGGTTACGAAATTGCATGTGCTCCATGGCATCTAAAGATCACTGGAAGTCCTGAAGCTCCAGGCAGTTAGCCTCTGCCCCAGCTTCCCAGGAGGAGGTTCTGGGAACCTGGGAACCTTTGACCACAGGCCACCAAACAAGCTGTTGAAAATCCCAGAGACTTCCATACTTCTCATGAGGCTAGATGCTGACACGAGTGAGTTTTCCAGCTTGTGAAGGAGCTTTCTGAGCTGCCTCTTGCACCCTTACCTTTCTTAAGGATCCTATGAACTTGCTAAGACCACTTCAACACATTCCAAATGGAACTAGACTTCTATTTATTGCATTGTAATTAATGTTGTGCAGTTGTAATAAAATATTTATTATTAACTACATTTTCCAAAGGTAATTAGATTTCTTTGTGTGGAACAAAGACAATCAGTAGATCACAATTAACTGTCTTACTTTTTAAAAAAAAAATTAACATGGCAGATTATGGCAACTCAGTGCAAATAACCCATTTCTGTATGTAGTATAGCTGTTACATACGGATAATTTACACAAATAGTTACTTTATCCTAGAGCAACGGCTTTGCAGATCTTGCTGGAGTTTTGCTTTTTGAGCACTTCCTACCACATTTCAGCAAACATCAAACAGGCCAAAGATGGCACAAGTAGGAATGTGAAAAGTGCATCTTAACTTCTCAAAGAAATACAGGAAAAGCTATATTGATGTGCTGAAACTATGCAATAACGTACATAGAACTTTACAAGAAAATAGTCTAAAGAGAATTTGGCACTCTTTGTATAAAATAATGGAGAAGACTTGACTATTGTGTGACTGATGTGCAGCAGGGATGTCCGGTGGCTCTAGCAGGAAGCTGACAGGCAGAGTGACTGGGTGACATTGCTGTTGAGCCTTTGGCAAATCATCAGATTTCTTTCAGTCTTCAGTCTACAAAACACCTGCAACCCACTCCTCACCCAAAAAGAAGCGTGAAGCAGGCATTGTATCAGTCTGTCAGGGAAGATTCATCTCACTCGACTTTAGTAAACTAAGTTTGGCATACGATCTAAACTTGTCTAAACTCCCTTTGTAGAATCACAGATTAATATATGTTGGAAGGGACCTCTGGAGGTCCTCTCCTGCTGTTCATTGTCAGTGGAGAATGAAAGGCAGCTACTCTGAGCCATAACAGCTAGCTTAGCTTTTAGGCAACTATGGGACTTTGTAAGTTAGTAGTGGGATTTATTTTAGATAACCTAGCCTCCTCTAAGTGACTTAGTTTTAGTTTAACTCTACTATTTCCAACATTCAGCCATAGCATGGAATAAAAGGAGCCTACCTATCCTGTTAGCTACCCTGAAACTTACCCAGCTCTTGATTTATCATTTCTGTGGCAGAAGGAAGAAGAATGTAAAATTAGGCACATATGTTGGCTGAGCAAATGTGTCTCCCATCATCTATAACACCTTGACTGAACAAGGCTGCATATGCTGAAGGGAAAGAAATAAAATAAAGCTCTTTGAGACCAGTTCCTTCCTTTTCTTACTCTAATTAGTTTAAGAGAGAGAAAGCGGGACAAAGAAGTAGGCTATGTAATCCTCCAGCCAGAAGAAAAGAAGCAACAAAACAAGGATCCTGTTAAACAATACTGCTGCTGCAGCTCACCCTTCAGAGTGCTGGTAATCTTCAGCTCACTCCACATGGGCCCACAGCTTTCACCCTGACAGAACGCCACAATCCAGTACGTCACCCCCTGGTCCCTCCAAGCTTTCCTGCTCTTCCCTCTAGAAAAGTGCCCTCTTTGTGACGTAACCGTCTCGTTAAATAAAACTGAACTCTCTACTCAAAAAGGTCCTTTTTTTATTTAACTGTATCAGCAAGAAGGAGGATGGAAGAAACACAAAAACAGGAAATGTGAAAGAGAACAACCTAGAAACCTTCTTTATTCCATGATCACTCAAACAACTCTTTCTCTACTAGTTGCAACACTTGACTGTTAGAAATTAATCAGTCCTTCTTTGCTTTGTCAATTATTTTTTTCTTTCAGAATCTCTAGGGAGATCTTCCAACTTTACCTATCTAGCAACCATCTTTTTGAATTCTTTGAGCAAGCTACCTTCATTGATCCATCATACTTAGATGTCTTTTCATACGTTTTCATACTCTTTCATGGACAACAATAAAGCTAAAAAATTCCCAAACTAGTTTTCCTTTTTCAAAAATCCTATTATACCCATCTTTAACAGTTACAATGTCTTCCTTAAAAC
Source organism: Ibycter americanus (assembly GCA_035590275.1). Classification (NCBI taxonomy): domain Eukaryota; kingdom Metazoa; phylum Chordata; class Aves; order Falconiformes; family Falconidae; genus Ibycter; species Ibycter americanus. Next base: position 79,472,580 of record JAVJGI010000060.1, on the reverse strand, counting down.
AGAGTGACTAAGTTCAACAGTATTACTTGCGAGACTAAATGGTAGACTGCAGGCATTGTGGAGAATTTCCAACTGGGCTATAAGCTGAGATCTCTACAGACCGAAGAAAGCACATTGGGCATGAGACAGGGCCACCTTCCCTTTTCTCCATTTTGCTTGATCTTGTAGTGAGGTAATAGTTGTGCACCTACAAAAAACAATTTGCTGTTGAATGAAAAGGTTCTTCTAAACATGACTTGAAGTGGGTGAGCTTGTATGAGCAGTGGTGGCATGCTTAGATTTATAACACAGTCATGGCATGACAGGAGCCAATGGCATTTATAAGAATGGAAGAACTGGGTTTTCTTCTGGCAAACTTTACCCTCCTTGTGGTTTTGTTTTTTTTTTTTTCCCCATAAGAACTTGCCCATTACGTAAAACAATTTGTCTTCAGAAACAGCAATAACATCAGTGACAGGTAGCATCATAGATTATTCCTCTAGTATAAGTCTGGTTGATGAAGTGAAGAAAGTTGTTTGTAGCTACAGTACTGATTGTGGCTACTAGCTTTTTCCTTTTGTAATTCCCATTTCTCAACTTCATATGAGATTGACACTAAGCTTTGTCACTGACAGCTGGCCTGTTTCAGTGAGATCGACACAAAGAAAATGTGTGAAAAACTGAAATGAGAAGGTTCTGTTTGTAGATCGTTGTAAGGCAGGAAAATAAAATATGTGCTGAATGTGACTAGGCAGAACTTTAGAAACAAGAATCCTATTACTTCTTTCCTTTTTGCTAAAGGCATATTTGACTTTGCTGTCAATAGCACTTGCAACAGTGAAACAGAAAGGAAATGTGTACCCAAACTGCTAAACTTTGACTACTGGCTCAAAATGTAGGTGCACTTCTGGATATTATATATTTTTCTGGCAATGTGTATACAACAGAACTGATTATCACAGTCGTGATACAGAAGTATTCCAAATTTAAACTTGTTTCCAGATTATACAGCTATTTTTATCAGAAGTTAAATCCCAGCTATGGATGTGACCATCCACAGACTCAGTCTGATATCCAATATGACTCCAGATGTGCCCATCTCTCTTTATGATCTTCTGTATTTCTGTCTTCCAGTCTCCTTGATTCTTTTTCTTGATTTGCACATAGTATTAGTCTGCCATTTAACTTTAATTTTTTAAGCTAACTAGAAAGAAAGGGCTGAACAAATATTGGAAACATTTTCTTTGAGTATCCATTTGAATTAAACAGCCAGGTAACATTTGACCATGTTTGTGACCCTTTCATGTTTGCTTTTCATGAATTTTCAAGTGTTTGATCTCTGTTAGGGAATGGATTAGCAAAAAGCAAATTTGTAATTCAAATGCTGGAAACTCCACCAGCACCATTTTAAAATTGTATATTCAGATATTGTATTTGAAATTTAAAATTCACATTGATTTGATTAATGAAGTGAGTTGCAGCCAGATCGTGTGCCTCTGAAAGCCTGTTATTTCATCTGGGGAGGAAAGTGATATGGTCTTTTCAACAGTCTTTCTACCTAAACCTAATCCCGGGGTTTTTTTCAATCCTGTTTGTGTTCTGGTGCGATTTAGTGCAGCCTCCAGGTTGTTCTAACTTCTGTCACTTGTGAAAACTGCCACCAACACTGCTACCATGCAGGGGTGGTGAGCAGATCAAACTGAACGGACTGGCATCTGGGAAAAGAAACTCATGTCAGTGAAGAAGGAGTTGTCTATCTTAATTATTCGTAATTTTCGGATGGAGTATACCAGCAATATATGTATTGATTCTAGTAATTCTTACCTAATTAACAAATGAACAGTTTCACAGATAGTTCAGGAACAGAAAAAAGTGACATTTTAAGACTAAATTATTCATTACAAATTATTCACTGAGTTCCAATAGCATAGATAGATAAGACTGCCTGTTTCCTTCATCTTTGTTGTCTTGCAAGGACAAGTGCCAACTATGTGTTGTCACTTGACAGAACATGAAGGATGTGCCAAAATCACATACCTAGTGAAACAAACACTATGGTCGTACTTGCTGTGTTCTGTATACATGACTGTTCAGGCAGTAAAACATGCAATATGGATGAACCTCAAAACATTTCTGAAGCTGAGAAGTCTCATAAAATGATGGTTTTTTTAAGACTGGGTTTTCATGCATCTCCTTTTGCCACCCATTCTGCCCCTGGGGCAATCAGCTGGTATCCATGGGGAAAATGGTCTTTCTTACTATGCACAACAACTTCACATTAAAACTTCAAAGCTGTTTAAAATACATGAAGAGAAGTTCTAATTTATTCTTTTTTCTTTCAACAGTGGCAAAACCTCTCGATCTCCACATTCTTCTATCAAATTCACTGCTCATCCCCTCTTTCTCTCTTCTTTTATTTTCCCTCCCCATGGGTGTGTTTGTTAAAGAACCAACATACTCAGGAGCATATTATCCAGGGACGGTGAAGGATGTCAGAAGGAACTGACCTTCATAAAAGGGCTGTTTTCTGTCCCATATACACTCTCTATTTTTCATACTAATTGCCTTTCCTCTGTCAGTATTTGTCCCTTTCCCTTCTGTAAAAAAAAAAAAAAAAAAAAAACCAAGCAACACTTATCTCCCTGAAGCATTCATTGACATAATGCTGAGATCAGCACGTCAAGGCTGCCGTGGAAGGAGAGGAAGAAGAGGGGAAGGGGGACATGCAGCATGGCTTGCCCTGGCCCCCTGTTTCAACGGGCTGGAGGATACTCCAGTCAGTTACACTATGAGTCATCCTAGACCTACTGAGGCATCTCTTCTAGCCCCCAAATACTGCTCTGGAGTAATTACTGTAATATCACAAGAACAACTATTTTATAAATAAGAAAACAGAGGGAAATAGATGGTAAGTGAGAAGGTGAGGGCCATATGTGAATTTTTCAGAACTATCAGGAGCAGAAAACATAATCTGAGAAACAAACCCATTTCTGCTCCATCAGTGAGCAGGGAGCTCATGGTTTGGCATATGCCATTCTTTCCAACTGAGTTTCCGTCCAGTGATACAAGCAAAAGATGGATTAAGACTTTTAAAAATTATTTAGAGCCATTTTAAAAAGTGGAAATGAATGTGTTAATACAGAAAGTTTTTCTTTTCTTCAACAGAGTTCCATAAACTACTTGTGTTTGTTTATTACTGTGAAACCATTCCTCAGATTCAGGCAGTTACAAGATTGTTGGCTCAAGCAGGTTGAGTTGATCCAAGATTTTCCTGTTAAAAGCTTAGATAAGCTTGAATCAGCAAATACTGTCCATCATCTTAACACATGGACACAAAGGGAGAAGTTTTAACAAGCACTGGCTGAAGTGGGAAAAGCTAAATGTAATAGATTATCCAGCTGAAAAAACAGACTGGAAATTTACTTTAGAAAACTCACCTTACAGAGTTTCGCCTAATAAACCACATACATATGCTGTACTAAATCTCATTTGATTTCAAAGAATCATCATAGAGACCTATTTTACTCCTATTCCTGATAAAAATTTGGTCCTGCACTAAAAGGGTATATACACTAGTTATGAACATTGTGTCTTCTGTTTTCCTGGGCTTACCTTTTTATTCTGAAAGGCTTCAAAAACAGAGTAGGTGAACTATTTGGGACAAAATCTGAGCAAACTTGAAAGTGAACCAAACCCCAGAAGATTTCTCCTTGGACTGTGAAAGGATACAGTTAATATTTTTTTTCACCAACTCTTTTTTTTTTTTTATGTTTTCACACACCTCTGAAATTGTGGGTTGTATTTGGCACTGAAAGTGGGACCGTAGAAAACAATGGAAAAGCCTGTTCCTAGAGAATTTCCAGACCTGCTTTGTAGGCTCAGAGAGATGGACAGCTTGAATACGTATCAGGCTGCAAGCAGGTTATCTGACCTAAACCAGCCCTTCCCTTATTCGGCTATCAGAAGCTCAGCATCAAAGTAATCTCTACTTTCCCACACAATGACAACTTCCAGAATACTTCTGAACGCATAGGATTGTCATGCTGAGAGATTATTCCTAGAAAGATGACACGTGAGGGGTTATATCATATCACCATTCAATCCACATTTCTGCTCTGCCCCTGACAGTGACACAGGTCTCTCTCTCTCAAACATACATATGTATTGAAAAACACGTACTTTTAGAATCAGACATATTGTTAGAAATGAATTATTGCCAGTAATGTCTACCTTCCATATTCTAGTAATATATATATACAAATATTATAAATACCATACTCTTGTAGTATACTTAGACATTTGGAGTACATATAGAGTGTATAGAAGCTATCTATTGTGCAGCAGTGATACACCTAAGTGTGCTTGATTCACCTTAAATACTTCAGGTCAGCTGTATTCTAAGAGGGTTTTCTGCTGTCTCCCAAATCTTTTTTTTAAACCTTCCCCCAACTTTAAAGTAAAATCCTATGTTTATTTTCTGTATTCAGTACTCCCAAATCAATCTGACAATCTATTTAATTTTAAATGAAGCAAATAGCATATTTCAATGAAAACAAGCCTTCCCTTCTTTGGATTATTTACTGTTTAAAGAGCAACTAAATGCATTTCACGGGAAGCATTTCCCTTCATGATGCGTTAACCAGTGTACAGCTTAGATACACAGCTCAGAGCTCTCTGTGGGCTGCAGGCCACTGCTGCTTCAGTCAGGTCAGAATCGTATACTTACCAGTTAGTGGGTTTTCAGGCCTTGACACATCTTAGAAAAGACAGCCCCTTTGTAGCAGCTGTCCCTAGAGAAAAGTTGGAAAGGGTGTTGAGCTTGCTGCACATAGAGTAATATTTAGCACTGAAAAAAAAAAAAAACCTCTATTGTGAAGGAACTTGCAGAGTCGTACTGCTGTGCTGGGGAGCTTTTGTGAACGAGCAGAGCTGGATGAAAGGCCAGAATTAATCTGTCCAATATTGATTTTACAACGATGACAACAATGACTCCTGTTTTCCGTGTGTGTGAGTGGATGCATGTGTGCATGCCACGTGGGTGCGTGTTCGGGCATGGACGTGCTGGTTGCTGCATCCTGCTTCTGAAAACCGCTCCTGTGTTCTGTTCAAAGTAATTCTGAGTTTAAGCACAGACATCTTATAAAAACAATAAGAAGTTAAATGTCTACTTTTAAATTGATTTTTATAGCTCAAGTTCAAATGCTCTAAGCTTATCAAACATTCACTTGCAAATATTCATTTAAGCTGAACAGTCAATTTGCATTGCTATGTTGTTTAGGCATAATGATTCGCTGGAAAACCCCATAAAAACACAAGATTCTCACCTTTAATAAGGATCAAAGTACATGGATTTGCTTTTGAAAGCTGCAAAAATGGTCTCTGTCTCAAAATCAAAAAAGGATTTCATGACTATTCAAAAAAACATCCAATGAGGAAAACAAACCAGAAGGACAGAACACCATGCTGGTGTGTCCAACAACTAAACGGTCAAGAAATATCAAGCAATTTATTTCTATTTGTTTGTTTTGGGGTTTGGGTGGGGTTTTTTTCTATTTCAGTTCTTATTTTAAAGTCTTTTCCAACAAGGTGCTTGTTAAAACAGTTTTTCAGCAGACTGTTTTCTCCTAAATCCCTCAAAGAGGTAGAATGGAGATGGCAGAAGCCGAATGATGACTTTAAAATGACTGACAACATCATTCCCTATTATTACTGCCTTGTAGACTGCCAAAGAACTAATGTACTTCAGACATCTAACGTAATTAATTCAGAACCACAAATCTGAATCACAAATCTACAGTATATGTGGATTCAGCAGGAAAAAAAATATGGTCTGGAGCAGAAAAATATACTTTTGCATAGCTACCTCTAATTTTAAACAGGGTATAAATTAAACATTCTTTGATAATAATATGCAATGACAGCATAATCATATGCTAACATTTAATCACCTTTTATATACAATATTACCCTGATTCTTCTTTAAATTTTTATGTTGTATATTGCTGTACATTTTTCTTGCTGATTGATTCTCTTTATTACTACTGATTTTATTTATGCTGCTAATTTTTTTTCCTAAGCATATATTTTAATGAGTAGTTTTGTTCAGCTAACGTCTACAGAATAAGAGAATTCAGCATACCTGCCTAAATAAGATGCTTGAGATCACTGAGGAAAGAAATTGACATTTTACTTTACCCTCAGCATGGAGCCAGGGGCAAAGTTTGATCTGAAAACTTGCAAATTAACCAAAACTGTCACTCAGGAGTTATGGGCCTGAATGCTGCAAAATATGTTCTTTGAAGTCCTCATTTCAGCAAAATTATTAAAAACTTTATATCTAATTAAAATTGTAACTGCATTCCCATTTTTCAAAATCTCTATATCCTCGGGGCCAATTGGGATGAGTGAATTCGCACCCTCCTCTCTGCAGCACACTGAACTGCTCCTACAGCAATATCAGATCATTACCATCTCCCCAGCTGAGAGGGAGCAGCCATTATCATGCAGCATTATTAATCTTCTTGTCTTATCAACTTGCAAATCACAAGCCATTGAGCCTTATGGCATGGTTCTGGGTCCATAGTTATTCATTTTGTAGGTCTACCTAGCCTTTGAGTCTCCTTAATCACCTGAAGATTGTCAGTCTCTTACCTCGGCCTGCCCCTGTGGCCCTTCTCAGCTCCTGTGAAAAGTCCATGATGTTCTCTCAAAAAAAGACCTTTTTATTTAAAAAAAAAAAAAAAGAAAGAAAAAAAAAA
>JAVJGI010000060.1:79453452-79465743 GCA_035590275.1 Ibycter americanus | reverse complement strand
CCTTTGAAAACTCCATGATGTTATCTCAAAAAAACACCTTTTTATTTAAAAAAAAAAAAAAAGAAAGAAAAAAAAAAGAAAAAAAAAAGAAAGAAAGAAAGAAAGAAAAGAGAAGGAGACAGTAAGGAGGATAAATTTCATTAATGGATGTGAATTAACATCCTACTGCCAAGAGCTGACCCTTTCTCCTGACATGTACGTCTAAGTCATTCTTGTCACTCTTTCCCCCATTAATATTCTGAAAAAGACAGTGCATTGAAGAGAATAGAATAAGATAGTTCCCTTAAACAGGCACTGTTGACCTTAGGTTGGGGATTTTTCTTTAATTTGCTTTTCTTAAAAATAAAATATTAATCATATTGGAAAAGGCAAGCAGAGTTCCTTTACATTTTTCAATATATTCCATTTATAATATTGCATTCATTAAATTAAGTCATTGAACATTTTGAACGGTTTTTTTAAGTGCCAAAGGAAAATAGAAATGTAATTTCCATGGGAAACTAGATAAGACAGGCTGCGGTACCCTGACTACGACAACTGTTTCTGCCAACTTCAATTCAAATGCCACAAACACCTGATTTGGGGGTGTTTAAAGCCTGTTGATTACTTTACCATTTGCAAGAAAATGTTTAGCTTAGTGAAATCATGGTAGCAAGGGCTTTTTTGCTCTTTCTTTTTTTAATTTATTTTTTCTCCTAAACTCAGTCCTAAAATAAATTTTTACCCTATTCTTCAGTGGGTAATATTAATATGAAAACTTGCTTATTATAGCTGTGAGTTTGTGGTGAGCTCTGTGTGTGTGAGTTTATGAGAAGGACCGGACCCATAACAGAAACCCCAACTAATGATATAAACTACGGTGTAACTTATATTTCTTACAGTGTACAGAAATGTGCACGCATATATATATATATATTTATTTTTGTTTTAATTCCTGAGTGTTTTGGGAGGGAATCTGGGGAGCAGGGGTAGTAACATTTTGCACTATGATCTTGTAAAATGATAACATTATGACTTCATAATTGAAATAATTTTGCATAGTAAAATAAAATCATATTCCAGTTACCACCTGGCAGGACCCCATGCCCTTCTTCCATTCCATAAAGATGGTAATTTAATTGAGAAACTGTGATATAAATGTAGCAGGGTGGCAACATGTATAGTGGATTAATGCCCTGGTTTGTCATCTCCAGAGGCCTGCCTTGAAATTTGATTTGGGCCACATGTGAAATGAGTTTGGTAGCCTCATCCAAATCTGTGGTGGAAACTAATCCACACAAAAAGCATGCTGCACAGCTTAGCACAGCTGGCAGTCCCTTTTCAGCAGAGGTCCAAAGCTGAAATAGCAGGGGAGGTTTCCAGGCACAACAGAGGTGCATTTGCAGATTTATGTGGGGTAACTTGAACAGTGCATGTCAATAATCTGTTACTTTTATGAGCACTAAAATCCAAAAAATTCATGTGAAATAAAGAAAATATGGTTTTAATTCCTTTAGAACCTGTTAGGTGGGGAACTGGACTTGATAACTGAACTGAGTGAGCAGAGTTTATATCCCAGAATAAAATTTAAGGGGGTTGATTCATGTCTGACACTATACAGTTAAACCAGTGGTAATTCACCAGAAATTGCTTTGGCGCAGGAAGTTTGCTGCATACTTAAGATTGCATCTTAAGAATAATGATTAAGAGAGGAAGGAAAACAAACTTTGAAGATGACAAGAAATAACAACAGGTACATCAGTGAAAGCTGCCCTACTAGCAGTTGTTATTTGCATATTCTAAGCCAGCTGTTATTTGCTCTTTCCTAAGTAAAGCAAGCATTTCACATGGCCTTAGACACCACCAGCAATGGGCTCTCCCTTTGCAGATGTATCAATAGGGAGTCTGGAATCATCCTGTCTGCCTTGCTCGGTGCATCTCGAGCATTAGAGCCTTCTCAGTGTGAAATAATAATAATAATAGCAGCTGCTATATAGCCCCTCCTTTTTAATGTCTTACCTGTACAAACATCCTATTTACTTCAGTTGTGGCATACTGCATTCACACAGTGTAAAAGGGTAAAAGTTTTGCCACACTGTTACAAAACTTTAAGTAGGAACTCCATTGCCTACTACAGGTCTTTAACTTATGCCAAAGTTTTTGGCACGTGGCAAGGAAACTGTCCTAAATCATGTGTTGAAGTTTCCCAGGTAGGTAACTACTGGGAAAGAAACTTCAAGAAATAGATGCTGTCTGCTTGTTTTAGCTGTCAAGCCTTAGCTGTGCAGGGTGACTCCCAGCCTTTAAATAAACCTGCTTCTCTCCATCAGCTTGGTAAGGAATCAGAGCTGAAGCCTTAGGATTGCTTTTGGAAGCACCCAAAATCAGGTGTCTAAGTTAAACAGACCAGATCCCATGCCATAGCATTAAATCTGTGCATTAAATAAAGTTTTTTAAACACATAGTCACAATAAGATCAGTGAGAATATTTATGAAATAGGGAATGCAGAATCAGATCCTAATGACTTCTCCTGCTATTGCCAAGAAGACTATTTGAAATAATAAAGTTACCTAGCATCAGGATCATGATTTTTCTTTTCCTGAGCAGTATTCAGTAGTTACTTTCTATATATCTCTGCTATAAGCTTTTATTCCTTAGCTTCCAAACAGTGCACACCCTTACTGATTTCTTGCTCTGTAGGATTCTGATTTCTTCTTCTCCAGCAGGGTTTTTTTTTGGGGGTTGTATTATGTGCTACCCTTTCTTTCTTTAACATCATTTTGTTATGGCATAGATGCTCTTATGAGGTTAAGATGAACCCAAATCTGTTGTATGTAATAGAGCATAACTGGTACCTGATTTTCAATCACAGTTGAGACAACAGCAACTGATGCCAAGTATACAGAGACAGGCTTGCTGTTCATGACTATAGAAGCACTCAGTTTGGGCTAAGCATAGGAAAGAACATGAGTGATGTAGGCAGCACCAGAGAATATATTTCTCCTTTGTTAAACTGGGTTATTCAATATATATACATTGGAAGAGAACATAAAGGAGAGTCACATTTTCATCCATTTTTAATAGTAAATTATTCCATAAAATAGAAGATTAGAGTGGGATTCTACAACTAAGAGAAGATAAAAAAAGAGTTATTCCATAACTGAAGAAGTTTTTGTCCCTGTAATGGATAATTATGGAATAACCCTCTTTTATAAGTGTTTAAAAGACATCAGAATGCTCTCCACTAAGTAGCTCTCAACTCTTACATCTTCTATAAGAGCCTGTGATTTCTCATAGGGGAAAAAAACCCACTGTATTTGATCTGCTTTTATTCAAATTTTTACACTGCATCCAAGATATTCAAATGCAGAGGGGCATCTCCACATGGGTGCAGATATCCATTCTTTTGGGTCTCAGCAGAGGACAAGGACATATATGGCCTTGCAGGTATGAAAGCACCAGCATTCAGCAATGTTGAAAGTCAGGCTGTCCTATTCAGAGGTTTAAATATGGACTCGTGTTCCTAAAGTTAGAAAGCTACTGTGGAAATACTAGTTACATGACTATGAAAGCACACGTCCTCTGAAAACACATTCTTAATGTTCACATTTGTTCATATTGTGTGGGATTACATTTGCAGTGAAGTCTGGAGATTAAAAAAAAAAAAAAAGAAGAAGATTTTTTTTGTTTGTTTACCTTTTGAAAAGATATTTAATCATCCCTGAATATCAAACATTGGAATTTGTTGGTGCAATGCATATTTCTAACAAAGGATGGGAATGGGGAATAGATATAGTTTATTTGTAAATTAAATAAATATGTTTCCTCCATGCCTTTGAGAGCTGGCTGATTTATCAGTTAATAAAATAATCATACACCACAGCCTTGTGCTTCCAATTTATTTTAAAAAGAAATAACATTGCATTTTTGACATATATGAATACAAATGTAACACTAGAGGAAACTTTGTGAGTAGCCCTGTATATATATCACCAGCCCTGCATGAATTACCTTACTTGCTTTTTCTCTGCTATTTACAGGGTAGATTCTGCATAAACACTTATTTCTTCAACAATTCCTAACTTATGTGAATGACCCCATAAACCTCAGTGTGACTATTGACTAGGAAGAAGACTATTCATCTCAGCAAAGAATGTAGAATGTGCATTTAGCACAGGTGAAAATAAGAGTTACATTCAAGAATTTAGTTTTTAATCTGCAACTAGATTCACTAGTATTTACACCTAACACCGTAAGCTAAACTTAAAAGGAAATATATTTATTAAAAAACCTGTGGCTGAATCAGCTATTTTTGTTGACTAAAAATGCTGATACAGATTTCGGCTCTGTAGAATCTGGACAAATACAGTTTGTGCTAGACAGAAGCGTTAACGTGCATCTCTCCGAAGAGGAAGGCCTATGTCTCTTAGCAGATTTCTTTCTATTTTATTAGAATTCTCTGTAAGTTTTGTGGCCAGCAAACCATACCGTTAAAAAACACACAGGAGTGTTACAAGTAGAGGTAAGAAGCGGATGGCAGAGCTGGAGTGCCACATGGCAATTCAGCCCAGCAATGGCTGCGAGAATGCAACGAGCACGGATCTGAAATCCTTTTGTGAATATGGGGCTCATTCCTGCAGCCCTTATATGAATAACCGACTTCAGTGTGTCTGCTTGCGTCAGTAAGGAGTAGTCCCCTGAGCAGTGTGCGCCATTTCAGACCCTCGTTTTTTGTGTTTGATGCGAAGCTGGGCTTTTTAGCATTCCCATCCCCACCCCTCCTGCCTCCTGCTCTAATCATCTTCTCCTTTTTTGGACATATGCCTCTCCCCCTCTGCTCTCTAAATTCCCTCTGCTCTCTCCTGTATATTAGCCTCAGCCCTACTTTTTTATTTTTGTTGCTTGCTTCGTCCTCCCTCCATCACTGCTCCAGACACTTCTCTCCCCTTTGCTAGTCTGTTTGGTTCCTTGGGGACCCTTCACACTCCCCCACAACTGAGCAGCTTCTCGTTTCCAATGGTATTTTAAAAACTCTAGGCTATATTCTCTTCTCTTGAGAGAAAATATAAAAAAAAAAAAAAAAGAAAGAAAAAAACCACAAAATAAAACAAAAAACCTTCTTCTCAAGAAACTCTGCTAGTTTAAATCCAGAGACTTCCAGCCAAATTATTTTTTCAAAGGGACAGAGGAGACTGAGACCTATGAGGATGCCAGGGCACGACACCCACTGAAGTTCACGGAGCTGCAGGCAATCGCTAGAAGTCCTTGGGCTCCGCTGATCAATCCCTCCTGCGAAGCAGGAAAACCTGCTCTCCCCTGCCAGCAGCGCAGCCCTCTGAAAATCAATGCAGGTGTTGGTGCAGCGTTCACTCTCTGACGGCCAAACCAAGCTGAACTCGATGGGAGTCTCTCGATTGACTTCAGTAGATATTCGAAGGATCAGGCCTCCAGGGGAGATGCATGCAGGTGCGAGGCAGAAGCTTTTGCTTTCTCATGTATATCTGTGGAATAAGTTATCAGGGATTCATGACACATAACACTGTTATTTCTCAGAATACATTCTGACAGTATTTTCTGCTAAAGCATGCAATTTTTTGATATAAATTAGTCCATTCTCCTTTAGAGGAAGACAAACTTGTAGCGGGTGTCCCTTCTGAAAGTTGAGGGCTTCTCTGCCCATCCTACTCTATATTTCTTTGGAGTACCAAGCCAGACTTTCTGCTGAAAGCCTCCAACTGAGACTACTTAAGCTGTCAGTTGCACCGGTGTAAATCTGGAGTTAACCCCACTACAGTGCTCACAGAGGTTAGCCAAGGACAGGTCCTTCCCTCATCAATTCATGTGCTGAGCAGCACCTGGGGACCACCAATGCAAGAGAGCACAGACTCATACCAGGTAAATACTGACGTCAAGGAGAAATGCCTAAGGCAAAAGGACAATAAATAAACAAAAAAGTGAAAGAAAGAGAGTAAGGCATCAGACCAGAGAGTGCATAAAGGAAAGAGTCAGGCAGCAGGGAGTGACAATGGGTTTGTTGTCCTGGTGCACCCCTGAGGAATGGGGTGCAGAGGGGAGAAGAGAGAGCAGGCAGGACAGAACACTCTCACAGCACCCCATAAAACATTTCAGCAAAATAGCTCGTTGTGTTTAAACCTGGAATTTAATGAATTTTATTTTTTTTTCAAATTCCATCTTAGTGAGTGATATTCTGTGGTGTAAGAATATGTTGTCGTATTAGAGGTTTTTGTTTTTTAACATATACCCATTTTGTAATTGCATTAAGGCATTTTGGACTAAGCGGTTGCACTGATTAATCCACACCTCAGATGTGCTGGAAGCATGAGGTGAAATGCACCCAAGGTGTGCATTAATCAGCCCTACCATACAGTCCTGTCTTGCCACTTAATTAAATTCCAAACCAAATAGTTTTGGGGAGAAGGTTAGAAGGGACCACTTTTTAAAGTGAATTTTACATGAGCTGTCCACAGCATGTGGAAAAAAATACAAGATATATTTAGAACAATATTTTAATTTGCCATACTTTACTAGATTAGATGGAAAGAATGTAATGTTTAAAAAAGGAAAATGTGATTAAGAAGCTTAAGTGCACAGTATATTACATGAAAATTCTGATCATAAAGAAAGGTAATATCTACTCAAAATTATAATTTCTGTACTTTTGAAATCATCTCAGCAAGAATTATCTACCCATATCAAATTGTAGCACTTGTCAAAATCAACTGTAAAGCATCTCAAGTGCTCTTCTGAATCAACAAAACAGATGTATAGCGATGTGAGGTTGCACTGAAATGGAAATAAAAGTGAACTAGATGCCAGTCATTGCCCTTAATCTCTTGAACCCAGCACTTAACACAGAGGATACCACAGGTCTTTGGGACACTGTTTAGAAGGGGAAGAAATCAGGGCCTGAATCTTAATAACATATGCAAAAACACTCTATAAAATTATTTTCTTTTTGCTTTAGTAGAATCTGATATGCTCAAAGATCACCTTGCCTTGTTCATAAACATGAGGCGATGTTTGAAACAGCATCCTATTTCAGCTTTAGACAGGCAGAAAATCTGAAATATGTGAAACATAAAAAGGTGTTTAAATTTTTAAAATAGCAATTAAATATGCTTAGTGGTTCAAAAGTCACCATCCTCCTCCTTTCTGTAAAAATGTGAAATTGTGTTTATGGGATAACACCTGCAGCAGAATGAATACAATGAATACAATGAATACAATGAATATAGCTTTAGTTAAGATTACTATATTGCTGATTTTTATTAGGGACTTAATAGATGAAAAATGTCTGCAAGCATTGGCCATTAGAAAAGAACTGCTCTAACCCCATAGTCTGGGACATGTGTTTGGAAGTGAGCTCCTCTGCAAATTTTGTATTTCCCCATCCTTCCTGAAAACATGATGAAAATGCTTTGTGATGACGGTACCTTCTAGGAGTGTGATGCACAAAGGGAGACTGAGAGGGAGCACAGACCACAAAATGAATGATCATTTTCTTCACCTGTCCTGTGAACTGGTTAAGCCTCTGAATCACAGGTGGAGATATTTTTGTAAGCTGATGAGGTACTGTGGAATCATACCATGTATCAAAACTTTACTTGCTTCCCTGTTTTCAATTACAGTTAGACTTGAAGAATTTTTAGTAACCGATACAATGCTGAAAATTACTGACTTCTCTGCTACATATAATGAAGCCATCGTAGCATAAGCTATACATAAAGTAGCCCATTTTCATCAGCAGCATTACAGGGCAGACATGGACTGATGAGTGTGGAGCCTTTCTGATCCCATTCTGAGAGAAAGTCCAGATGGACAGAAACATTTCTCCAGGACAGACCAAGGAGCCCAAGCCACAGTCTGGATGCCTGAGGGTTAGACTCACAGCAACACACTCGTGTGGCTCAGTCCAGACAAAGCTGCCATCCTTACAAGAAGTCCTTGATCTGGTTTTGCTGCCAAGGCTCAGAGGCAAAAATGCTCATTTGTCCAGCTGAAGATAGCAACCAGCTACAAATATTTTAGCCTAATTTAAAGGTATTTTGGCAAAGCTATTTCAGCCCTTTCTGGATTTCATCCATCAATGACTCCTATATAGGATTTGCCCCCTTGTCTACAGCATGTAGAAATAGCAGGCTATCAGTTCTAGCTTTTTTGAAGGACACAAATAAGGTTTGAGACCCTTTGAATTTAGCACATGACAATTTGAGAAGCTGCTGAGCAATACTTCTGCAGATTATGTGCTGCAGACTGAACTGATTCATGCAAGAGAGGAGACAGAGTCAGAGTGGGATCTGCTTTTAATTCAGTTATGACCACTGTCGCCAATTTTTTGATATAAGCTGGTTAACCAAAAGGGCAAGTCCAAAGGAAGAACAAAGGAACTGAGCACAAGGTCTCAAGTCCTAGTTTCCAATGGTGTCAGCAATTCACTCTACAACCTCAGGTAAGTCAGGTAACTTCTGTGTCCAGTGTTTTCTTGACATTGTAAAGATTAAGTACACTGAGGATTTCTCCAAATTTTCCAAATGTGGAAGTGATTTTGCTAGATGCCAGAGGTCAACAGGTTATTATAAAACCAATAATAGAGAAAAGAAGAAAATTAAGGCTTTGGACACATAAGTATACAGACATCAACAGATACCTGTTCAGTTCAGCATAAAACCCCGCCCAAGCAGGCAGGAATGGTAGCAGCTGAGAAGTTATACTGAAACAGCAGCAGGACAAAACATTTCTTCTCACACCAAGGTTCAGGGTGCACCCAGTCATAGTCCCCCACACAGAGGCATGGGGTATCTGAATGGTGCTCCTATCCCTCTTCTTCTGCTCTGTCTTCCAGTAGACAATGAGATGGACTGAGAACTGGCTGGATGGCAGAGCTCAGAGGGTTGTGACCAGCAGCACAGAGTCCAGCTGGAGGCCTGTAGCCAGCAGTGTTCCCCAGGGGTCAGTACTGGGTCCAGTCCCATTCAACTTATGCATCAATGGCCTCAATGAGGGGACAGAGTGCACCCTCAGCAAGTTTGTTGATGATACAAAACTGGGAGGAGTGGCTGATTCACCAGAAGGCTGCGCTGCCATTCAGCCAGACCTGGACAGGCCAGAGAGTTGGGCAGAGAGGAACCTAATGGAGTTCAACACAGGCAGGTGTAGGGTCCTGCACCTGGGGAGGAACAACCCCACGCACCAGTATGGGCTGGGGCTGACCTGCTGGAAGGCAGCTCTGCAGAGAAGGACCTGGGAGTTCTGGTGGGCAGCACATTGCCCATGAGCCAGCAGTGTGCCCGTGTGGCCAAGAAGGCCCATGGGACCCTGGGGTGCATGAGGAGGAGCACGGCCAGCAGGTGGAGTGAGGTTGTCCTCCCCCTCTACTCTGCCCTGGTAAGGCCATACCTGGAGCGCTGTGTCCATTTCTGGGCTCCCCCGTTCAAGAGAGACAAGGAACTACTGGAAAGGGTCCAGTGGAGAGCTACAAAGATGATGAGAGAACTGGAACATCCCTCTTATGAGGAAAGGCTGAGAGAGCTGGGCCTGTTTATCCTGGAGAAGAGAAGACTGAGAGGGGATCTTATCAATGCACACAAATATCTTAGGGGCAAGTGGCAAGAGGCTGGGGCCAGACTCTTTTCAGCGGTGCCCAGCGACAGGACAAGGGGCAACAGGCACAAACTGCAACACAAGGCATTCCTTCTGAATAGGAGGAAAAACTTCTTTACTTTGAGGGTGGCAGAGCACTGAAACAGACTGCCCAGAGAGGCTGTGGAGTCTCCTTCTCTGGAGATACGCAGAACTGGCCTGGACATGATCCTGTGCAACCTGCTGTAGGTGAACCTGCTTTAGCAGGGGTTGGACTAGATGATCTCCAGAGGTCCCTTCCAGCCCTGACCATTCTGTTATTCTGTGATTCCATTCTTTCACCAGCAGCACTGCATCAGTAATAGCTAAGACAGAAAGCTTGACTTTCTTTCCTCTATTCTCCTTGAGACTGCAAGCTTTGGCATTTTGGCGGGTTTTTTTGTGTGTTTTGGTTTGTTTGCTTGGTTAGTTTTTTTGTTGGCTTTGGTTTTGGTTTTGTTTTTGTTGTTTTTTTTTTTTTAAAAAAGACATTCTGGTTTTATTTGGCACAAAAGTCAAAAATTGAATTTTTGTTGTTGTTGTTTTCTCACATTCTAGGAAGCACTGAGTACATACCAGCAAAATGCTTCCTGTCAGTACTTAAAAACCCCAAAAGAAACATTTCAAGAGAACTACACAGCTTTTACAGGACAAAGACCCAAGGTGTGTCCCAGGGGCAGTTGCAAGCACCTCAGCATGCCCAGTCCACCCAGTGCTGATGAAGTTTCACTGGGTGGGTGGCCCAGCTGGTGGAGATCACTTTGCAGCAGGACTCAAAGCAGAGCACAGTGCACAGAATGTTTGCAACCTTGCCTGCAGGAAGGGCCACTTCTTTCTCTCTGAAGTCCAGAGGAAGTCCCACCATAGCGGCAGAGGTTTGCCCTGATCCATATGCAGTGCATAGCTGCACCACAGCATGGGTAGCTCACCCTTCTGTGCCAGGCCATGTACACGGAGAGATGGAAATGTGCCTCCAGCTTTCTCTTCTCTCCTGTGGAGGTGGCAGCAAGTCCCAGCAGGCCACCAGCTTATGTTCAGGCTGTGAAGGAGTCATTTAGTTTTACAGTGGACTACTTTACAGAGACTTCCATAGTGAATATTAATTCCACTAACTCCATAAGATTTTGAGTCAGTTTTCAGCACATTTTTTTATTCGGGCTGACATTCAGAATTCCTTCCCTGCACTGTATATGATGACACTTTGGTAAATGTATTATTCTTTTCACCTGGCCACGTTTCCTTTCCAAACCAAACACATAACAGAAATCATTTCAGCTTTCTAGATTATTGCCTGACAAAACTGTGGTGGCTGTGAAAGGCAAATTGACATTACAGCTGCTCTCTGTTTTGGATTTCTTGGTTTGGTTTTTTTTTTGTGTTGTTTTTTTTTTATTATTATTATTTGGTTTGGATGTTTTCTGAAATGCTGAGCAAGCCTGCGTTATCTGTTACACCACAGTACATATATTGTTGTTCCCAAAGGTTTACTTATAATGTTCACAGCACCATTTATTTTTTTTCCTTTCCCCCCATTGTCATTTCTGTACAGATTTAATACAACAGAAACATGGCTTCCACTGGGAGCTACAGGTAGAGCCGTTCCAAAGTTCTCTATAATTGGTGTCTGCCATGACTGCTCACAGTAAGTTATGTAAATCACAGCAAGGACCCACAACCCCTAAAGGCATGAATATTTTTTTCATTCAATGCAGAGGATAACTACAGAATCTTAGTAATAGTCCCCTCCACATCAGGGATCTCCTTACCGGGCAAAGTCAAGGTCTAGAAACTGGCCATGTCAATTCTGCAATTTAAATCCTACTGTTAAAGATGGTTCGGTAGGTATTATAGTAAGTCAAGGCATTGTAGGCTATATTAATTTTTAGGTTGTGTTTTCCCTTCATAGTCCTTGCAAATCCACCTGCTCCTGTTTACACTCACTGTAGTAATTCCAGCAAACCACAGATTTGAATATTTATTTCTTTTTTTCTGTAATAACTGTTTAATTTAAAATGAAATGATGGGCTGTCAGGGTTTCATTCTGAAAATGGAGGAATAATTCCACTGATTTTCTAGTGATATATTTTAGTTAAAATCATGCCTTGCAAGTGATCAAATGTGAGGTTACTATTAAATCTGTTTCCTTTAAAATAGTGCTGCAAGTGTGAGAATTTTTAGCTTAAATTCAGGAAGTCAACTTCTGTCTTCTTATCACTTTTTATTTCTCCCACAAATCTTGAATTTATGGGTCATATACACCAGTTTATGTACTATCTATTAGGTAACTGAATGGATCCTTAAAACATAGTAATTGTCTACTTCTATTAGCAGGAAAAGAAGATTTCCTAAAATAAAATCCTTGTTCACATTTCCACCTTGATTAGAAAACATCCTGAAGTTTGGCAAAGCAGAAGCAAAAAAAAGAAGAAGAAAAAAAAAAGAGGATAAATATTTTTAAAAGCCAGGTAAATCTGATTCTTCTGCTGCAGTCACCAGAAGAATTCTGACAAAGAAAAATCTCCTTTGGGCTTGGCTTTGCATGTTGCCCCCCCAGACCGAATCTTCATCTAATCTAATAACTTTTCTTATTTTCCCTCCACCCCTTTTCATGTACTTACTCAGGAAAGCTAAGCTCAGAGTCTGTATCTGGTTTTCACTGAGCACCTGCTTTT
>JAVJGI010000060.1:79427186-79453352 GCA_035590275.1 Ibycter americanus | reverse complement strand
GCTTTTCTTTAATTTTTTTAATTTATATTTTATTTTTAAGAAAATCGAGTAAATGCATACTATACACACACAATATAGTATTACATGTACACACATTCACTTTCAGGAACACACACGGGCTTCTCAAGGAAATTAGGTGTTTCTCAACAGCGTGCTGCTAGGCGAGGCTGCGCGCCTTAGGCTGTGTTCCAATGCACCTACTTTGCTTTGGGCTGTAACACCTGCACCTTGTTGCTTGCCGGTGCACACAGTGTAAGGAGGGACACAAGGACATGGCTGAAGCCCCCCACTCTGCGACTACCATCAGCCTACAGTGTCTCTCAAGGCTTTAAGGAACCAGAAATACAATAGACAGACTCCCAGGAAGACCCCAGTGAGGAAATAAAGGTGACTGAAAGTCTCTGCTTCTAAGTGGTTCCGGGCCCTGCGCAGTGCAGCTCCAAGTGTACAGCAGAGTATCAGCCATGGATGCAGCCCAGGCTTAGTAAATTATTTTTCCACCAACTGCAAAACGCACCTACTCGGCCCTGTTTCTCATCGCTCTACCAGCTAGACAGGTCAAAGAACAGAAAAGTTAGTGGCTAGTGTGATCGACTAGTACCAATTCAGTGGTTCAGTGGTTCAAATGTCTCTGTTCTCTATCATCTCAGAGGTGAACGTGAGCTATAATCATCCGTGTGTCACGCTCAGCTAAGCTGGCTATTGGCAGAAACAGCACGCAATTGAAATTTTGCCCAGCCTTAATCAATGGACTGTGTCCTCATGGAACGAGAGATAGCTGCTTCTGGCAGAGACCGGCAACTGCAGGAATCTCCTTCCTCTATGACATGTGCTATAAAGTGTTTAGATTGTAACTGTTACATAACATGATGCAAATAAACTGTATTTTCACTTAAAAATGTTGTCCAGAAAGGCCAGCAAAATATATTCAGGCCATAATGGATAATGCAGCTCCTAACCTTCACAGATTTTAGGTATTGCAAAAAATTCACAATTCATTTTTTTATTATTGTTAAAACTTGTTTAAGGCTCCTGCAGTCTCTCGAATGGCTTAAAAAAAAAGGAAAACTATGATTATTTTACTTCCACTAGCCAAAATCAAGCTGTTCTAGTACAATTCCTACTCTCCCTTGAGGCCCCTGAACTCCGAATGTACAGGGTCTGGAATACTCACTCCCTACTGTAACATGAACCTCAAGGTAGAGTAAGGAGTACCTGTTTTTCCAAGTGATTCAAGACTCCTAATTGCAGGTTAAGTTTTGGCTAGTTAGGACACAGTCCAAAGGCTTTCTGCAGGCTGAAGTAATTTTTGTCTGGAAAAAATTATTGGGGAATGGGCAAAAAAAGAAATAAGCATTATAAAAATGTTGCATCACTCTGGGTTGTGTCAGATGAGTTATGATAAGGAACACTCTGTCTGACATGAAGAATTACATTCAGTTAAAAATAAAATAAAAACTCAAATGGATTTGGTCGTGGGTTGGGTTTGCCCCCCACCCCCCCAAACTCTGGTATGCTTAATTTCAGTTACTGGAACCATGGTTTCTATCTTCTTTTTATGGCCTTTTTTATAAAAGGTAGCTGGTACTCACAAAAAATTTTGGGACCGTTCAAAACTTTTCACAGTTAATTAGTAATGCATGTAGCAAAACACCCGCCCTACCTCTGGGCCTTGGGGGTTGCCCTGGTTCACTTGTAACTGATTTATTTTTTAAGGTTGTCTGGCACATCTCCACCCCAGCTGCTTCCAAGAAATTTCAGCCCAGCGTCAGCTGGGAAAGATCAACTTCACATGCTGACATACAGAGGCGGCCTTAGGAATATTGGGGCCTCCAGTGGGAGGCGTCAATGGGAATCTTTGCTCTTTTTGCTGATCCAGGGATACAGTATCTGCCACCATACAGGATTCTTTTTTTTTTTAGCGTTTTCCTTGAAAGAACACTCACCTGATTACTACACTATGTTTTTCCTCAATCAGAAACAGAAATGTTATCTTTACCAGATTTGTGGCTCATTATGTAGGGCTGAATGGTGGATGGCTTTTGCAGGCATCCAAAACCACTGGTAATGACATATGAGCCGCCAACAAAAAGATGCTATTTTATAGACTGCTTAAACTTTACAGAATACAAAAGAGTCTAGGGAATGATTCTGATATCTTTCTTTATGTGTGAGTAATGGCTTACTCTCCAAGTCTACTGCCGAAACTGATGGCCACAAATCCTAATCTTTTTCCTAGGGATACATGGCTTTATTTGTTTATGATTATTTTTATTCAGAACTTCACTGAAGAAAATTTCCTACTGTGTTCCCTCTTTCATTTTTCTTCCTTTTAGATTGCAAATTAATTTTGCCACTAGCTTTCTTCTCTGTGCTTCCATCTGGTGCCCTTCTATTTCCAAGAGCATCTGAACCAAGAGCATCTTATCATTTACACAAAAACCTGTCTTTAAAAAAATGTTATATACAATTAGGTCCATTAGTAAAGGAAGAAAGCATTTCTAATTTTAATGTACAGCACCTGATTCTACTTAAATTCAGACACAGTACACAAAGACACTCACTGTAAGATACAGGCTGGCAGTGAATTCTACCTCTGGGTTCACCTTTCCAAATTTGTGTAGGGAGTTGAATGTTTGAAAGGTTTTCATCCATTAGTCACGGGTTTGGTTTGATCTAAAGTCGAGAGGATCCAATGGGAAATTCCATGGTTCTTTCTTTTTTCCAAACTTCAACAACCGTTTTCTTCTCATACATAGTTTTGGAACAGCAATACAAAACTTAATTTTTTTCAGAAGTGGAGGCAATAATAAAAAAACAGAACCGCAACTATAGCACAATGAAGAAAACTGGGCGTTGATAGAATATCAGATCTTTGATTAAAACAATATTCTTTGACTTTTTTTCCTTCAGCTAGATAAGCTGAACAAGATCCCTGCAGTTTAGCTATGCAACATTACTCAGTTTAACTGTTACTTTATGTTCGCCTGTGTTCAGATGCTTATAGCAAGAGAACATTCCCAATCCGCACAGAGACAGAGACTGTATTTTGTTAGGATAGCAGACTTGTTATGTTCCATTCAGCTCAGCACCATTAAGCTTCCAGGTCTAGCATTTGCTGTCTGCCGCCAGGATTAATATCTTAGTATTTTCTTGCTAGTCTATGGTTACATTTCAAGAATTAAATGATCATTCAGAAAGTTGGCTTCAGTTTATGAGCTGTTAAACCTGAGAGATACAGTACGTCAAAACGAAAAGAAATAGTCAAAGTTAAAATCATTAATGTTAACTTCATCCTTAGAGTCTTTATCACTTGGCACATAATGTGCACCCATTCCTGTTACAATAATTTCACTCATATCTAAAAAGATGATTTTCTGTGGAAGACCCAGAGAATACTTTTCTGTTGTTTTGAGCTTTGTGAGAAGGGGAACTGAGAACTCTGCAGTCAGAAATCTTGCATTTACACCCCTGGGATGTCTGACACTGACAAAGGAAGTGAAATTGTCCCCACACTGCCCCATTAGCAGACCCCAGGCTGGATTTGGAGGCTGGGTGACAGCTCGACTGTTGTGCCCTTTCAGTTTTTCCCCCATCATTAAAGACCATCAAGGAGGGAGATGGGTAGGATCAAATTAAATGCTGGTTGGGCTATATAGACACTCCTTCTCTGGGATCCTGGCAGGAGCCACTACTTCCCTTCACACTCCTAGAGAAACGTATGATGAGGGCAGAAATTCCCAGGCAGCTTCAGGCTGGACCCAGCTAGCTAGGCCGGCTGGAAAGCTCTTTCCCAAACATGTCTTCTTTGTAAAAATAATTTCTTACCCAGGAATCTTATATGAGGATTTCTTTTGCCATAACAAGCTTTCCTGTGTATCTTCAGAAAAGCTCAAAGCCATGTTTATTCTTCCTAAATCGAAAAAAGCTAATAACTGTCTAAAACTAATGCTAATAAGTGTAATGTGTCACTATCAGCATTGTCTCTTATTGTGCTGTCACTCTCTCTCTCCTTATATTACCTGTAAATTTTTTTTCCTATCATTTTAATTTTTATTCACCTAGTATTTGGCATACAGTGCAAAGTTCAGGCAAATATAACAATCAGTTGAGAAATACTCACCAGACAAGTATTCATGCACTCCTGTATCACCTGACATATGGTGAACAAGCTGATGAATGACTCAGGATTTAAATGGTAATTACCATTCATCATTATAATAGACTTGCTAATTCATAAATTCTTGGTAAGCCAATTTTCTACAAAAAGGTTAATAATAAGAGTGGAAAAGAAAGAAAAAATAGCCTTGGTGTGATAAAAAATGTAAAAGCTAGAATACCTTCACTGCCACATACCCCTTCTAATGATTGAGTAGTTTTGCACCAAAGTGCTTATTGACGCGATGCCACGCTGTACTGGGGCTCTGATGGAAACAAGGGCAGACAGATAAATCCAGGACCTACCTGCTCAAGGAGGAGGTTGAGGTGTGTCAAAAACAAAGGGATGAAGAGTCACACATGGCAAAGACAGGCAGGATCTCCCTCACTCATTTCCTAGTTTTATAGTACTTGGTGACAAAGTCATGTTCTCAGAACTGCTCACAACATACAGGGTAGGGAAAACTGTATGGGAATGTTCCTGGGACTTCTAAGTGATGCTGTGAGAAATACACTGAGCCAGCCATCATATCTGATCTCAAGTTATCTCACCACCAAAAGCTTCATTGGCTGTTCTATTGGTTCCTCTGAGCAAAAGAAACATTAAGTTGTGTCTGCTTTGGTTAAAATAGTAAAAAAGAAAAAAGACCAAAAAAAAAAAAAAAAAAAAAGCTTGCCTCATTTTATGATCTTTATCTGGAAGAGCACTGTGAACATAATTTACAAACCCTCTGGAAAACAGCAATGTAAACTAGAAACACATACAGGCAACACTGAAATTCTATATATCCAGTGCTCAACACAGCACTTATTCCCCCATTAGATAATGTACATAAATGCACACAAATGCAGACACTCGTTCCACCTCTAATCCTTGTGTAGCCACATCTTTTTATCATAAGAGGCCAATATGGGAAAGACGTTATTGCCCCACCAAGGCATGCATTTTCTGTGTCCGCCTACAACGTCCTATTCCTTGCCTGAGCACCACAGATGTAGACACTACCCTAAATTACATGATGGACTTACTTTATACTTCAGATACATAAGACTAAGGAGGCCATTCCCAGGGATGGGGAAAAGATGCATCTGTTTGCAAGGGAATGAGGGACAAGAGGAAGAAAGAATAATGGAAATGATGCATGGAAACTCAGTTCCCCTTCCCCTCACTCTCCTGTGCTGTTGTGGTCATGTAGGGGAAACCAAAGATATATCCTCATCCAAGAGAATGCAGTAATCATGTTTAAGAGATTTTGATCATTTTAGCCTGCATTTGGAACCATGCAGGGAAACCTGCCCTTTCAATCAATTAAGTATCAAGGTGATCAGACAGATATTGGGTATTTAGGGATACAGCTTTTGGAAGGGAAAAAAATCAACCCAAATCTGTTGTGGACTACATAACACCATACTGGGATTATGGATAATACTAAAATTTACTACAACATACTGTATGATCAGAAAATTTTATAATGTGGGTAATCTTACTGACTGCTTTCCTGCGAAACGAACTCTTCTAGCAACATAATATGAAATTCCTGCCCAGACAGACTATCTTTGCATGCATTTTTCTTTCCCTCTTTCTTTGTGTCTCTTACACGCACACATTTTAAAATTTAAGAAGTGATTTAAATTAAAAAATGGATATTAAAACCCGACCAGTGCCTCAAATTCAGGAGACTTCTCTGAAAACAACAAATGTTTAAAGATATAGTTAGAGCTCCTTATTTTGATCCAGATCCTTAACTATGGAAAGAAGGATGTAAAACATTAAAACGTGCTCTGCATGAGGACTGCTTTTCAGAGTGTGCTTATATTTAGAACTTTGGATAATTTGCAAAAAATAATTTCAGTTGCACTGATTAAAACAATTAGGCAGTGTGGAGATTATAAAGGACGTAGTAAAAAGTTATCTATGTCCTTCTTATTGTTTGCTTGACAGTATATAACAGTAAATGTGTATAAAGCAAACCTGAAAGCATACAGTACTACTTCAAAACAAAAGGAAATAAAGATCTCAAATACAGAAGTAAGGTAATTCAGGCATCATTCTGAAGAGCATAGGTTCAGGTCTAGTATTAAGATGCAACTACCTTTCAAGCTACACTATCAAGCTAAATACAAAGTCCCAGAATACAGTGCATGTTTTGTTTATTACAAAAATGATCAGATTAATCTACAGTGGCAGTAAAATAATTTTAACACTGGCTTTCAGAAATAGAATATATCAAGTCTTTATATATTTGCATGACTTTTGTTCTAGTTTTTGTGTGTAGTAAGCCAAAAACTTAAAACATGTAGTATGAAATGCCATGATTAACAAGTATCACTGCAATTTTTGTTTTCCTGGGGATACAAAGCATAAAAAAAAGGTCAGCTTTTGGGTCAGCTGCAACAGGGAGTTAAATTGGAATAGAATGAATCAAAATGCTTTTGCTCAGCCAACTACATAATCAAAGGATAAAGATTCCACTGAGCAATTTAGTACCCAACTTCCCTAACTAACCTTATTGTCATAAATCAAAATATTTCATTTTATAGTTAAAGTTAGTCTTAGCATTGGTGATAAAGGAAGAGAACAGCACAGACAGCCATGAGCTACATATAGTAGTATAAGGTCACACATCCAGAGCCTCCTGTGACATCACAGTAAGCTCTGAGGGATGGTGAAGTCACTGTGATGACACAGAAGTGTCTTTGGGCTCAGTTTGTTTGCACCATGCTTTTTATACCTGGTTATTATATGTAAAATACTCTTTATGATTACTAGGAAGAACACATTCCCTTGCTGATCTGTATTTTGATATCTTGGAAAGCTCAATTTATTGAAGATTTTCTATTACTGAATGAAAACATTATAGGGTTTTAGGCTTACATCACAGTTTCAGGGTTGAGCTGCTGTTGCTGAACAGTGGGATATAGAAACGATGAATTGACATTAGTACATAGGCCCACATGGTTGCCATTAGATGCTTGAAAACCTGCTTTAATGTGACTCATTCACTAGCTTTACTGTTTTCAGGGTTAAATTCTAAAAGTGGTCAAATTTTTCCAGAGGTTGAATACTTACAATTCTCATGAATTTACTGCTAAACATCAGTTATTGAAGTTGATGGAAGATGAATGTAAATGTTTGGCCTCAAAGTCTGTGTTGCTCTTATGGAAATTTTGAGAAATGAATGTGCAGTTGTGTGATCTTAGGAATATTTGAGGTTTTATTTTACAGCTTTTCCTATGCTTTCACTGTAGAATTGTATATTGCTTTTGATGGTTGCTTTTTCTAACAGATGTATACTCCTCTTTGTAATAAGGTTTTCTACTTAACTGATATTTTGGAAGAAGAGATTACCATGAGTATTTCTATCTGTAGAAATAGTTCTGATTTGCTCCATAGTGAGCAAATCAGTGTTTTGCCCTTTTTAACGACCTTCAAAAAATATTCTTTTTATGCCATGGTATAAATCTGTAGTTATTTCATCTACTGTGTTGCAGCCTTGCCCCAAAAAGACTAAAATAGAACAAGAAAAGTTACACACAAGGTGACAATAGTGACTGTAGGTATGGAAGAATTTCACGTAAGACAGATGGAGCAGAGAAGGGGAAGAGAGACTGCAGAGGAAAGAGGTACTCCATGTCATAAATGGCACGGTGAAAGAGAATATGGAACAATCGATGACCACGATACCTATCATAAGAAGTGAAAAGAACAAGTACAGACTTAAAGGACTAAACAAAATGGTCTTTTATTTAATGCATAATTAAATCAGGGAACTCATTGCCACAGGATATTGTGAAGGCCAAAACTCTAACAAACCCATAAAAAAGTTAATAGATTCTTGAAATTAAGAACCATGGAGTCTATTAACCATGGTGATGTACCTACTGCCTTCTGCTCAGGAAATCTCTCAACCATGAGTTGCAAGACAATGAAGAGTTTTCAAAACCATTATCACTCTGTCCATTCCCTGCTCATGGATGTTTTTTCAAAAGTCCCTGCCTAGTTATTTTCAGAGAAGAAATCCTGGATTGCATGGCTATTTATTCTGCTGCATAACAAATTTTATGTTCTTATATTCTCAAAGCTAGAACTTTTTTTGGTAGAAAATAGAAGACATTTCTTTCAAGATAGGGTGTAGCACTTTGCACTCAGTAATCCACATGTAGCCAAACGCTCTAGAGCTGCAGTATACTCCCAGTACAGTAGAGATCAGTAAAGAATTCCTGTAGTATTTGCCTTTTTTGCCCCATCTGATCCTTTTTTTAACCTAGCTCTGACCAGTACTTGCAGAGCCAGTGGACTACTACATGATTAGGATGAATTTGCCTCACCACACTTATTACCTAGAAATCAGTGATTTTAACACTGTATCAAAATAAGCATATACATATATATATATACACACATACACACACCACACTTTTCTTTTCCACCATATAAGTCACTATCCCAAGATAACATGATGGAAGTTGAAACCAAAATATTTACTCGGGCTTTAGAGTTTTCCTTGCATAATATATGGCCTAGACATCATTTGCCCAAAACTCCCATTTATGCTCAAACTGTTTCTATAAAAAGGCCAAACTTTAAAGTTTGTCAAAAAACTTTCATTCCGCTGTGTATCTAATACGACACAGCCTACCTCTTTGCGCTCATGCTTGTAAGCTAAGCAGGGCTGCAGCATAGTTCAGAGTGCTAGACCATTACCAGCCAGGCTGCTCACACACTGTGGCCCACCATCACCCTCAGACAATGCACAGGTTCAGAAGGTTGTCGTTCAAGAGCAGTATCTGCCATGTGCCTTGTGGGCACCCTGTTTTGGGAGGAAGAAAATTCAAGCACATGGACCTGACATGCACTTTGCCTCAGAGACCAACAAAAGCCTATTATACTTAACTGTTCAGGCACAGCCTCTGACTACTGTAAAGTGGTATCATTCCAGGTGCTAATTACTTGAAAAATATTTATGTCTTTAATTTTTGCAGTTATACATTGACATCATACAGATAGTCTTGGGAAAATTCCTTGGTTTGTGTGGGCTGAATATCATAGATGATTGTGGTGGTTTGTCCCAACTTTAACATCTGTTAGTCTCTGGTACTCCTAACTGGCTTCTTTTTTACTGGCAGAGTCTTCTGGCTCCTTAAAGCATCATTGGCACGAGGGAAAGAGAGCCATGTGGAACATTTCTGGGCAGTGCAAGCACATGGTGTGGTGCAAGCTGCATAATACAGTACTGGTGTTCTTCCTGATGTTGGTCTTTTAGTCGGATGTGGCTGTTTCACACTGATGTGTACATTTCTTGGAGAACTGCAATGAAGCCTTTTCCAAAAACTGCTGGCCCCACACCTTGCTCAATCCACTGTGAAAGAACATACTTTTGGCTTTGAGATTTTTGGGTTAAGTGTGCATGGTCTTTCATTTTAAAAAGGAACCTAGGGTAGTTCCAAACTGTCTCTGGCTGCAAATAAGCAATGATTATCAGGCACCTCTTGATGCTTTCTGAGATAGAAGTCTTCCTGTGGGGTTTTCTTCTTGCTCAAGGTCAGATAACTTTCACAGTACTCACATCATCTACAAGATTTACTATTGGTTATAAAAATAGCTGTGAAATATAGGTTTATTCTTGACGTTTGGAAGTGGGCTTGGTGTTGTAACTGGTCTATAAATAATAAAAGTAAATATCCATGCATGAATACTTCGAGGCATAATACATGTATTAAGCACACAGTATATGTACCATCAAGTATTTCAGAAATATCTAACATGTTCTGAAATATATATTCTGACTTTTTCCCTCACCCCATAAACTGAGCAAATGTCTCTGGAGCCATGTGTCTGCACTCAGGGTTTAGTCATATGCTACCAAATCATCTGCATGAGGAAACACAAAGGCATCTATTGCATAAGCCACCTGCTATGTGGATCCATAGCTACAAACAACAGTATTTGTGGCTGGTTTACCATTACTTTCTTGTTGTTTTTCTTTCATCCCATGCAGATTTGTGGGGGAGTAACACAGGCTCCTCCAGATTATTTAACATGACAACCAGGAAGGTTGAGCTGGCATGGAAAAGGAAGAGGGAACAAACCACACTGAGCAAAAGGTTGGCCAAGCTTAGTTTTCCCATAGATTAAGGAAGGAGCAGCCAAGATAAGCAAAGCTGTCAATGCAACTCATGATGAAGGGGATGAACCCTCAAATGACAGCTGGGTTCTCTTTTGTCTTTCAGCACCAGAGTTTAGAGAAATGCTAGATCCACACGAAGATTTCAGGAGAGAAGACATTTTGGAGGCATGCATATCTTGGAAGGCTGTGGATGTCATTTTGGTTAGAAAATTGCACAGCAATGAACGCACTTTAATACAGAAATATTATTTTTTCTTTTTTCTGTGGTGATCTCAAGTACACAATGGTTATTCCTTTGTGGTGTAAATCTGTAATGCTTATTACCTGGGTTTGGCTGACAAAAATGTTTCAGCAAATGTTTCCTCCCATTCCTGCACTGTTTGTCTTGGTTTTCAGCATTGAGTTTATAGTCCACATTGAATGACCAGCCTTGTGTTTAATTGATCCATAAGAAAAGAAAAATTTCAAGGCAGGCTTAAGCAGAGAGGCAGCTCTTTGTGGAGTAGCTACACATTTCTGCATATGTTTGTAAGAAGGTCCCTTTTCAACTGAAATAGAACAGATATCTGATGGTATCGGATTGCATATTCATATATATCTTAGAGGTCTACATTTAGAGTTATGTTCTGCAAGGGCACCATCATAGTTTGTGCCCATTCCTGAAATATAAAATTGCTGTGTTTTCCCCCAGATAAAGGCCACTCCTTTGTGCTCCTGATAGTGTGGTGAACCTAAAGGGAGGAGGACCTCTTAACTGTTCAGAGAAGATACACTGCATAAAGCTTTATTTATACTTTCTTCAAAAAACAAATCTGAGCCAAATTCTCCAGCACTTCTTCAGGAGGTTCATTGTATTTGACTCTCATGACATCTAGGGAGGAAAAATTCCTATTCAGTCCAACTAAGTCAGTTCCACTCTGTCTTGTGAAGCTTGAGAGCTTCTCTCTGTCTTCTTGGAACATAAGGAACTGTACCTAGGTCCATACAATGTTTTGTTTCTGAAAGCCTGTCTGAACAGCCATTTCAACCCAGGAAGTATCTGATAATACAGGATCTGAAAATCAACCTGAATACAGTTTTAATTCAAAATTTCTGGTAATGACAGCAGCCAACAGTTGTTAATTATGAGCCATGGCTCCAGTGTAGACTAAGCTGAGGGAAGTGTACATGATCATCTAGGTTAGTGCAGATGCTGCTGTAGTTATGTTGCAGTTCCAGTGATGTTCTGGTTTTGGTTTTTTTCTTATGAACTGCAAGTCTTCCCACAAAAAGGTATGTGGGACCACTGACAACACAGTTAAATCTTCACTAGCAGATGTATTGAAAATAAAAAGATTTCATGAATTCTGGAAAAGTGAATATAATCTGATAATATTTCTCAGTTTTCTTCAACCTAGGTCCCAAAGATCTCCAAACACTTTGCAGACATGATTTCAATGTCATCATATCCCCAGTTCATCATCTGATGGAAGGGGAATAAGCCGTTCAGCAAGTATGCCTTCCTCTCTGAAGTGCAGAGTACCTGTAACAAAAAATGAGAGCTGTAAAAGTTCAGTACCTTTGAAGATAAGCCTGTTCTTACATGATATGACTAATCTCATCAAGGCCAGGGAAGTACATAAACATGTGTTTAAATGTAAGCTCTGAATAGCTGTAATAGCCCAGGTTCTCAAGGCACTGTAGTATCTAACTCCTATTGGAGGCAAGGCAGCTGAGCTTCTGGGAACCTGCTGTTGTCTGGACTATGACAAAGCCCAGTGCCTCAAGATAAGCACAGCCTCAGGCATCTCCTCTTGGACGATAGTCCTGCCCCATAGACTGCTTTGGTCATTTGGCCCAAACCCATCAACAGAACACTTGGAGCATATATGGAAACAGAAGCAAAGGAAGACAATTTTCTTTACATGTTGCTCCAGGGCATTACAAAGTTTCTCATGCCTCCTCTTCCCCTTCTGAGAGTGGTAAACTGAGCCAGCTTGTGGAGATCTATCACAGCTAAGGAAAGATTCTGGAGCTCCTCAACATAAAATATACAGAAAATCCCAGAAGTCTGCAATATTATTTCAGAGACTGGAAATAGTCTTCCTATGACAGCGCAGGTATAGGAATAAAATGTTCTGTGTACATTTTATGATGCTGTATATTTTGAGAGAGATTTGAGGTCACCCTCAAAGGGGGAGTTTCTCTTATGAGTTAGGCCTGAATGATTTTACTTAAAATTAATAAATAAGAAATGAAAGAGGAGCTTGTTTCTCCAAAATCCAAGTTGTAAAATATATTTGTTTTGATTTTTTTTTTTATTTTGTTTATTGCTCTTTTGGTATTTTATGTTCTTAGATGACTACAAGGATTTAAACAGAATTTTTAGTTTTGGTTCAATAAGATTGTAAAGAAGAGCTTTAGCGATCACAGTGCCAATTCAAACTTACTTCCTACTAAAGAGCAAACCAAAGGAATGCTTAAGTTTTCTGGTTTAAATTCTTCATTAAAAAGTAAAAGTTTAAATTGGCAGGGAAACTGCTGTTTAAGCTGCTAGTACACCAACATCAGAGGAAGCTGAGTTTTGGCCCTTGGTACTCTGCCAGGTACTGCACTGCATATAACCAAGGTAGACAGAAATAAAGAAAAAAAAAGATGGGGTGAGATAAGTTTGATTTAGCCTTTGTTGCCCTAATGGATTTAGTATAAATAAATAAAAGTTTACAAAGTATCTCTTAAGGCCATAACCAACAGACTTTCAAAATCTGTCAATTTGCACGAGGCAGCAAGTCCAAAAAATGGTAACATATAACTGCAAAGCGCAATCTTGTTTGGTCAAATGACTGGCGTATGTTTCTGAAGAAATAGCTCTTATAACTTACTTAAAGCTCTGCTTATGAGTAATAGGCTTTTTTGCTCATGAGTGAAATAATTATGTACAGTATTACACCACTTAGCTCTCTTAAAAGTTATAGCATCAGGGTCCTGATGTTGTAGTTTGGCATTTCAACTGTAAGAACTGAGTTTTCACATATAATATCTCAGCCACCCTGGATCCTATCCACCTAAAACTTGGCAGGCAGGTTTGTCTGCCCAGATGATTTTTTTTTAATAGTTTAAAATTAGTTAGGCCTTTTCTAGCAGAGAATAGCCAAGAATTAGTTTGGAGCTAGTTATAGATTATTTTTTTTTAACTGGCTCTAATTATAAAATGATTCTGTTAAAGAAAAAAAGGACAATGTTCTACTTGTCACCAATTTTTGCAGACTGTTGCACTTTGGATTTTGAAGCAAAAAGCATTCTTTAAAACACCCTAAAGACAAACCATGAAAATCAAAAATTGGGCCTTGGGGCAAGTGAATTCTCCAGCTGACTTTACCAGTTCCACTTTACCTAGGCAACCAGAGTGGTCAGAAGAAAACACTTAGAAGTTTAAAAATGATGTTCTACACTTGCACCACACTGTGTCAGTCTTGCTTTTTTCTGTGCCTACATAGATGACATCTCTGGGGAGTCAACCACTCCCAAACTGGTGTGGCCAGTGGGCCACTATCAAACATCAAAATTTCACAGGAGTCACTGTGCACTCTCATCTTCGATCTTTTAAATAAAGACCCTGTATAAACTATCTGACTCCAGGGACCTAATGTGTTGGCTCCATGGTCCAGCACTATACTTCAAACCAGCGCCTGGGAGTCAAGAAGAGCAAGTTTTGCTGTGGGTCTCGATGACCACACAAAAACTTGTCTCGAATGTCAGCTGTTCCTGTGCCTGAATACTCAGAATGGGCCAACTGGTAATATTTCAGATGGTCAGCAATCCCTAGAGTGTCTGATAGTTTGTCAGTAAAATTGTAAAAAAAAAAAAAATCTTCTGCTTTGTTATTCATCACGTAAATCATGCAGATTTAGAACACAGGCATTTTTAATAGACCAGATTAAGGAAAGGATCCTAACCCAACCGAAGCCTGTAATAGTACCTATAGTCAGAGAAGGGCACATCACTAATTCTTTGATTCACTGTCTGAACTGAAAAATTAAGAGAACATATATTACTTCAATCCAAATCTGAAACAATATAAGTTTCAATGGCTTCTGCAGGTTTAAAAAGGAATAAAAAATTCAATCTAAATCATGAAATATTCACTTTTGTTTGGAGAATTTTTGAAGTTTGCTTTATTAAACAAAAGTATATTTAAGTTTGAAATGTCATTTCAAAATGAACAAATCAAAACACTGCAATTAGAACATGTCTAAGCAAATGTTTTGACTGAAAAAAATTGGTTTTCCCCTCCAATCAAACAGTCAAAATCCAACACGATTTCGCAAGTTCTTTTCATTAATTCATATCTACATTACTTTATGATTTGAAAAATATTAAGAAATAAAACAGAATTTATCCCTGCTTTCATGGATTTCCAGGCTTTTCCATGGATTTCATGGTTAGGCACTAGCAAAGAGCACCTTTTTAAAGAGTCTGTTACACTGCTAATTCACTGTTCCAAGTGTACAATAATATCCTCTCCTTACATATGTTCATACTGTCTAAAGATACATGCCCTTTTTCTCTTTCTTTTACTGTATTTTACTCCGAGGGGCTTATCTCAAAAAACTTTTGTCGGGAAGAAAATAGGTTGGAAGATCTGTCCATCAGTCTGTCATCAAGGTGACTTACTAAAGGGTCACATTTCTTGTTAGTTAAAAAAAGTATATTTATCATCAGGCAGAGGTAGCCCTCCAGGCTGTCACCATGGTGTTACCATGTTGCTGTTGCAACTTTCCATATGAACAGAATAAAAGTCAACACTGAAGTCTTACACCCAAGACAGCATTACTATGGCAATATCAATGTCATCATCTCTTTCCATGTGCACAACGTCTAAGCAATGTATTTAGTCACACAACTGCAGACTTCAGCGTTGGAGACCCACTTACTTTCCTATCTTGGATTTAAAAGCCTTCTATTAGGAAAAGAAGATCCCAACTGGAATGAGATTATAATGCAATCATCCGGTTCAGAACATTATGCCATGATTTTAGCAGCATGCTAGAAACTCCCTGTGCTCCCGAGCTTAATGAAATTTGAACTTATTATATGGTTCAGCACAGTTTTTGGAAGACAACCAATAAGTATGGGAGGTTTGCAGTTGAGACAAGGGGCTTGTTTGCCAGGATTTGACTCTCTCGAGGAAAGCTAGCTGCAGGGCCAGATCTTTTCTTTTTGTTGGATGTAAAACAGCTATGCTCGTAGCAGTATTTACTGGTGATGGCAGCCTGTGATAGAGCTATATCTTTCCAGCAATACTTTAACCAGAGAATATCCAGTAATGACTGCAGCTGTATACCCACTCAAAGGTGCTTTGCCACTGTATAATACAGTATTCAAGAGGGGGCACTTGACTGCAGCAGTGCATTTAAATGTGGAAATCCACCTATTGAGTAAAAATCACATACTGCACCTTTCTAGGTGTTACTTCATGTGACATTATAATATGAAGATATCCTGGAATGAAAAAAAGAAAAGATGTGTACCTGCACACAACTGCTTGTTCTATTTTTCAGGCTAACAGCTTAGCTGTAACATTTGTGCATTAGCTAAATAACATCTCAAGGGGAGCTGCAGATAGAACCTTGATGTCTCCTGATTGTACGTGTGTGAGTTTGTGCTCTCAAAGGATGGTCCTTAAAAAACTCCCTGCTGGAAGCTATTGTGCATATTGTAAAAGGACCGTTGCTAAGTGCCAATTGAGCTAGTACTGTATACTTGCCATTTTAAAAGAAGATTTCATACCACTTGATTATGTTAAATAGAAATGTTTGAAATTTAAACTGAATTACATCAAAATGGCACAGTAGTTATATGTCCAAATAGCTGCTGCTACTCTCTCTCATAACTAATGTCAATCCCTTCTGGTAGACGGTTTTATGTGAAACTGTGACAGAGTATATTACAGGAGAAGTTTAGAGAGCCTTGATATAAAGAAGTCATAAATAAATACTACCATAAAACCAGACCTGTGTTTGTATTAACAAGCAAGAACTCCTTTACAGTGAAGTACTGTCCTTAGCCAAAAAGAGATACCATTTTTTAAGGTCAGAACTTCATCTTTAGCCTTTAGGTTGCGCTAAGGTGTTAGAGGTTTTTCTGTGCAGAAGATAACTATTTAGGGGAACTCAGTGAATGCCAGTAACACAATCTAGAGAATATCTTTAGTAGAAATAATGCAGGAATTATTTTTCATTATATATTTACCTTAGTAAAAAGGTCAATTTACTAAGAAAGAACAAAGACAAATAATAATATTATCAATAGCCAGTCAGCAACATAGTCTGACTGGAACCAGAAATCCAAGATCATTATCAAGTAGATGGGAGAGAAGAACTGAATAATATAACACAATAAATTGGAAAATTTACTTTAAAAAAAAGGGGGGGGGGGAAGAGATGGGCACCTGCTCTAGATTACAAGAGGTATTTTTATGATCAGTAACTGATGACATTACATGCAGAGATGGGCAAAAATAATAGATCACTTTTAAAAAGCTACTTCAGGATTTATGAATTTGAGAGAAATTTGATACGTAGTTCTGGGGCAGGAAACAAAGAAAAACTCAGATACATTTAAACTGATTTTACTCTTTCCAAAACATATTCTTCTAAGTTTTCATTTTGAATTTTTGGTTTGGGGTTTTTTTCTGAAAGAGGCAAAATTCAGGTAAATTAAATACTTTAAAAAAAAAAAAAAATCAATAAATACCAGACAAATCTGAGGGGAAGGGATTGTCTGGTTCTTTTTCAATGACTTTGTATTTCAGGTGGTCCTGGAATTCTAAAATGCAATTTTTCACTTAGGGAGTGAAAAGAAAAAGATATTATTTAAACAGCTCAAATAACACACCCGGGGCACCAAATGTGTCATTACCCATTCTAGAATATTTTTGTATCTTACACTGTAGTGAAATGCTCAGTTGACTACTCCCTCACCCACCCTTGACATGGTCAATCTGATTTTACCCTCGGAAGGCAACAGATAATTTCCTCAACAAAAGAGCAACAGCGCTTTCATGCATTTTCACTCAGTCTCCTGTGATGTTGCTGGAACAAGACGGTTAATGGGTTGTGTTGGAAATGATAACCTGTCCACCAGTTTCATCGGTGGAAGGTCCTCATATGGGCACCAGGCTGCACACTGTGGTCAACAAAATGTTGCAGCACATGCACATTTGTATGTGTATGTATACATACACATAGTTTTCTACATTAGAATGTAGAAAAACATTCTCGTGGTTTTTTCAGCTTCTTGGAGGCTGGGCTGCACCCTTTCACATGTCTTTTCATCTGATGCTTATACTCCTAAGCTCAAGCTTGGTTTCCAGTGATGATACCTGACCTACTGGCACATTCTAAGAAACAATCAAGACCCCAGACTGCCTTTTCTGTTACAAAATTAAAATCTACTGTGTTTCACACAGCTGAAGATTGACTCCTTTTAGAAAGTATTGCCATGCTATTCTTAATTTTTATTTATTTTCTATAGGGTCAATACCCTCAAGACTTCACTGTTAGGACCCTGCTGCAGTTTTAATCTGAAATGCAACTTTAAATTTATCTCTTACTTGGTTCCTGTTAAAGCACAGAAATATGTACTTTGAGCTAACTGTTGCTTTTAACTGGAGTCTGGTGTGGCCAGCTCACCTGTGGAGTGAAGAAAGAAGCGTGGTGAGTTTCTGTGATGACAGTGCTGGAACTAATATTGTAGTGGTGATGCAGCAGCCTGAGTTACAATAACTCACTCCCCTAATTAGTTACTGCTGACATCTTGTTTTGTAGCAAGACCTTTCTTATTCAGGCTGCCACCGTAACTAGCATTCTGAAGCGCTCACACAACTTCTTGCACAAGCAGCAAAAGCCAAGTGAAAGCACAAAGGGATCCTCTGAGGCACTGATCCTTATCTGGATGCAGTGAACAACACCTGGTAGAAAAACTGACACCCCAGTATCAGATCAATGCCTGTTGCCTCCTTTTGTGGGGCTTTTTGTTTGTTTGTTTAATAGAAGCAATCTTACCACTCCAAGAACAAATGTAGATATGTTATGTAGGGTCTAGCTTTTTAAGGCTTTACTCTTGGTTTCTGTTAGCTTACCAAGTATTCAAGAAATTATTACTCTTTGATATTCTCTGGGTCATTCCTAAGCTGTTCTTTTTGGGTTGTTTTTTTTTTCTGTAGTTTACTTGTTTAGTTCATTTCTACTTCCTAGTCAATTGACAATGTTGCTGATTTAATAAATAAGCAAACTTCTCTTTCACTAGCAATTCAGGTCCCTCATTTTTAAACTGCTTCAAAGCTTTTAATTCTCCAGTTTTCAAACCATTCTCTTTTGAACACCTGATTCCTAGTTGCTTATTATTTGATTTTATTTTAAATTGAACAAGAAAAAAAAAAAGCTTCCCGCAGTTTTCATTCACATGTTACAATGAGTTAAAAAAAAGAGTGGTCATTACGGTTATATTTATGCTCAGGAAAAAACAGCTGAAATGTATTTACTTGTTGAGTTAGAAAAGCAGAGTTATGCAATTACGACTGCCAAAAAAAATCTTCCCGGGATGGAGCTATATATGCCCCCAAAACTAATGCCCTTGACTAAGAGGGTTTGCAAAGTACTGTCTTAACTTCCACTACCACAATCTCCTTTGCACTTCATGCTTACTGTGTAAACACTGTATCTATTATATTGAAGTATATAGTGTATAAGTATGGACTGATGAATCATCATGTAAGTGAATGAGGGAGTGTTGGAAACTGAGGATAATGTAGTACATGTGATGTACCTTCTATTACAACATTCATTTGTTCACTGAAATATTTTTAAATGTGTAGATTTAAAATAATAAAGCAAATCTTTTTTTTACATTTTGCTTTGAATTTTTATGCTGAATTTTATTGAAACATACTTTTTAAAATCAGTCATTTTAGTATCCATTTTTATCAAATTATAATCTTTTACCACTTAATAATAGAGGAGCAGAAGCTTTTTAAGCACATAACAACTGTGACAATTTGATGGAATTCAGTTTGAGTAATAATTTTATCAAATAATATATTTCTTTTTAAAAATACCATTTATTAAAACATTATCCACAATTTAGGCAGAATGGTAAAGCAAATGTCATTTTTAAATACACGACCCACCTTTGCTGAAAGCACAGCACAATCACAACATGTTATAGGAAGTGTTGGCATGCTTTGGAACACAGGATGACTCTATCAATAGATTATTAAGCCTACAGATGAGAGCCCAGCATATCTGAGCTAAGTACTACTTATTCATTTCTCCCTGTGCATCTCCATTGATTTTAATGAATTTTTATGGGTTTAACTCAAGACAGGATATGACTCTCAGCACCTGGTGCACAAACACTTGTCTGAAACAGACTAAAGTATTTGTAAGCTCCCAAAAAGCAAATTTTGCTCTCTTTGAACATCTTCAGGTGGTGCCCCAGGGAAAGTGAAGTCCTGGGGATGGGATCTGGCAGGCACCAACATAAAAGCAACCTCAGCATGGATACGTTTAGAAAAGATCAGGGCAAATAATCAGAGGCATTCCTTTGGCAATTGCAGGTGGGGGATGGAAATAAAATTCCTTAAACTGAAGCTGTTCTGTGGAAATGAGACCCAGGCAGAAGATGGAAAACATACTGAAATACAATAAAGTATCAGGTATAATAAGTAGCTGGGACGGAAAGCAAAGGTTAAGGTGTATGTACATAATTTCAGAAATGGAAACTGTTACTCTCAATGAGAGCACCAGAAATATTTCCTCTCAGCACTTCAACTTACCCGCAAAATTCCCAAGAAGAGTTTCTTCCAAGACACCTGGACTGTCTTGGTCAAGCTTCAAGCTTATGACATTTTTTTCTTTTGCAGCTCTTTTATATCTCTATAGAATATTTTAAATTTTGTTCTAAGAATTAAGATGTTTACCTCAGAGGAAGAGGAGCTGCATCCTCCATGCGTGGAAGCCTAGAAAACTCAGCAGTCCAGACTGTAGACTCATCTAAACAAACAAACTTCTACATTTGCTGATAGTCTAGCTGCTCCTCAGAGAGGTTGCATGGACTGAACAGGACTGGCCTGGAGCAGGGACAAATGACATCATGGCAGTGGCCAGGGGTCTGATTTCATTTAGTCAATGGTCTCTACAAAATTCTGCTGGCTCTGAAGCCTGCCAGACTTCATCATAGACAACTTTAATTCCTTAAAATGGCAGAAGCAAAGTCATTAGATCAGCTGAGTGGTTTTGTGATGTGTAAATGAGAAGGAAAAAAAAACCCAATGCAGCATCAGAGCTGCTGCAAGGGAGGGACAACTGTCTTGCCAGAAGGTGGGGTGGAAAGAAGGAAAAGTAGGAAGAGAGGTGAGGGAGAAGGAGAGCAAGTGATCCCTTCATTTCAGCAGTGGTATGGTAGCAGGTAAGCTACCATTAACCTCTGGTTTTAGAGGTCTCAACACTACCTTACCTCTATTTTTAAGATCTCTATTAATGGAAGAACTCATAAAAGGCCACTTTCATTTTTTCAGGGGGTACTATGAACACATGAAATCTCCCACTTCAAATGACAGTCAGTCCTCCAACTTACTGAATAACTTCTTGGGTTAGTACATCTGCCATTGGAACAAGTCCACTTCTTGCTAGGGTGAGATAAGGCTTTTTTATATATAAGTGCTGACTTGTCAGAAAGCACTAGAAAATAATCTACTTAAACATTTATTATTTTACCAGCAAGGAATTCTGCAGTTGATGTAATCATAAAGGAATGGACACAAACAAGTGTAAGATTTTTCACATTTTGAACTAT
The DNA here is from genome assembly GCA_035590275.1 of Ibycter americanus. NCBI lineage: Eukaryota > Metazoa > Chordata > Aves > Falconiformes > Falconidae > Ibycter > Ibycter americanus. Next base: position 79,432,230 of record JAVJGI010000060.1, on the reverse strand, counting down.
TCTTAACTGTAAAACTTAGGGCAGGCTTTCAGGAGGTAAATTCCTTCTTCAGACAAAAACTTGCCTTCCATTAAGATAAAATTTGCATTTAGTTTGTTTTCCTAGTTTCTTTTGCAAAGTTTGCATAAGCCTTTTGGGTTCAGTGTCTTACCTGATCAGCATGGATATTCCTCCATGTAAGAGAAATATACATATTATGAGGTTTCCTTGATGAATTCCAACTTTTCTAAGACTCGAGATGGATTTCTGTATTTTGTTTATCTCTAAAAGATGTGTTCCATGACGATGTTATCACTGTTCCATATACTGCTCCTGAACCATTTTCCTACAAGAATTTTGTTGTGGATGCCCTTAATATTTCACAAGTGTTCCATGAAATACTGCTGTCTCTTTAGAATTTACCGTGTCCTTTTCCTGCCTGTAACTGCAGACAGAATATAATTCTTCTAGTGGTCTGTATGAATATTCATAAGTGACAAGTAGTCCGAGTTCTAAAGTATCGGATCGGGAGGTTTTGCAATTATTAGATCAGGGCTTCTTTCAGTTGTACCCTGGGATTAAAATGTCTTTATTTCAGTGCAATAACAGAGGAAGAACACAATATTACAATAGATTTTAACAAAAAGGAGATAACTTTGCATTATTTTTCATTCTTCTTTCAGTCTCTGTCACAAGGATGGAGTCATGCTGTGACATTCTTCTCTGGATATAGGAACATGAGAATGATATACTCGACTTTAAATGTCTTGAGTTTTGTAATATATAATAGTTGAGTTTTACTTCTTTCACCCCAGTATTTTGCATTCTGATAGGCAAGTGCTACTTCACCACTAAGGCCCTTCTGCTGACCTTTAACACAGCAGGTAGCTTTAGCAGTGCAATTATCAGGACGGGTTGTGGTGTCCTGGAAGCAGCCAGCATGTGCACGTGTATAAACTGGGATATCAAGGATGTAAAAAGCAGAGGAGCACGTACCAGGCAAGTGAAGCCATTTGATCATGACAACCCAGTCAAGCCAAAGTCAGAGTGGCAGTTATGTCAGAAATTCTTGCTTAGCCTCCTTCATGCATGTGAGTGAAAACATAAGAGAGAACAGATTAATGTGACCCCATTTTACTTTCTCTTAAACTGTTATAGTTTCCAACTCAGAAAGTTCTGCCTACCAGTTGAGTAACAGGAAACCAACATACAGGAATCTGATACGCCTGCTTGATGTATATTGTTTGTAAGTTTTATCCCTGGTTTTCAGTTCCACCACTGCCACCGGTCCTTACACGGTTCTAAGGTCATTATTTCCAAATGTGGGTGCCTAAAGCATAAATACATATCAGGGTGTTCATCCTCAATGTATAAAACTACTTTGTATGAGGAACAAACCCTGGATTTGGCCTTCCTACAAGAGGTCTACAACTCCTTCTTCTACAACTACAGCTTCCTACAACTACAATACGACATAGATAATACAGGTCTCAATGGTCTATTACTGCAACATGTTCAGTAAAGAACAATGTACAGTACTATAAGTAGAAGACAGCCCACCCATGAAAGGTAAAGAAAAACAGACATAAATGTTCCACCTACTGTAGCTTTTGCTATTGCGCTTGTTACCACTACTGGTGCTGAGGAACTGCTATGAAATTTTGCTTGAACTGAAAATGTTTTCATGACAGAAGCATTTGTGCTATGTGTTACTTTTGCCCTTACAAATACAATTAAAGAAGTTTGGTGGGGTTTTCTTTTCTTTTAATGAGTAGCACGCTTTAGAAGCACACTTGATATACCCTCTTCGCTATTGTTTTCTTTACCTTCACTGTTTCTCTTTCCTTTGCTTGGTGGCTGTTGTTGTCACACAGTTTGCCTTCTCAAGCTCCAGCCCTCCTCCATCATCTTCCTATTCTCCCTCCAAAAAAAAAATAAAACAAACAAAGATCTGTTCATTATTTTTTCTTCCTGAGACAAGTTCATGTTTTTTCAACATACTAGAGGAGGACAGTATATGCTGATTTTGCTGCTTAAATATTATTTTTCATAGTTTCTGTGTTTATTTTTCCAAATGTGCTAAGAGACCTCCCAATGAGATCCCTTCTTCCCTCTCCACAGTCTTCCCCTTAGGAATCTGAATGTTGCTAATATCTCTTGGGTAAAATCCAGCCACTGTGTCCACATCAAGTCAAGCTGAATTTACTCCATGCCCTGCAGCTGTTCCATTGTCTCCTTATTACAACACAAGTTTCTATTTGTTTTATTTATTTATAATTTCTAAGTACCAGGCTTTCTGGCAAAATGTTGCCAGCTGGAAGTTACATGGAAAATGCTTAGCACAGCTTTAACACATGCTCCAGAGTATGTGTATATGAATTTCATTCTTGGTAAATCAGCATTTAGGGAGTACGGGGAAATAGGCTGTGAAATGCAATCAGCTTGTCCTGAGCTGCGGTGCTATTTAATAAAATCTCTAGCAAATTCAAATAGCAGAAACTCATCCAAGTCCTTAGCGCATGCATTTGCTCCTCCCTGAACTATCAGTATCAAAACAGTCTCTTAGGCAACTATGTCAAAGAAAAATGAAGAAAAATAAATAGAAAAAAAATGAATAGATACTTCTGATGAATAACCATCATCCCTGACTGTGCTAAATCACGTCTCTAATCTCTTTATTTTGAGCATTTATTAGCATTTACTTCCCCCACTTAAATAAGAATGAAGTGCTATAAATAATGTTTATACCTCTAGGAGCTTATGTAGAGGGTCTTCCGGTTTTCTGTAGCTTTTCCTTCATTCAGAATTAACTAGACAACTTCTCTGTTGACATGGCATAAAATACAGCAGTAAGGAAGAAAACTATTGATATCTGCATAAAGTTCCTCTGCTTTTCAGGTATGAGGAGGTACTGCACTGTCTCACAGATCCCCTTATCTTTATTTGGTGCAACAAGAATTCCAATTTCAATGTCTGCTGCTGTGTCCCCATGTCAGTCCAACAGAGATGTCTCCCAGCACATTGGCAAAGCATATTAAGAGTAGGTTTGTCTTTGTGGGCATCCCTCACATTTATGTTCACACCTGTGAATCATAACAAACACACACTTTGGTACTGCCCTCAACTTGAATACCTTTACAGGCAACTCTGTATTTCATGCATCTATCAGTAGGACTTGGAAACAAACAGGATAAGTATAAACTCCTGGTGAGTACCAATTTCTTTTCACTGTGAATTTCCAGTTGATTCTTCATGAGTTTTCTGGACTGTTATCTAAAATATGCTGATCTTAGTCCATCTTAACGATGGACTGTGGTTTGGTTCTACCTCTGATACTTCAGTGGAAAAATAATTTCTAAAGCATTTCTCAGGAACAACACTGTCCACCAGGATCCATTTGGATTAGAACACAGCTGATTATTTGTGACAGTTTGGATCCTCACTACTTATACAAAAGCTAAATAAACATATAAACATAATTGAAACATATAACGTGGCATTAATCTATGTATTTGATGTTAAAGTCCACTAGAGTCTGAATTCAGGTGTGAGTCCAAATAAGGCAAGGAATTGAAATAAATTTAATATACACCTTTCTATATCTGTCTTGACATACATATGATGCATCACTTTAATGAATTTATGTTTACAATGGCTAATTTTCCTCTTCCCTCTCTCCAGCATGCCTCACCACTGACTCTAACGGTTTAAGGACGATTACATTGGTGTAGGAGCATCATGGCACCAAAACACTTCAATTTAGGAAGAAAATCAAAAGATGGAGGGCTTCAGATGTGTGCAAGTCAAAAGATGACCACTCTTCACTTAAACACACACTTTCTTCTCGCTAGTTATGTGTAGGTAAGCACGTGGTAAATGTTCAGGGCAGTGTAAATCAGTCTACAAAAGAGTTTCTATCGATATGCATGACTAATGAACATAATCATTGTCTTACATATCACCTCTGACTTCGGACTCTTGGGTTCAAGCCATCAGAATGAGTAGTTTTGTGACTTTTCAACCTTGAAACGTGATATAGATTGATTATGACATTAAGTTTTGATGAGAAGCCTCTACCAAAGAAAATAGCCATTTTGAGAACGGCCACTTTCTGCCTCTCAAAATCCCCAGCTTTCTGTTTTGAAACAAGATGTGGATGTTGTGTCACAGAGAGAACTCTGCAGATTCTCATCCTGATCTTTTCCAGCATAAGCTCATTTACGATGTTACCCTGCACTAGGAGCTGGCATCGCAACCTTCACCCCAGTCTTACATTAAGCTATTGAGCAAGTGTCTTTTAAAGAGTGTTCATTTCCATACTTGCTTTCATGTTATGTGGGACAAGTAGTACGACACTTATCTGGACCACCAGCTGTGCATCTGTGAACACAAACAAGAAAGACAATTGTGTTAGCTCCACCTCAAGACATTTGTTTTCCACAGCTGAACTGTGGAACAAAGCTAAGGCCCTATATTAAGAGTGTGGCAGGGGGAAGTCAGTGAGCAGAACTGTAAGGTTTTGTACCACTTCTATGAATTTAACAGCAAGGGCTGGTAGCCACATAACACCTGGATAATCATTACATAGATGATACCAAGGCAGAAATTTTCTTTCAGAACTAAGAACAGCCTCCAAAATGTGGTCGGTAGCCACAGAGGCCAATTTGGATTGAATCAACAGCAGACTGCAATGAAAGTAAATCGTGAAAACAAAATTCTCAGGAAGGAAATTTCCTGTATGACAACATTTTCTTTCTCTAATAACAAGCTGTGCAGGTCGATATATCAATAGCTGTTTATAATAATAATAAATCCGGTACATAGAATATTAAAAAAACACACAGCATTTCAGTGAAGTGGCGAATAAACCCGTAATCCACAAAGTGTTACTCTCTTAATGCCTGATCCTGTCTGGGGCTGATAACGATCGCTGTCAATTAACATCACAGAGAGCTGCTTGTGCTGCGGACCTCCCAGCCGGCCGGCAGCCCCACGCAGAATGAGGCAGCAGTCTCGGCTGGTGTAAAACTCTTAAGTGCTATAAGAAGAAAGTTCTAAGAAGAAA
>JAVJGI010000060.1:79414686-79424686 GCA_035590275.1 Ibycter americanus | reverse complement strand
TAAACTAAACCCAGATTAATTAAAGTTGAACCGTTGCTATGAGAAACGTCTTACTCTGCAGAGTAAGGTAAACAAAATTTACATATTAACTACCAAAAATATGAATTACTTTATAGTTAAAAGACACTTTAAGGCTATAAATAAGCACCAGATATCTAATACAAGACAGATGGAGTTTCCTGTTTTAAGAATGTAGCATTCAATATATTTCAATAAATAATTCTTTCCTGTTTTGCAGAACAGCTTTTTGAGGGTATTTGTACAATTTTCTAGTGAAAGCTACAAACAATAGTAAGTGCAGTAAATTATAATTTCTGAAATGATCATTTAAACTAGATTTTCACTTTTATAACAGTCAGCTAATAAGCAATTACAGAATATGCTTTCTTCTTATAAATACTAAAAACTTTATTTCCTTGTTCCTTGAAAAGGTGTTAGAATTCATATTAAGCGCCCATTTAAAAACACATACTACCAAAATTGATGTTAAATGAAAGGAATTCCTTGCATTAGACATTAAGCTTTAATGATAATTTAAGGGGGGAAAACAAACACTTTTTTATTATGTTATTCATTAGAGAATTATTTCATTTTGCACAGAATTGTAACTGTTGCCAATTAGACTTCTTGCATTAAGACACTCTAGTCAGGATGTTCTCTGAATTACATAATTCATCATATCCTTACTAATGAAAAGTTTAGATGACTGAATACATGATGCAAAAGTTCAAGCTTTATATCTCCTGTCCTTTATTCATTCACACATGCAATATGTATTTTATTATGTTAACCAAAATGCAGCATAGTCTGTTTTTCTGAATAATGTGTCGCAATTCAATTTCGCTTCAACAGAGTACTGCAAGCAATTACATCTATTTCATCCATAGAAACTCATTTCTTTCTGTCTCTTCCTTTCCCGCTTTCTTTCTGTTTTTAAATGCTGTATTGACTTATGGTATATCATCTGTTAAAACCATGCAGACTTACAAAGATCTTCATTTGCAAATGAAAACTGAAGCAGAAAACTTCTTTTTATGACTTTGATATTTAAATTGCATTTTCATATGTATAGAAATAGTTCGGTAACACCATTTTAAGTAATCCTTTAGTTCAACCTTTGTCTTTCTAGTCTAAACATTTTTTTTTATTTCTCCAAAGTTTATCTGGACTTTTTCAGTACGATGTATGTCAAGGAATCAGCCTAAGTGATAAAAGCAGGAAGGGAAAGTCTGCATCAGTATTTATATTGGCAAGAGCTGACAATTTTATAAAAGAAAAACAAACACAGAGGCTGTTCATTTCTGAAATAAAATCAGGTTCATTTCATTTCTCTCAGGAAAACATCATCGCATGAAATGATATAAATCAGTATTGATACCACTAAGCTTCAAACTAGAAGAGACAAATGCACTCTGCAGCACAGTAATTCAATGGCTCCGAGTCAAGTTTACTGTTGTCTCGTTTCTACTAATCATTGTAAAAATTCCCTGTGAAATAATTATCCCTAAAACAATCAAGACAGTATATCTCTATAAAGGAGAGGATCGATTTAACAACAAACTGTAGATTTATCTGTATTGATTAGAGGGCATTCAGTGTAATTTTAGTGAATTATGTTTGGCTTTCATTTCCCAGTAGAAATTTTTCTTGTGATGATCAAAAGGTAAATTACAAACTACTACACGGTCTTTTGTATGCTACTTACATAACATCCAACTATTACTTTTCAAAGAAACATTGATGTAAGAAAGGAAAAAATATTGGGTTTTTTTACATATGATATCTTACTACAAAAATCATATGACTGAGTTTATAGCACTTACCTAAGAGCCTGATGTCATCTTCTCAATTCATTAATATAGAAATCAGGACTGCACTAAAGAGTCTGTGCTAAAGGAACAAATCCAAGATCATCTTATGAGAATAGAATTAGAAAGATTAAGAAAGTAATATGATTTTTCTTCTTAAATAGGAGTAATTTCAAAGGAGCTGTTAACACTTTCATGTCTGATACTTTCTTACCGGCAAGAGGGAGAACTAAAGGAATCAGACAGATTTAGAGACAGTTTAGTGTAGCTCTAAGTCTGACACCACTGCTGATAGAATGTAATTGAGGACTAATTGGAACTAAAAAGGCTAGTTATTTTGTCAACTGCACGTATATTAGTTCCAGTCATTTTTAATCCAATGTAATGGTGATAAAGAGTCTAACTTACTTTGTTTAGTTAATAACATTAGGCCAGAAAGGATCACCTAGTCATTTCATGTTACCCAATACACTGCTAATATAAACAATGTCTAATTACACTGACTACATACTCTCATGAAATGAACAATTAGAACATTTGCTGATTCTAAATGTTCACTGTTAGAGACATTTCCACAGGCTTTCTGCAGGTCATGTTCATGAATTCTACCCCAGCTGGTAGGAAGCATAAGGGCAGAACACGTGAGGAAAAAGTTGTTTTTAAGCAGCACAAAGGACATTTAAATACTCAGACACAGTGTACTCTGTTCCCATACAAAAATACATGGAATTAAAATGCACTTTTTTTTGTATTCTCTAGGAGTACGTAATATTTTACACATTTATATACTCTTCTTGCTGAATCAAGCAGATCATACCACAAGTTCAAGACTCGTATGATAAAGGAGGTGTGTGTTAGCATTTTAATATTTAGACCAACAAATTTAGAGTGATTTGTGTTCACTTTGAAAGCTGATTTATTGACTGTGATTTGTAGCTGGTATGAATAATACCAGAAGTGTCTCTTATTTTTGTTACTTTACTGATGAGTCAATAACTGCCCCCTGAAAACATCAGTCCAGCGTGTACCAACGTTTTATAAAGTGACACAATCTGACAATGATATTGACAGCAAGTGTGTTAAACTCAAAATCAAAATAGAAAAATACAATAAATGAGAACAATCTCTTCCTTGTCTAAGGAAAAATTGCTGACACTGTAAAAAATGCATTTTTAATGATTGCATTATTATCCCTTAAGTAACCATGCTGAAAAATTTGCCAGTTATCTTAAAGTAAATAACGATACATCAGTATGTACATTACCAGATCTAATTAACACAAAGTATTAGAAATACTGGAAATAGTAAGACACTGTTATCTAGACAGCTTATATAAAAGAAATACATTTACAAGGGCTGCAACCAATACATATAACACAGACAAATAACAATTCAATACTGCAAAAGTATCTGGAAGTATCAATGTCAACAGTTGCTCTATAGATATCTAAAGTGCCTGGCTGCCACATGTACTGGGCAAGGTCTCAATCCTTCTCCTACTTAAACAAGTTCAAATTTTGCCACTCAGGCTAGTGTGGGATGCTTTTCCTATTCTTCTTAAACGATGCCCTAAACATTACTAATCTACTTACACGAAAGTTTTTTCTTGGAATAAAAGGCAGCATGACAATCCACAGATCTGACCACAAGAATTGTTTCAGGGAATTAAAATGTAACTTAAAAGCCACATCATGTAAATAATTACCATTTGCTAAAAGTAAAATTGGCAAATGTTTTTTTTAAATTAATTGGTACAAGTTGAATGTGTGTTACATTGTCTTATCCAGGATATTTAAATGTGAAATATATGATAAACTTTGTTTTATTGTAATTAGATTAATAAAAGAGAGTAATTAAGAGACTCTTAGATTTTTTCTAAGAGCCAGAAATTATTAAACTATCCAGAAAAGAATCAAAGCTTTTATATAAAAAATCATTCTTTGAGCTGAATTGCAATAAATCAATAAGACTGTTATTGTTCAATAGGTAATAATTGTCTTCATATAAACTGAAAATATTGTTTGGGATGATTAATATACAATGCCGCATTATGCATTTGGGAGTGTCACTGCATAATTTTTAGTTCTAATGTTATTATGTAATTGAGAGAACGTGTTCATTTGCCCTAATAACTACTAAGATGCACTTAATAAAATGAAATGTAATAATACTTGTAATTTAATCTATTCATGGAAGTAATTTTAAAAGTCTACCATTCTCCTTAATGTGGATAACATTCATAATTTATAAAGTGTTGTGATGCAGAATTGACAATGCCATTGTTTTTTACACTTTGAGATGATTCTGCAGCCTTCATTATCTGCATACCAACCTCAGGATTATCAAGGGCAAACAAAAGATAATTAACACCAGAAACAGGCAAATGCAGGAGCTACTGAGTGAGGTTTTTCATTTAATGCAGAACCTTTGAAAACTGGGAAATGGAATAACTATTCAAAACCCTTTTTTTCCCCCACTGCAGAAAACTATTTCAATATGTTTTCTTTTCTGAGTTTTAAATGTCATTTTTTGCTATAAAACTATATTGGCATGTTCAACCTCAGATACATTCAGTAAATGAATCTGTTAAGACACGTATTTTTCCAAAGTACTGAGTGTTAATTTTCTGCAGTGTTTCTTTTTTTGTTGTTGTTTAGAACTGCAGACAGGTAACTACGGTATACATATTCAAATTCCATAGTTTCACTTGCCCGTAATGTCTGTAAATAAGTCACTTAACGTCTCCATGTCTTATTGTAAAACACTCTAAGATAGGGATGAAGGCTTCTGCTACACAAATGTGATCAACGAATAGGGTGTATTTTTATATGTTAATACCTAGTAGGAAAAATGAATGTGAGACTGCCCACAGCATTTTTATATGTACTCACAGCAGAACAATAAAGGTTTACTAAATGCTGATACAGGTCCAAGACAGTATATTTGAATCAGTGAGAATCACCAAAACTTCTCTTTGCACAAGGAATCCTGACTACGATTCTGCATTGCACTCTAAAAGGTTTGCCATATAACTAATCATTTCAGAAATTAATCAGTGAAGATCCTCCACAAAAAGAACCTTTTGAACGCAAGGCAAAGAAGCATTGTGTCATTAGACTCTTATCTGTGAATGAACATCCTTCTACAAATGGTCCAGGCAAAGTCATTTTACAAATGGAAATACAGGACAGTGACATTCGGAGTTTCACACAATTTACAGATGTTGATGACAGTCCAACTCCCCGCCCCTTGCTTACATAAGGAATTCTTATTACAGGGGAATGTGATTATTAGCCTACGAGCTATCCACGAAAGGTTCAACCATTTGTGTTTAAACAGCATGATATATTACCATACCTTCACTTTTTACATTTTAGAGCTGAAAATACCTGATAAGTAACTGATCCAAAAATTATATGCAAACAGAGGAGCTTGCATTCAGTCCAGCACAAGGGGCTGGCAGCACTCTGCGTGGGTGGGCGTTAACACATTCAGGTCCAAGCTGCGAGACAACTCCACGAGTCTCGTTCTCTTCCAGAAGACAGGATGCCAGTTATACTTACAGTGGTACCTTCACCCCTGTCAGGGTTGTCCCTCATTTCTGCTGCCCCAACTTTTTTTATCTGGTCCTGACCGACACTGGACAGTGAAGGGCCTCAGGCGACGAGTGTGACAGGGAAGCCGCTGCCCCTCGGCCAGACCCCGGCAGCGGGGAGGCACCGAGGCCAAGGCCCAGCACTCCTGCCGTGTCCTCAGTTCAGTTCTTACAGCCAGACAAGTCAAAGCCTTTAAGCGCCTACAACCACAGAGGCAGCTGGGTGGTGGATGGCAAGCCCGATATGTCAGCAGTGTGCCCTGGAGGCCAAAAGGGCCCGGCGTGCCCTGGGGTGCACTCAGCACAGTACAGCTAACCGGCTGAGCTAACCGGCTGAGCGAAGACGCTGTCCTGCTGTGCTCAGCATTGGTACAGCATCGTCCCGAGTACTGTTTGCAGTTTGGGACTCCACAAGGACATGAAAATGTTATGAAGTGTCTAAAGGAGAGCAAGAAAGGTTGCGAACGGACTAGAGGGCATGACTTAGGAGGAGCAGCTAAGGATACATCGTCTATTCAGCTTAGAGAAGAGGAGGCTGATCTCACTCCTGCCTACAACTTCCTCATGAGGAAGAGCGGACAGGGAGGTGGTGACCTCTTCTTTCTGGTGTCTGGTGAGGGAATGGCTTAAAGCTGCATCAGAGGAGATTCAGACTGGATAGTATGAAAAAGTTCTTCACCAAGAGGGTGGTCAAGCACTGATTCAAGCTCTCAAGGGAAGTAATCATGACCCCAAGCCTCTTGGTGTTCAAGAAGTATTTGAACAAAGCTCAACTTTATCATTTAACTTTTGTTCGTATGGTTTAACATTTAGGTTGCCCCACGTGGAGACAGCAGTTGGACTCAATGATCCTCACTGGTCCCTTGCGACTCAAGGTACTCTATGAACCTAAGATTCTAAGTACCAGGACTCTCAGGCACTGAGTTGTCATTCCTTACATCTTTACTTTCTAGATACTTCTGAAAAATAGAGTGCCAAACTCTTCCCACTCTCAGCTGGGAAGCTTGGGAATTTGGGAAAACTTAAGAATCAATATGCTAAAACTCTAAGTGCTATGGGGACCTAAATTTTTTTTTTAAATTAAAACTCCTTTTTTTTTTTAGGGCATTGGCTTCAGTTCTGCAAATATTTGTATAAAAGCTTTTTAACCTAAGGTCATTAAAAAGAAATGTACCATGGCTGGACAAGACACTATGTCCCTTTGATCTAATAGAACATATCAGTTCCTTCCCATTGTTTTATTTATTTAAAAGCCCCTGTCCTTTCATTGAATTCATCTTCTATTTAACACCCCTTCCCCTGAAGGGAAACAAAGCATACTCTCTACTATCTGCCAGCTTACTGTAAAGACATTTTATAGAGTACTTTATTTTTTATTTGCACACAGGAAAACACAAAGTAGATGCAGCTTGATTACTAGGTGAGACAAAAAAGAGTACACCATGCCAGACAGTAGCAGTGGCAGCTGTAGCCTCTATAACAACCACCACTCCCCATGAACCCACCCCTGTTTCCTGAAACAGGAGAGGCGACCTCTGTTTAGAAAGTCCAGAAGACATACACAAATAGAGTAGATCATGTAGAGCTTCTCCATTACAGAGACACTTCAGTAAAGCCTTTCTTCCACACCTTATCCTTTGAATTGCTAATAATAATAATGATAATGACAACAATGAGACCTATTTGCTAATCTTCACACGTATTATGAGACTTTTTTTCTTAAAAGTTTTCTCTAGAGCTATCCTGCACAATTTTCTAAACAACTTCTGTCTGTGGTGTGCATGGTTTTATTTTAAGAGCTTACTGTAGAGAGTAGGATTTTCAGAAATCTGTAGTAAATGAGAATACTTTATGCTTAGCAGCCGCAGTGAACCAAAATAGCATGCACTCTTCTTCTTTACATCTTTTTATACTTAACACTGTAGTTAACATTATGTCATTGTTACATAGTCACATCTCATATGCATTTGTTTTACCAGGAGATGTGTTGGAAAGGTATGTGATTCTTTCTGGAATAGTGCAGTAGTTCAATGATGCAGCAATATCTGGTCCTTGGTGTCTGTGCAAAACACCCATCTGTGTTAATAGGAATTTTGTGATGAAGTGAGAACGGCAGCTAATTGTATAACAAAATGCAGATATTGAAAGATGTGTTAACAACAGAACACTAATACAATAGTGTGTGTGCGTGCATGTGCACGCACGTATGCCAGAGACATTTGTTTCTCAGAATTTGAAAAATTAATAGATGAGATTACTAGAACTGACTGGTTTTGTTTTGCCTGATAACCCTTCTAAGAGAATACAAGACAACTTTTCCAGTTACTGAGTCCCTGTCGTTTAAAGTAACCTACTGATTCAGTGAACTGCTTCAGCTACATATAGAGGCTCAAACGCTCAAATGCTATGACCTGTGCTATAATCTGAAGTGGGCTACATTCATTCCTGCAAATATACACATATTCAGAGCTTTAGGATACACACTCAGGAGAGACCTGCAAGCATCTTACTGTGACAACTGGCCAGTTCCAAAGCTGTAGACCCCACATGGACAAAGACCTCAGAGCAACACAGCTTCATTAGAACAAAAGGACCTTCTGCAAGCAGACAGGGTACCTGAGGAAAGGACGGTACATGAGGGACAATGTGGTACGTGAGGGAGAATGAGCTCTGTTCAGGCCTATACCTATAGTAAATTCTCCAGAAATCTCGGAAGAAAGCAGATAAAGTTTGAGAAGATTGGCAGTAAGTCCCTAAAATTTAGAATAAACAAAGTGTATCAAATGGACTAGATGTGTAATATATTGGATGCAGGTTGATTTTTCTTCCTCACAGCTGTATTTATGAAAACACATGTACCACAAACACATGCACCCACAAATTTGTTGCCTGAGGATGAAGTAATTGTAGATGATAACTCTTTCAGAAAGAACTGCTTTTGCACCATGTTGAAACTCAATGGTCACCTTCTAGCATGGAACCAAGAAAGAATTTTCTGTTTCAAGGTACCTCTGTGATAAGGCACCGAATCCCAACATTACCTCCTAAGCTTCACCTTCTGTTTACAGTGGTCAGAAGAAGGATGAATAGAGTGTCAAAGTCTTTCAGCACATCAGAAGTCCAATCTGACACCTGCAGAATCCTGACAACATGGAAATGATTGGAGGTTTTGTACCTCTGTGTCCTAGAGATGCCATGAATGCCTTCCTGGCTGGGTGCTTGCTGCATGCTGTGTTGTGGCTGCTTCAGACACCCTTCAGATTCTCCTTTCTATCTTTAGTTTGGAGATCCCCCTGGAACACGTCTGAAGTATGAGGTCAACTTCAATATATGGCCCTCCTTGTGCTGCGATTAACAGCTCATGAGAATCAGAAAAAAGGTATATTTCCTTTGATTTTCCTGGATGAGGTTATGCTTCTCGTTCTTCAACGGTAGGACCTATTGCTTGAATAATTGCAACATGTGCCAGATTTCCAAAACTGCCTACCCAATGACCATAACTGCCAAATATATGCAGAAACTGCAGGAACAAAGAAGTGGGTAGGTAATCTGCCTGTGTGTGCAATTACAGTAGCAGTTGTTCATACACGTTGCGTGAATGTGGTTTTATGTATGCAATTATGGAAATCAAAGCCTAAGCTTGTACTGAGAAATGTAGATACCTCCCTAACTGAAAGTGATGCCAGCTCTACTCTCTAATTCCAACTGCCTGAAGAGCTTTTAAACCTCTTTTACTACATTGATTCTTCTAGCTGTCCATGCACACTGTGTCTTATAATATTATTCAATTGATCTATAGTTGCAAGGGCCAAAGTGGATCTCCAGAGAGAGGGAGAATAATTGCCCAAATTTATCAGTCATGTCAGATAAATGTCTACAACTCAGAGCGAACTCTTGTGAGTGGAGTTGGAGAAAGGAGTAATCTGGAACTCTTTTGAGTGTCTCATTGATGTGAGAATAGACCGAAGAAGCCCTTGTTTGGTGGTCCAATTGTTCAGTGAACACACACTGTCGAAGTTACTGAAGCATATCCATTAATCTGCGTGCTACATGCTGAATAAAGGGATGAAAAATGCTTGATTCAAACCACAAAATGATTTATTTCAGTTACAGCTGGTTTTTTTTTTTTTTTTTTTTTGAATCAGCAGTGGTTTGCTAGAACGTATTTTGTGTCCAGAAATTCTCAATCAACACTTTTGTGGAATTCTTTCTTTTGTGTGCATTTAGGCTGCAAACTGAAAGTGAATTTCAAGTCTGAATAATGTAGCTACTGGTTCTGCTCTGAGTCTGTCAAGTAAGGACAGCTATACTGTAACCTTAACTTTGCCTACGGACTCACAGCAAAGTTTGACCACGGAAAAAATATGGTTTGCTTATGCCAGACATAAAGCCTAAATACCTTTGACTTAAAGAAGCTAATTCTGCCACTTGTACTTGTGTAAAATTGTTTAAAAAAAGAATGGAAAGTATTAACTCATCTTTCAAGGAAACAGGGGGGAATAGTGACTCCTTTACAGATAAGTGTTTAATTACACTGTTTGCTTGGGTGGTGGAGGTGAGGCAAAAAAGCCCTACAGTTCAAAATGTCACTTTAATA
>JAVJGI010000060.1:79389071-79408523 GCA_035590275.1 Ibycter americanus | reverse complement strand
CGGGCGAGCGCCCCTGTGGGTTTGGCCGCTCTCTCGGGGGGCGGCCAGCGGCACAAGCAGCCGCGGTGCCGCAGAGCCTCTTCGTGGAAAACTTTGTGCGAGCCCCGGCGTCCTCCCTCCAGCCTTTCGTCCGCGGGGGCTGCTCGCTTGGGTAACGCCGCCAGGGTTTGCCCCTGGTTTTGCGTTCCGTTTTAACGACTGGGTCTCCCAGCACCACGAACGAACATCAGCGTCTCTGTAGGATCAGCTGAGGCTTCCCAGATGCTGTGCACAATTAACCTGGCTGCAAGTCCAGCAGCCCTCCGGACAGTACTTACAGTTGTGCCTGGGGGCGGGTGGGCATGCCTTGCCAAGTGCGGGGCATCTTAGCCACCACGTTCAGTGGTTAGGTAGGCTGAGCGACAGCAGGGCTCAAGCGTAGAGCACTGATCTGAATCGTAACCACGCTGCAGCTAATATTTTTCCCTCTTTATACTTTTTTTCGGGACACACACAACGACACAGGTTTAATTAACACACCCACCCACCCTCAGTATTTCAAAGTATAGACAGTTTATCCCCGGAACTAGTGTATACTAAATGTCTCCTTCCCCACCCCCCCACCCCCCCGGTTGTAAACAGTGTGTTCAGGCTTTGTGTAAGGGTCCTGTTGCTGATTTCACTGGAAACCGAGGGCTGGTTGTTGGGGTAATGCATTATTCACTGTTGGCTGGGCACATTTTACTTTGCAAGACTTCTGCTGCTGTTGTTGCTAAGTTCTTCCAAATGTAAATCGCATTTGGATTTAGGTTCTCTGAGATACTTATTCGTGTTCCATGATAAGAAAATAATTATTTATCGTCATGTTCACTCTCTGAGATTCATGGAAACAATGAAGACATCGGTGTATTTTTGTGCATAATTTAATACAGAATTTTAGCACAATTTTTGCTTGAGATTTCGGTGGAAGTGTCAGTGTGTCTTTAGTCATTTATGGCAAAGACACAGTTCAGATTGTTGGAAGTAGGCAAAGTCCAGAGGCCCCAATATCAGAAAAGCCTTTTTACACCTTACAGAACAAGGGTGGTTATATATATGAAGGGTATATGGGGTTAGGATATATGAAGATCATTTGTAAACAGTTGCAGCAAAGCTGTGTTGTATTTTCAGTTACACTAACCATGTTTGTCCATACTAGGCTGATGCTCCTGGAAGCAGCATTTGTTCCTGAATCATTACATACTCATGCAGAATTTTTGGTCTTTATTGTCCGAGTGCAATTTCAGTACTGTGATTCATATACTCTCTCTGCTTGTAAAGCAGTAAAAATTAACTGGAGCTTTCTAAGCAGAATTTTCCGTTGACATCACTGGAGAATCTGCTTAAAAACCGTTGGTATCATATGGCCAATGGAAAATAGACTATGCATGAAGAGAAGTATCTGGCTAAACTATAGTACCTTCTTCTTTAAAAAAAAGAACAACCAACACAGAGTTTCACTCTGATTAAGTTCTAGTCAAACAGTTCATGGCAAATAACATTATCAAAATATTTTGGGCAATTTTCTTCAGAAAAATAGTCAATAGTAAGTTTTTCTCTTTGTTTGTTTTTTAATCAATAAAACACTTTCATTTCCAGTCAAATAATATTCTGGGAATTTCTCCACCAGCTGTCAAGCAGTTTGCTGGAATTATTTCTGTTTCATTATTCAACCAGCTTGAGGGTTTTCACTCTTGTGGTATTTGGCAGGGCAAATATTTTCAATACCTGCAACTGACCATCTTATTAACTGTGAAAAATTTCACTTGAACAATAAACACTGTTCTGCCAAGGAATCACAGCAACTTATCCCAAAGTACATTACTCAATCAAAAATCTTGGGCAACATTCATATGACCTTTGCCTGCTTTCAAAATGCAACATTAATGCTTTTTTTTTTCCTCTAGAATTCTCCATTGAGCAATATGGGTTGGTTTTTAAAAGATAACCCGAGAGTTTCAGCAAAACAGTTATTATACTTGGGATAATGGTATTCAAAGGGACTCACCTTGCAACCTTTACACACACAAGCGCTTAACTCTTACTTACGTAAGGACAACAAGGACTACTTGTGTGTATAGGGGTTGCAGGGTCAGACTCAAAGGCCCCCAATACGACAAAGCATTTAAGAGTAGGAATTACTTTGGTCTTTTGCTATATAGAGCTGGAGTGCTGAGCTGGGGCCATAACTGACGTGGTGGCTGATGTTCCTGGAGTTAAAGGGTTTTGTAAGAGTCTTACTTTATGTTTCCAATACAGAATTAGGAAAGTATTTGGAAAAAGGTGGATATGTGAGAAACAGGGAGGTGGAAATGTATTAACATGTGAATACAGGATAGTAGTAAGGACATGACTTCCAGATCTTTCAGGTAGACTTCTCCAGCGTCAAAGAAAGCTAACAAAGAGGCTAAGCTTCCTGTACAGCTCCTATGTACTGGGATTTCTTTACAATTAAATTTTTGCCATTGACACCAAAGTTTTTCACAGAAATTAATTTGTTTGTTAAAACTTTCTCTGGGAAAGCATCTCAGCTTCAGGGAGGGATTTCAGGACTAAAACAGAAAGAGTATTTCATCATAACACTTTGCTATAGGCAGACCAGGGCAGCGTCTGATCCATGGGTGAAAGCTGAATTTTGACTGATCACATTTGAGACAGGTGCCCTAATCACCTTGACTAGCCTGTGCCACACTTTCTCTTTTTTTAATAGAAAACAATTTTATTTTCATGGGGAGTGAAAAACAGTTTCAAAAAAATGTAAATGCTTCATGCAGAGGAATTCTAACTTTCCTGCCATCCCTTCCTATACAACTTGGAAATCTGAAGGAACTTCATCCTTACACAAAAGATTCTCAAAAGAGCAAGATTTGACCCCTTGAAACTGACAAACTATTTTGCAAATGCTTTCCATTTGAATGACTGAGTTGCTCAAAGTTTAGTAAATTGGGATATAGCTCTTACCAAGTAAAAAAATATATATACGAAAAGACAGGAGCATTAATTTGTCGTGTGTTAGAGAAACACAGTTTGCACCGTTAGGTCAATATTTCCATTCCCAATCTGTTATCCAGGGATGTATAACTTAGCCATAAACATTCATTTAGAACTGCAATGAGGCATAGGAATGTATCAAACTTGAATGTAGCCTTGGATAATTTTTAAATGACAGAAAGGCTAGCAAGAAGGCAATTCATTTTTGTACTCTCTCAATTCAAAAAGTAACTCCCACTGTTTAGGCAGATAGCCTACATTGCTGAAGAGCGCACTTGTGGCACCTAAGTAGAAAACCAAATATGAAATAACTCTTTCACCTCCTGCAGAGACTCAGACTGATTTATATTTACTGTACTAAAAAAGAAAATATTTATACAGCCATTTTTAGCATAGGTTTTGCATAAAATTCAGTTATGGTGAAAGTTATTGCATCCGCTGATGATGTCAATAGAGAAACGATTCTGCTCACCGTACCTTTTAAGTCTGTGTTTAGGAGCTAGACAAACACAGCATAGTAGTGTTAGGGACATTATTATAAACAACTAGGGGATAAGAAGCTCTCAGGAGCTGAGATTATTTTGATATTGCTGGAGGGAGAAAAAGTATGTGCCTTGCTAGCCCAAAGCATGTCTTTAATCATGCATTGGAACACAGAAATAAACTTCTTCCTGGAACACTTCTCTGGAAACATGGTAAGCGGCACCGGCTATTGCCATTGTTTCCAAAATACAGGACAGCGAGTGGGGGAGAGTGGCTCAGCCTTAGGAAGCCCAGTAGCATCCTCTTGGCATTAGAAGCTCTCCCTTATTACGTTAAGGGCAGAGTTTCTGAAGCTCTGGAGAGCTGCCCGGCGTGGTTCCTGCTGGGCATCCCTCCACTCTGGGGAAGGTGAAACGCGATTCCGAAGGATGACAGCATTCCTCCAAGTGGATTACAAAAGCTGCCCTGCCTGCTTAGGCCATGAAATGGCTGGAAGCCTTGGAAGTGATGCAAACCAGGGAGTAGTAAAAGTCTGGCTGAGCTTCATATCTAGACTGTTAGGTAGGAGGGGACCGTGTGGAACTCAGGCTCAGGAGAAGGAAGAGACAGGGGATGACTGGGTTTTTCCTCTCTTTGTTGCAATGACATGTTGCCGGTGGGTGCTATCTTTCTTGAAGTCAATAGATTAGCAGCCATCTGGCTGAAATACTGCAGGGTTTGTTGGTGGTTGTTTGGGGGGTTTTTTTGTTTGTTTTTTTTTTTTTTACATTTACTGTCCCCTAGTTGTTCTGAAGCATCAACACCATTTCCTTCTGTTCAGCTATTCATTTCTTTTTGAGCTAGGCCAAGGCTGGAAATCATGTTCGTGCAGATTTTCCTTCTTCTCTGATATCATCATTCAAAGTTCCACTCTGATTAAATGCTAATAACCGAACAGGCCTTCCACCAAAGGCATGCATTCGTATGCATTTTGAGACATAATTCATGGCACTGTATGACATTATCCTTACCACAAAGATGATTCACTGCTATGAGAAATAAATACCAGTGTTTAAAAAAATCTTTTCTAACTTGTTGAGAAGTAACTCCAGGCTCTGAAATTCCTTCACATCACACTGCACAAAAGGAGTGATTATATTAATGCCATGACTATGGGTCCAGGTGAGAGGAGAAAAAAGAAAGACAGATTTTTGGAAAAAGGGTCTGTCTAACGTATAACACCTGCATGTGCACGAGTACCACACCTACTAGCACAGAGCTAGGTGATGGGGAGAAGAGCACCTACTTGGGCAGTGCAGGTGGAAGTTGGGGAAAAATTATCTGTGTGCAGTAAGTCCCATGGCAAAGCAAGATACTGCTATCAATATTATTACCGATTATTGCACTGTCAGGTCCTCTGCAGATTCCAGATAATTTCAATGGCGCCATCATAAGGCCACAGATCTGAGGTGTTCACAGAAACAGTGGTGCCACAAGACCCACAGTTCTGAGCACATCAAAAGTGCTTCTCACGGGTGTTATTTTGTTGTTTCAACCTTTTCTCTGCTTCTCTACTATCAAAATAAAAAAAAGTGAAAAAAAGGAGAAGGAAAGAACTGAAAAAGTACAAAAAGAAAGGAGGGAGGAAAGAAGGTAACCTCCTGCACTTTTTATTTTGTCATTGGTGTTGAAAATGACAGCATCTGGCATCACACAGGACATTTCAGCCATTATGTTATGCACTGTACTTAAAGTCTGCTTCAGTAAAACGTTTCAGATTAAAATGTCAATGTTTATGCTCAACTGGCCCCAGATCTATGGGTTTAGAAGTATTTTTCCATGGGTTCCTGATCTCCACACATTCTTCATTCTGCATGGCTGCAAGCCATGCCTCATAAAGGTGAGAATGTGGCATAACTGTGCAGCCTTGAAACCACAGTTTTTTGTGGTACGCTCTTCAGTTTTGTGTAAGGCCAAACATATGGCCAAATTCTAGTTACTTTATTCAGTTCCATGGGGTGGCACAACCCAAGGAAGAGAAATCCACAGAATTTGAACTTCAAATTAAAATATACGTGTTTTCAAACACAGTTTATGCTCACAAAAGCAGTAATGCTATGTTTCATCCATTCAGGTGGCTTCAGCAGAAACTTTATATAAAAAAAAAAATATGTTTCAAGCTCTTTCAAAGTCCAGTCAGAGAATAACGCGTTATGATGGGTAGCACAGTTGGTAGTGATTTCTGTATTTTAACACCTCATGTAATCATATAGCATTTGATGAAGTAAACTGCTGCTTATACTGCAGAGTACTGCTGCAGCTACTGTTACAAGCAAAGTGAGATGTTATCAGAGCTACAGAATAAAAGCTTGAGTTACTCTTTAGTATTTCTGTTGACATATGAACAGCAGCCATTTTTGTGACGAGAAACAAAAGAAAAAGATGCAGTATTTTTTAAGTGTGCCAAATGAGTTTTTAGAATTTAGTAATCTGTTACAATTTTGCAATGCTACATTATTTTACAGCCTTTTAAAATGCTCATTTTATTAGCAACACCTTAAACTTCATCCTTTGTGAATGAATGGAATCAGTATCAGACAAAATGAGATTTCATATGACACTTTAATTTCTCTTTTTATGTTTGAGCCTTTATTGCATGTTACTTTTCTAGTTTCTAATCAATTTCCCCAATACTGTCCTCAATTTTGGGAATGTAAAATTAAAATAATTTCATATTTAATTAAATTATAAAGCCCCAGTTAGAACTTAACACCCAGTAAATATAATTTAAATAAAGCAATTATTGCTCAAAGGTAATTTTTATGTATTTCTTCTGAAATAGATGCTGGCATATTTATTCTGGCTTTCAGTGTGAATCGTTTGCATAATCACAAAACAAAACAATGTCTCTTTAAAATTAATTTGTGGTATGAATTGTTAAATTGCTATTTTGGTTTGGTTTTACTTTGTACCCTTTTGAACACCTTTGCTGCAACTAGTTGCCACTGCTGTTTGTCCCAGAGGAAGTATCAAAGGACTGATAAGTGCAAACAGATGAGGAGGTTTGTTATCGTACCTTCTCCTCACCTACATACCATTCATGTGTACTCTCCTGATTAAACTCAGTCCCGTATCTTCTCTGTGAGATCTCTCCATTCACGCTGAACGCATCTTCACCACACACACCAACAGCCCTTGGCTCAGTTCCCTTCACTGCTCCCTGTGCTACCTGAAAATGAGTGCTGTTCTTTTCCATTGCTTCCCATGCCACATAAATTACTTCACAAACCCCACTGATCTTCCTTTCTGCCCCTTTTGTCAAGACACAGATTCTTCCACCTTTCTTTCACAGTTCATGGGATCTTGAGCTTCTCCCTCACCAAAATCGCTTCTCTGAAATACTGTGCCAGAAACAGAGGGCAACAAACTTCTCTCTCACTCGGCCTCTAGCCTCTCCTTGTCTCCTTCCACTGTGGTCCCTGACACAATGTCTGTGGTGGATGTGGAGATTTACCTGGAGGATGAGCGTTTGCTCCCATTCTTTACTAAAAATTGTTTTTAGCCCAATGGAGTAGCATCTCAGAACCCTTCTTTTGCGCCAGCTCCCCTAAGTCCCAGATCTTTTGTGGGGGTAGGATCTCACTTTGAGACTACGTTGCACCTGCCTTTTCCTCTGAGAAGTGGAATAACCTGATTACCTGCATGTTCATTCTGCTCAGCTTTCATACTGCTCACTTCAAAACACTGCTGAAGAAAAGGGAGAGGAAGGAACTTGCTAGCAGAATCTTCTCCATGTTCATCTTCTCCATTTTAAGCTGCCCTTGCATGATAAGAGGTGAATACCTTTTGCTGGCTGAAAGTGATCACTGCAGAACATCATGGATGCTCTCCATTGGGAAAAAGGGAAGCAATTTCCTCTAATGCTGCCCATGTTATGTCTATTCTGTAGAAAAAGAGGGCCTTGCTGTGTGATACTGCATAACAGCCCCTTAAATAAGATATAAAAATCTGCAAACTTCCTAATCCTTGCACAAGCATTTAGCCATGAGGCTTTTACTGCTACTAATAGGAGTCCTTCAACTAAATCTCTACAACTTTCTGTAATAATCTACACAAGAAGTAATGTTCTGTAATATCATTCAATCTCTATTTTTATGTCATGCCACAGTCTAATATTCCTCAGTCCATGGCAAATATGCCTTCAGAAAATAGCCTGAGATGGGACAGAATAAGATCCACGATCAAATGATAATCACTCACTGAAACAGAATTCTTTCTAGTGACTTGATAAGCCAGACCATAAGGAAATAAAAAGTGCAGGGATGGTTTGTGCCAGGTACAGTCTCTAGTTGGAAGATTTGGCTCTAAAAACCCATGAGGAAAAGAACTCATTCTATCCACTGACTGGAAAAAGACAAGCCAAGATATTTGAAAGAAAATGGAAGCTACCTGAACTATACCCTTCGCTTTATTTGCTAGCAATACCACCACCGGATGGCTGTAGAACAAGTCCAAAAACGCACAGAAAGGTGAAATGTTCAGCCAAAATCAGAGCAGAAGTTTATAGGAAAGGAAGGACACTGATCTGCAGTCTTCCTTCAGTCTCACAGAAGGTGTCTATGTGGTAGAAGACATTACAGTGAGCTTAAAAACCAGCCCAGAGAACAGTTTTTTTAATTCCAGGGTCTCCACAACTTTCCCTGTTTCATCCGGGATAGAAGAAGTGAGATGTCATATTTTCTGAAGTAACTGACTGAGGATTTCACAGGAGGTCTTTTGCAATTGAACTTCTGAGAGGAAAATAGAGAGGTTCAGTGTAATGTTGCTGACCAACACAGAGAATGGAAAAGGCTGTCACAGGGAGATACACAGGTCTGGTATACATTCTGCTGAGGTGAGATATAACAGTCATCAACAGGCCTGCGTAGGAGGAGTTCAGCATCCCATTAATGCTGGTAATTGTGGAGTGACTGCCTGTATCATACGCCATTGCTGAAGCCACAGAGCTGGGAAGCCTTTTCTACCCGTTATCCATTTATACTGGGGCTGCCTATGACTGGGTGAAACACAGATAAAAACATATTAGATTACAAGAAACTTATAATTAATTTTTTTTGGCTTTTTCTGTACATTGAATGACCTATAAGAGGCAGCACATTCTCAGGAGGTAGAGGAAGAGTCTCCACTTTGTACCGATTTATGGAACAGCAGAAATGGAATTAGCGCACTAAAATTAAACAATATTAAACTACAGTAAATGCTAATCAACAAACATTTGTGGAAAATGCATCTTGGCAAACTGATTTGATGTACTTAAAAGTTTGGTTGAGAGCACTAATAATTTCAATAGATGTAAGCTCAGATAAGATATTTGACTTATATCCACAGTGTCCTGAGACTTTCTAACATTACAAGCAAAGGTCTAGATGTCAAAACCCAATAATACTAAACCCTAATGAATGGTAAACATTGCATAGAGTAGGTTACTGGCATAAAATAGCGAACTACATTGCTTAATTGTTTAGATAAATAAGAAGTGTGTTTGGAAATGCCTAAATACATAGTCATACACACAAGAAAAATGCAGATCATACATAGCGAATGAGCAACCTTTCCAAGAGTAAAAATGACTATGAAGATTGGCCTCATATTGGATCTGCATCCTGGAGCACACAGGTTGCTTTATTTTCTTTTACAGGGTTAATAAAATCCTCGTTTACATATGTTGTAACTTAAGAAGCAGAAGAAAAGAAGTTGTTGGGTTTTTTTAACATATCACAACCATATAAATATTTGCCCAGTTCAGCTTTCTAAAATCAAGGAAATCCATGGAAAAGTTATAGAAGTTTTAGGGAAAAGCCTGGAAAACAAGATTGAAAAGTGTATCTTACAGTGCAAGGTTCAAAAGACTTGGTCTCCTTAATTTACTAAGAGATAACATAATCACAATCCTTGAATACCTACATGGGAAACAGAAATTTCATAATACGATGGCTCTTCAATTGAGCTAACAAAAGTATAATAAGATCCAATAGCTGCAAATTAAACCTTGACAAAACTAGGCTAAAAATTAGGTGCTTTTTTTTGACAGTGAGGGTAATGAGCCACTAGAACAATGTACCAAAGACTTATGGCTTCTTTGAGGAATTTTTCAATAATGCATTTTTTTTTAAGGATTCGCAGTGTTTCGAACAGGTTTTATTTCAGAAAAGTCCATCAGCCTTTTTTAAACAGGACATCAGGCGGTGTGAACAAACCATTCTCCATGAGCTCTGCACTCTGTAGAACTCATAATAAAGTGCTTAGTGCCCAAATGTTTGGTCATTTTAAAAAAATAATCTAGTCTTCCAGGACTGGCAATGATAGCTGCAGATTGTACATGGACTTTCTGACTCAGGTAAGTTCAAATGAAACAATTCAATAGGCAGTTATGAGGTAGCTGCCCCAAATCACTTGATATACAACAAAATAGAAAAGCAGTGCAGGTTTTCATTATCTGAGTGCCATGAGTAGTGGATATAGTGAAAGCAGACCAGCAAGCTGAGTAAATGCTTCTTTATTGACAGCAAAATCTAGTGTGGAAGTTCAACTGACGAGTATCTTTGTGATTTTGCTCTGGGCCTAGGGGCTACTATTAGATGTTTCTCACTAAAGACCTCTCCAAAATGATACAGGAGCCCATGCTGTTAAAAATAAGCACATTGTGAAGCATAAAGAGAATTATAGTTATTTTGCCTAATGGTAAAACCTGGATTTCTACCGGTGAAGCCAGATGAGCTCCCAAATAGCACTTAGATGCTCAAAACCATAATTTGAGCAAATTCAATTAAGAGAGTGACCTCCAAAACCCCTCTACCTAACTGGTATCAGATCTGAGAGGCTGCAGATTCCCACACTTTTGTTCAAGAAACAGTCATTAAGTATGAGGAATTCTGCCATGTTCAAGAGCACTGTTATCCTCGGATGGAGCATGACAGCTAGGTAACTGTCCCACCTTTAAGGCCATTTGGGTTCAAGAATCTCTGAAGTTTATGGTGTGGTTTGCAGAAGTTGTGGGTTTAGTTGCTTTGAAACAGAGGATGCGTCTCAGGTTACCCACCTCTCAGATGGCTGCTCTAACAACCAGGCTATTGTACAAAAGTCTATTTATTTTTCCAAATAATTGACCATGTCTGTCACTTATAACTGAGGGGCTGACCTGGTTGCAAAATTACAATATGCACATCTGGCATCTGAATCCCAGTCATACAGAAACTGCCTGTTCTTGGATAAAGACAACATCTTGAGCACCCTCTTGTTTGATAATTCATATTAGGGAACTAATTAACATTACCTGTTCGTTCCCTCATACCCACACCTCCTCTACCCTAATTGGGTGCAGAATATCATGCAGCCCAGAGTTAAGTACCAAACTCCTTATTTGACAGAAAAAAACCCTGAATATCACATATGCTATATCCTAGTTTGGCAGTGGTGCACAGTGATCATATGTGATGGGATGGCTCAGGGTGTATCAAGGCAAGCTGACCAGCAAGGACTGCCTTAAGAGTGGGAAAGAAAGAGAAAACGCTTGTTGGAATGTATCACAAAAGTGACCTACATTTAAAAAAAACACCTAAAACCAACAAAAAGACAAAACAAAACAAAAAAACCACCACAAACAAGAAAAAGCACACACCTTTTTTCCTTTTTGCTGGGTTATTTTTATTCTGGGTCATCCATTCCCCATCCAGTTTACCACACCAGGAGTAGGTGGGGTTAATAAGGGCTGCCTAAACTGGCCTTTAGCATGGTTACTGAAGGAGAAGCACACAAAACTATTCTGTAAGTGGAAGATGAGATTATAAGCACTCTTCCATACATTCAATTCTGGTTTAAAAACTCCATCAGATCAAAAGAATAATGGTAAAGCAATTTTTCCAAATCATGCCAAGTCAAGGGCATCTAGCAATAACCACAGAAATCAGACTAATGTCATACTGATAAAAGAATAGAAAAAGCAGAGGAAATTAGGGAGTTATGGGAAATTCTGGACACTCTTATAAACCTAACCTAAGACATAAAAAAAGAAATAACCACAACTTTAAACTTCCTCTGAAGACAGGAAAAATTCGCAGCTGAGGGGAAAGGCAAGTCAAGAACAAAGCAAACCATAAGTTAGCTTCACCTCCTACTCTGGCAATTCCAGTGAGGAACTGTAATTCCAAGTGAGGATGGAGAGGAAAAAAATATTGAAACAGGTAATAATTTAATCAGTCGAGTAAGCAGATTTTGTAAAAATTACATAGGAGGGGAGTGTTTCATCTGGTCAGATCATTCACAGTGCAAGTGTATACTATGTACTTGTTTTGATAAAGGAACAGTGGAAACTTCTTGCTAGACCAAGTTGAGAATTTTTTTATGAGTCCTTTTCCAAGGGAAACTGCAAAATTCTTATGTAGGAATTGCTTCAAAGAAGCATACAGATGCTTCAAAAATATGTACAATATATTTCAACTATGCACAACTGATTTCAAGGTTTTCTGAACAATTTTGACTTTTCTTCTTGTCATAGCTTCCTACTTCATTGTAACTACAAGTATACAAAAGATCAACAGTGAACTAAAACCTTTTCATATGAGCTATGCAGCTTTTACCATTTTTATTTCCTAGGAAATTAAAGTATTTTTGTTCATAACAGCCCTTTTCCTTGCTATACTCTCTCTTCTAGAACAGAAAATTATTGAGGAGCTGAGGAATTTTTCATAAAATGGAAAACTTGCATCCCAATCAAAGGTAACAGTTACCAATCTGCCATGTTTGGGGGATTCTGAGTGTGCCAGTTTACTAGGGATAAGTGATCCATTCTGAGTTTTTGGTGTTCTAATTTGCTGACGTCATGTGTACATATGATCTCTTTATACCTTGAACGGGTATGGTAAGGATGAGGGGGAAGTCACACTGAGGTAATTGCACTTACTAAACTGGTGCGAAGGCACCACTGGGTATGTTGGCATCGCACAGGGCAGCGGAATGGAGGAAAATCCAACCTGGCTCTGAATGACCCGCTGCACACAGAGCGGGGTCCAGGAGCCATGTCAGTGTGGTGCTCCGGACAGGCTAATGCAGGGATGCCTCGGCAGGGCTGATTAGCCCAGGCAGAAAAAATTAACATGGCCACGCTATTTCTGGTGTTTGAACTAGCTCTACGGACAGCTCTGTTGTGCCCAATTCTCTTCAGATTTGTGTGAGCCATCCAATAATGCCTAAAGCAGCATTGCTAAGAACTGTCATAAAAGGTTTCTTCTGTATTTTTAGGGATGCTGGACAACTCATAGGGAGGCACATTTATGCTGTGTAGGTCTGTTAGTGAAGGTTGAAAAACCATGTCTTTCACCTGGACTGGAAGTATCTGAAATGGTCTTGATTAGCGCTAAAATATCACTCTGCCACAAACAAAAAAGGTTTATTTTCTTAACATAGCATTCATACCTGGGGAGAGCAGTATTTGAAAGTGGTTCAGATCCTGAAATATAGATAATCTCTTTCAGGTTCTACAACCCTCAAATTAAGCCTGGCAAATAAGCATGAAATCTTAACTTTATGCAATACTCAATGGATAAATAGCATGGTAATGAGAGGACAAGCCTGCCACACAAAGCATCCCGTTTTGATGAAAATGTCTATTGCTAGTGCTCTGTACTAACTGTAATTTCCTAAAGACTGGAATTTTCATGCCAGATAGATCATGTTGTTATAGTCCAGTTGGAAGGCGATAAAGTCCCAAGTTGCCAAGGCCACGTCATCATGCAATTGCTTTGCCATCTGCTAATAGCTCGGTGTCGATGACAAACCCAGGTGCATTCCTAAATATAGTAGTGATCTAACAACTTGTGGCCATGTCTTTTCAACCAGAGAAGGCTGAAACGGAACATTTTGCTAAAGAACATCATAAATATGAGTAAGTAACAAAAATAATAGTGATAACAATAACTGTGTGACCTTATCTCCCAAATAGTCCGAATTCAATTTAAAAATGTTGAAAACTATATGCAAGAATTATTTTACTTGCTGGCCTGCAGTAGAACATGGCATTTTTAATAGTGTGGAACAGTGATATTGCTGTCTTAAAAAGGGGAAATGTAGAATGATATATACAGCTACCTGAAGGACTTGAACATGCAGGAAGAAAATAACTCTGAGTCCTCTCACAAACCGAAGTAAGAGCAGAATCTGTCTCCCAATGGTTGTGAAGAGTTCAACTGCCTAATTTAATTACTTAAAAATAGTCAAGTCTGAAGCTATAGGAATCAGCCTTCATTTCACACCACAACCAACAAATTGCCTTATAACATTTGCTTTGTTACGTTTAGACCCTTCCTCAGAACAGAGGGGGTGCTCCTTGCATTCCCACCGCTTAGGAATGGCTTCTTCAGCACCCTGCCATCCCCCTGTCCTTGTGGACACATATAGAGGGGTCACACATAGGAGAACTTCCCAAAGTGAGGGATGCAGCTCACATTGGGAGGATGGGTGATGGCATAGAGCAGCAAGCCTGGCAGCTAAACAACATCCCCTGTCAGCAGTTTCATCAATCACTGAGGGCCCACCTGGAAGCCTGCTGAAGCCAGTGGAAACCCTCTTCATGACATCATGGTGTTTTGGGCTTGTATTACTGAATCACTCTAATGTCCTAAGCTGTCCTTGGAAGGAGTTTGATGCTGTTTTATCAGATTATCTGGTTTACTTTTTCTCAGAAAAAATTTAATGTGCTCTTTGCTGTGTTCCGTAAGCTTCTGATATGAAATATAATGCAAAATATTGATTCTTCAGCAAAGGAAATGTGATTATGGACAAACACAAAACAGCTTCTAAGTGTTGGTTGTTTTTTTTTTTTAATATGATTTATAACATTTTCATGTTTACTTAAAGTTTTCTTCCAAAAGTTACACTTACATTCCTCTAAAAATTGCCATTATTCTTTGGCTATTCTTTTCCTGCAAAATTATTCACTCAGTTTCTGCTTAGAAAAGCTTTGCTGGAATGAAATGATCTTTCAGAACAGTGTACCTTTTTAGGTTTCCAATATTAACTAACCACTCAGGGTGTGATCTTGTTGAAATCAGAGGATTTTCTATTATCCAGGAGTGGAAATATTTAGCTTTTCTCTCCCCTTTCAGAAAACAAACCACATCCTGGAAAAAGAAATGTTTTACACAGAATTTATACATGATAAGAAATTCATTCCACAAGTGGAGTAAGACCTTTAAAAGACCTTTATCTACCTCACAGAATAAATTTGATATGCCTTACAAACCATTATGTGAACTCTTCCTCTCGGTGCATGCAGATGCAACCCTCTCTCCTAGTGCTCACACCACAATTTCCATTCCAATGATGAAACTGGGTGTGGAGGGGGACAAGTTTATTGTAATGCACTTGTATATGATTACATACTAGATTGTAAAAATGTAAAATTTATTTAACTTCTTCTAATAAGCTTTTCAAAACCTTATAAATCTGAGTAGCTTAAAACATCTGTGTGCTCTGGAAGATCGTTCAGTAGGGTTGGGCATCCTGCTGGTGGGGCTGCTGAGACTGTTTAAAGAGCCTGGTTGATACTCACAGTGCATGTTACAAGAGGGCTATTCTTTAGGAAACTTTTGGCTTGCATAGTTTGCAAACACAGGGTACTGAGAGATTGAGCCTTATGCATGCACTCTGTTTCTCTAGAAGTTCTGGAAATTTTATTTAAAAAGTGTATCAGAGATGCTCGAAAGGCAGGACCCCATTAGCAATGCAAGATAAAAAATCACACAGCCTTTCCTTCCCGCTATGTCTGAGCGGGGCTGCCAGCACTGCTGACTCAGAGGCATCTTGCTTGGTGTGAAAGGTTCAACAGGGACAGCCCTTAACATACAACTGACAAGCATCCCCAGGGATCTTACATTGACAAGCACCGGCCAGAGCAGATACCAGTTTCATTTATTTCACTCTTCTCTCTGATTTGCCAAAGCCCTCTGCTCTAAAGCAACCCCGAAGTGTCCTCTTCTTTCTCTTACTGGCGTGGTGATGAAATACAGGGTGATGCAGGAGCTGCTAATGCAAACTCATTCTAGCAAAGTGATTCTGTAACAAAAATCCTTCATTGGCCAACCACTCACACCATAAAGGCCCTCTAGAGTCATCTGATGATACAAATTAGCTATAGCAGAGCAGACACAGCCGGCCATGAACTTTCCACCAAAAGCACCTGCAGCACTTTGCCTCCCTAGCCACGTTTCAACAGGCAATGCCATGGGACAGAAACCAGGTTTGTGAAACATAAGAATAAAGCAGGAAGCTTACACTTTTGTGGAGTTTATATGTATATTCACACAAGGGAAAGGAATTAAATAGGCAATTTCTAATTTTGATAATTTTATAAAATTATGTGTGGTATGTATCAGAACCCTTGACAAACAAGAACACATTTAATATCACGAAGTTAATTCCCCCAGCTTACTGTTCCATATTCCTTGGTCAAAATCAGTGCTGCAAAATTTGTTAAATCCATATGTAAGGTTAAATAGTTTTGTCACATACTTGTTTTATAGAGCACTTTTTCTATGTGTTTTTAATACATAGGCATGGTATTTTTATGATTTCACTGAGACATCTGAGGCCTCCTTGGTTTCACAGTACCTTGGCATTGTTTAGTTTTTAAATGTTGAATCCAAGAAACCTTCATGTGACTTTTAGAGATTTCTGAGTTAAAGGACAACTTAATAAGTCTGAAGTTGGAAGGTAGTAATTAAGATACATGTAGAGAGTTTGGGAAGCATAAGTTTGGATAACAGCATTACAAAGGTTAAATAATGCAATCAATTAATTAGTAACAAATTATCTCATTTTGCTAAGGATAGCAAGACAAAACTTGTGACATAAGGAAAGGGTGTGTTACCAGGACAACACACTGGAGGTCTGATAGAGCCTAACTGTGCCGCTTCTGCATTGTGGCAGTGGAGGGAGTTAAGAGTGGGTTTTGAGCTGCCTTAAGTTCTACAAGGGCCAATCAAACAAGAGAGGAATGTGCAGCTTCCTCTGAATTTCCTTAATTTCTACCATGTCCCAGGGCAATTGGGAGACAGTGAAAGGTGGGGTTCAAAGTAATGGTGGGAACAAGCAAAACTTATTAATTCGGGTAACAGTGGAAACAGACTTAATGGATTTGCCCAGCAGAATGTATGCAAATACCTCCCCAAACATTTACTGCCAGATGCTTTTCATCGTGACTCCATTGAAGCAGTGACAAGAGAAACACAAATGGATACAAATAAAGCCAGCCAGTAGATCAGTATTTTCAAAAATGTAGACCCTAAACCAGTTCCACAATATCAGTAGCAAAACAAAAATAACCTGTTTAAAGTCAATGAGATGGTAGCAGATAGCTTCCCAAATGAGAGTGACTCCCAAGCTGCTTTCATCAATTTAATTCCAACAATGAATGTAGTTAATATGATTTTTTCTGCTGGTTTATATCGGTGCATACCTTCACTGTATATATTTGAGAAATTTCCTTTCCTTAAGATACTATGAGCTTGCTGCTTTTCTCTTATATCAGGCAGATCAATAGTTACACTGAATAAAGCTTTTGTGAGAAAAGAATCAACCCTGATTTTCAGCAATACTCATAGCTTTAGACACACTGGCTGCAGGAAATCTGCCTCTCTGACTCTTCAGTTCTAGCCTCTAACACACTCCATCTGCTGGCACCACGACAATTTTCTGAAGTAGACCCCCTGAGACCTTGGGTCATGAGACTTATTTTACTTTGTATGATTTGTCTTGGATGTGAATTCACGTTGTTTCTCAGGTGTACCACCTACTTCTCCAGAGGAGCAGTGAGCTACCAGGACAGCTCAGTTACTTCCCACATCACTGAAGCCCACCAAAAAGGCTCCCCCAACATGTGTCCACCTATTTAAGGAATCGGGGAATGTTGTGAGGAACAAGCTTTCTTAGATTATTTCTGTTTGGGAATAAAGTGATAAAGCATTTTTTCCTTGTGCTATTTCCAATTGGAAATACCATGAGGAAGCATGTTTCTCATTATATTTCCTACTTGTTCAAGTGTATTCCTGCGCCAAGGGAACAGCTGAATCAAAAGCAAGCAATGCCCCGGAGTTTTGATGCAAGCAAATGGCAAGTGAGAGCAAATTACTTCTCTCTTCTCTACTTCAATTTGTTTTTCCCCCAAAAATTGTTGAAAAGTTTTGATACAAAATTAAAACAGAATTATCGGTTGGGAAGCCTCCACAAAGCCTTACTCATCTTTTCTCACAACAGACTGCTAGCTAATTTATGTAAATAGGAACGCTGTATGCTTTCTGGTGTTACCTAACAGAATCCAGTGAAATGGAGAATCCAGGCTCAGGACGAGACTGATCGCAACTTGTCCTGTCCTCATGCATTTGCTGGAAGACGATGCTATGCTATTTCACTTTTCCTTTATTCTCATCTTAATCAAAACTTTTTCGTTGTGTAACCAGTACGTGTAGGGCAAAGCTCTTTTATCTTGTTCCAAGGGAAAGACTATTCTGCATGCAAGATTTTACCACAGGGCAGGGAAAGGAAAGGGAACGTTTCTTCATTCCCTGATATTACCCATGACGGATACAGCCTGGGCTCCCTCCTCATCCACAAGTCCCGCTCTCCCTTCTGGGACTGCAATTGTTTGGCATCATTATTTCTTTCTGTTAGTTGCTTGGTTCTCAGGCAAAGCAGCTCACTGTGGTGACCATCATACTGCTCACCAGGCAGTCCCTTGCATATTACCTATACCTTATTGCAATCTAAAAAAAAAAGGATTTACATGAGATGTATGTGGTTCATTGGCCTTTTTTCATTCAGTTGACCCTTTCTGTGAGTAGTAACTTAGATCAGCCAAATTCATAATGACTGACAATGTGGTTCACATCACAGCCTAACCACTGCAGGACCCCACTCCTACCCCATTTCTCCTCAGCCATTTTCTAAGGCTCAGAGCAAGAGGCACTTGCTGGTATGGAAGGCCAGTGGTCTCAGCCAGGACTGACGATAACAGAGGTAAATATCTCTGCAGGAAAAGTAGTGCTTCTGCGTGTGGACAGTCTCAGAGCATTCTTCTCAGCACTTGTGCCTCTGCAGGGTTATCACACTGTCCAGCAGACAAAATGTCATCTTAACACATGGCCATGAGTGCAGGAAGCTGGCACATCATGCACTCTGTAAGCATTAAAGTGGTTTGGTTTTTTTTTTCAGGGAAAGATTTCTAACTAAAAATGTCAAAATTACTGACTGTCCTGAGTCTTTGTGTCTATAGTTAGAGGGAGGTGTGCCTTTTTCACTCTAGGTAATTTCTGGATTAACTTCAAAAATATAAAAAAAGGCTTCCACTGCCACAGACTGGAAGTTACGCGTTCTGTTTAATCAGGACTTGTTTTCGGGGCTGGTGGGGCAGAGAGGGGAAAAAATGGCTTGCTTTATGAAAATAATTAAATTATTTCTATGTCATAGGATTTAAATTTTGTGTCTTTTTACACTAATGTTAATGTTTGTTGCTTGCAATAGGGGGTTTTCCCCCCAATTTTTCTTTCTCACATTTCCTAGTGGTGAAAAGAGTAAGGTTGTTAAAGAGGTAGAATGAAGACTTCTTACCCACATTTTATTTTCAGTAGTTAGACAGCAAATTTTTTTGTTTCCAAGATGGTTTATCTGGACAGTATTTTAACATTGACAACTTTTTCCTGCATCAAGATTGTGGTTTAAAAAAAACGTTTTTACAAAACGTTGAGTAACTTATGAAAGGGGAAACAGAGACAGAAAGAGGTATATGATTTGTAATTAATTCAGCTCAGTGACAAAATCTTAAATTCTTTCTGACTTAATTAGTGTTCAGAAGTGAATTTGTTACAAAGAAACCAACAGAAACCAGGTTTCTCTGTACTCTGCTTGAGTAATTTTTTATTTAAAGAGAAATAT
>JAVJGI010000060.1:79362924-79388971 GCA_035590275.1 Ibycter americanus | reverse complement strand
AGTAATTTTTTATTTAAAGAGAAATATGAAAAATATTGAATGAAAAAATGCCAGGAATAATTAATATTGCAATAACAATGTATGCAAGTTTTACAATAATAAAGTACTGAATACTTTGTCTCTTTTATGTATTTTTAAGGTTAAAAATAATGTGTATACCAATAATCCTTTTTATTGCATTTTAGGATTCTGATGCAAAAAAATCAAAGGAAAAAGCAAAAGTAACTTGTCACTTAGTAATTCATGTGGAAAGAGACCTAGCCTACAAGAGGACATTGTCAGCTGAATGAAAGAGATTAAATTGATAAGAAAGAATAGAGGTCTGCTTCCTTCATTGTCTTGGAAAATACATTTGTTAGGCAGCCTTCCAACACAGAAAAGAGAATAAGACGCTTCCTAGGACAGAAAGATTAGTAGTTGGAATAGCAGTCTTTCATGATAAACAAACCACGTCTTTTACCCTTTTAGGATTCGAGAATTGCTCTCCAATTATACTTCCCTTTTATCAAGATGTGAAAATGACTGCAATGGTAACTTAAAGAAGACCTAAACTTTAACACAAGGCTGTTCATTTAGTTGCATTAATATCTGTTAGCCACACTCAGGTTTTGGTTGTAGGTGCTCAGCTCTCACTTGGTGACAAAAGTGCTTTCTTAGGCAGTCTCTTATTTCTGTGACAAGTTATTGGTAACACTCTGCTCCATATAAAAAACATGATGTAAGCAGCTACTGCTGAAGACATGACATTAAATTAATTGGCTAACTTTTGTCATTTAAAGGAGATGCGCTCAATTCCTTGATCAAAGGCTCCAGACATCATCTACTCAATGGACTTTCAAATGCATAAGGGATAGCAGTTTATGAAAAGCAGTTTTCCGTACAAGCCTTAGTATAAAAGAAACACTTGGTTAACAATAACTGTATACAGGGAGAAAAGACCACAATAAAACAAGCCATTGTTTCTTCAAAGAAATTGTTTTATGGAAAAGACCATTATCAGTTAAATAACTGTGATAATATGACAGTGGGTCAATGTGAATTTGCAGCTGTTCTGAGTTCCCACAGACTTTTCTATAGTTTAAAAGCTTGAACAAAAGCCAACTCTTTCTATTGACTGTAACAGCTTCAGATAAGGTCTTATATATTCAAACTATGCATTTTATACAATAAGCCATCTCAAGATAATTCCTGAATTACAGGCAATGCATATATCTGTATATATATACACATCATAAGATATCTGTAAGTCTTCACATCGTATATTAGCATCTGTTAACCACCCAGTTCTGACCTTACTTCCAACAGAAATGACTCAGTCATATCTGGTATTGCTTCTCCTGTCTCCTATATGGTTGAACATCTTCATGTGAGCTTTCAAAGGCCTGCTAATTACTCATGGAATTGATAATACTCAGAAATGCAGATCTGAAATTGTGTAGACACAACTGTAAGTTGTTTTGAAAATCTCCTTGAAAATTTGATTGCACACATCAATAAATCAACTGGTAAAACATCTTCAATGGAGGTACCTTAGCAACATTCATTTTAAAGCAAGCAAGGAATAACTAATTAAGCAGTTTTGTGCTGGGGAAAAAAAGTACAGTATAAGTTTACTTCAAATTCATAAAAGCAACTGAAGTCTCATACATTTCCTTGTAGTTACAGGAAACAGTAGTACAGCTTTGCTTCTAAAAAATTAGAATGGACAAAATGTTTTTTGCTTTGGAGGAGTGTATCAGCTTATACTGGTATTCTTCCTTCTCGTTCTTTATGTCATTATGGAATAGAAATTATTATCAAACATATTCCAAAACTCCTGTAGACTATGAGGTTTCTACCCCCTGCATCTTGTACTCAGAAAAACAGAAGTGGTGAAATTCCAGTGCCTTTTGGAAGGATGAAGCACAGCTCCAAAAAGAAGCTGAATTTCTTGCACAACTGGCATAGTAAGGTCTGTTGGCCAGATGTTGTTCACAGACACAAGAAATTAAGAACTCAGCAGTTCTCATCTTTGACCATTTTTCTCTATGAAATTACAGTAGATTCAAAGACTGTAAAACTGGCAAACTCTAATTCCAATAAAAACCCCGATTCTGCCACTGCTACTCTGCCTGTGTTCACAAAGACAATTAGATGTCTAACACAGAATTCAATTTTATCTTAATAACATTTATGGTAAATCTTCTATGGAAAATATTGTGGAAAAATAGGGCTTGTTTATTAAATTTACTTGGACAAAAATTCTATATTTTTGACAAAAAAAAAAAAGCATCTTGTGAAAAAATTTAGTCACCTCTGGCAAACAGTTTGCATTACCCTGATCACTTATCCCTGAAAATGGTAGATTAAACCACATTACTCCTATTCGCTTCTATACAATAAACGAAAAAAATATGATAGTTGCATCCCATACTTCCTGTGAAGCTATCGTGTTACTCCCAAAGGCAGGAGCACACATTGCACTCATTATCAGTGCTGTAAATTCATATTTTGTTTAAGGATTTTGTTTTTACAGAATCTTAATATTTAATTTAGCAACACATCATCAAAATGTTGTGCTTACGGTATCAGAGCTGATAGTGTATCCGTAAGGCGCTGATATTCCAAACATATGTAATTCATTAAAAGAGTACAGTTAGTTAAACTACTCTTATTGATGGTATCAAAATAATTATAATCACTTACTTGATGTGTGAGACGGTGTTAGCAGGGTTGTTGACCTTTTAAAATCTGCCAGTAGGGACAGCTGAAAGCTTTTCAGGAAAAAAAAGAAAAGGGATAGCTATTTACTGCGTTTCAGAAAGTTAACCAAATCCAGAGAGTTTGACCTTCCTGATGCATTTCATGGCCAAAATTACTTTCCCGTTGTATCCTAAGGGCACTTCATGTAGCATAAATCAGCACAAAACTAGGCCTATTAGAGTTCACTTGGCTAATAGTTGAGAATCAAGTTTAAACAAGATGACCAAGGACTAGTGTGTATCTACACATGCTGCTGTGTACCTAGGTAACTTTATTTAATCAGTATTACTGAAAGAATTAGCCATAAACTCATCAAAACCACATTTAGGCTGGAGAACAGAACTTTTCTCATTACCAGAGACATGAATCCTAGAAGAGGCCACAGATGTAGGAAATCTTAGGGATATCTCAGTTTGATACAATTGTGGGAGGAATTACAAGACTTGGCTGTGTGTGACAGCAGTGATGAGATCTGGGGCTCCAGGCACTGCTCTTAGCTGGGTTCGCAGTGTCAATTTGAAGCATCCCTGCCCTGTGCTGTGTGCAGTTTGCCTATCTTCCCAACAGTGACAGAAGGAGCTTAGTGTTTGCTCCATGCTGACCCTGACTCACGGCCCACTGTATTTGCTTAAACTACCTTGCATATGTCTCCGTTAATCCTCTGGGCAAGAACCGAGGTGTTTAGACGTGCTTGTTCTGCCACCTGGGTTAGAGAGTGGTCTCCAGCAGACTGCTGGTGAGCATAACTAGCGATCTTTCAAATCCTGCTGTCCAAAGAAAAGCTCCAGGTGATGGAGAGTCTACTGCAGTGGCAATGGTCTATGCATTTTCTTATGTATGCAAGTAAATTTGGTGTTGCTGTAGGATTAATTGTGTATCAATAAAGTGTAGTACCCAAACATGCCACCATTTACGCTGTGAGCTGCAGGACTACTGTCCCGGTGACACCAGCTCCCCCCTGCCCCAGCAGTTTTTGTGCCCAGCTGCCACTGAAATCCATGCTGATCAAGCTGACCAAGTTTCTCCTCCTGGGAGTCTCTGTGGTGCAGCCCCAGCATGGCCAGGCCCTGCACATCTGCCCCTGGGACCCCCCAGCTCCCTGCACATCTGCCCAGCAGCTCTTTCTGGTTCAGTTCCTGGCCTTGGTGCTGCCAGCTTTGTTGCATATAATGAAAAAAAAAAATTTTGAAAAAAGACATTTCAGTGAGTTTTAAGGGTATTCTCAGCAGACCTAGATAAGAATATAAGGATTTGTAGTGCTCTGAATCTATAAATGACCCTGTCCTTTGTGGTGGAGTTTCCTTGACTTAATTTTAGAGATATGAAGGGCTGATGTCCATATTTGAGGTAGTGACCCCAGAATTTTATAGTTAATGGAGAAGAATAGGCACTTTTAAAGTACAGTTCATCTGAGGAATTTTACACATCTCTCTGAATCCTATCGTCAGCTCTACACACATAAACTAAAAGGGACAGGGTCTTAAATATTGAGAGATGGTCACTATCTCTTCTGGTGAGAGCACACAGGGCATTGCAAAAACCATTTGGCCCATGGTACATCCTGTATTAATCACTTGGTGGGAAAGCAGGCAGACCATTTCTGCATGCAATTATTTGCCTGCTTGTTTAGCTCAAAAACAGTCTTTTTTGATTTCCACCTTCATTTTCAGCAAATATTTTCTTTTAAACCTAGTTGGAGAATGGAAAGACTACTCAAAGCAGGTGACCCAAAATCTGTACCTTGGCAGTGTAGACTTGCAGCATCTTTTCCACATCAGTTTTTGAGTAAGTGGAGGCACATTAAGTTAAGGATTCATCTTGAGAAGGCACTGCTGGAACACCAAAGTTCTGAATATTGAACAACAGGTAGTTCAAGATGCACAGTCAAAAATGGAAGCAATCCAACTTAGAAACACCATTTTGAAATGTGCTCAACTTCTATAAGCCTCAATTTTTTTTTTTTTTTACATGCACAGAATAATGCTTAACTCACATGGAGTAAATTATGTGCTTGCCAACACATGATAACTCAGTGGCAAAGACAGGCATAAAATCCTGGGCTGATGACTTGCACTTTAAACAGTACCTGTGCTCCCTTTCTTAAGTTCAGGCTTGGTCTTTAACCATTGTTACTTTGGGTTTTATTGTAGCTTTTCTTTGCCATTAAAGAGCAGATTATTTCAAAAGTACCTTTTATTTAAACTAAACTGACTTTCAAAAGGAACTTAAACTTGCTTAATATATTTTGTTTCCTTTTGCTTCTGTCTTTCACGCTTGTCTCAACACACTGCTAGCCATAGACTTGAAAGAAGCAGATACAGCTCTCTTGGCTTCTGTAAAGGTACTTGTTTACTAATGTAACAAGATAGTGTATGGGTAGGAGACGGCTCTGATTCAGCTGTTTATACAGTTAGTGTGTATCTATTTGATTGGACTTTGCAGGCATACTATGGCATGATTTGCTAGTGGAGACATAGGAAGGAATTCTGTATTAAAACTACTGCCATCTCTGTTACTAAGCTGACAGGTGACCCTGGACCATCTCCTTCAGTTGTCTTGTTAGCTTTTCTGTATTTTGCCTTTCTTGTTTATTAAGTCTGTAATTCTGCAGAAACATATGCCCACATTTAGTTTACTCATTAGACTCACTCATTTTTAAAAGTTTACCGTCTGAGCAGGTATTTTTGTAGGGCATGAATGGGCTTTTCCTAAGTGTTTATATGGAGTATAGCACAGTTGGAGCCTAACCTTGGCAGGAGTATTTACATATTCCCATCATACTGACACTAGATAAATATCAACAGGCATAAATTGCTATAAACTGGACAGATTTTTACTGATTTTCTATCATCTTATAAACCAAAGTGGACTCTTAATACTGTAGTAAGGCACGTCATCATAAAAATTTCCGTATCAGTTGTATTTATCCACATTTACACCGCTGAAAATGAGTGCATAAAGGTGCAAGGTCCTAAATATCCTTGTTTGGTTTTTAATATTTCAGCATTCCCACTGAACCCTGTCATCTCCCTTTTTTTCCTTTGCAAAATATGTTCTCTTCTGCCTCTATGGCAACAGTTATATTACTACTTTTGTAGATTTTAGGATTATACTACTACTGTCAATGAAGAACTTAAGCAAGAATGTTTTGCCATGATCAAAAGAGTATGTTTACTGTGTACTGTGCCAAATATACTACCCTGCCAGTGTAAATTCTCTGCCATGATAAATCCTGACTGGCATCAAGAGTTTTTTCAAGGCCTGGTTCTAGGAATAAGCAAGTATGCAGTTACTTATGACAGCAAGGTGATTGTACTACAAAAATAACTAAAGCTCTGTTGTCTTTGCTCAACTGGGAAACCTCTCTAGCTGTCACCTCCATGGGGAAAGGGATCTGAGAGATGACAAGTGCTTACATAAAGTAGTCTCTCCCAGCAGCAGACATTGCCTTTCCTGCATTTCCCATTCCTTCTGCAGCCATATGAGCATCATAGGGAGCTCTCTGGGATGCATCTTGGCTTTGCATCTTAACTGTGTCCCTGCTGTACCATGTTCAAACTGCATGGCCCCAGCCTGGTTCAAATCCTGAACATCTTAATGAGCAGCTTCAAAATTAAGTTTACCTACTCTACTGAGAAGTTCTGAGATTAATGTTGGAAGCTAATCGGGATTTTTTTGCCACATAAATTACATACTGAAAAGATATTGATT
This sequence comes from Ibycter americanus, assembly GCA_035590275.1. NCBI lineage: Eukaryota > Metazoa > Chordata > Aves > Falconiformes > Falconidae > Ibycter > Ibycter americanus. The sequence continues at coordinate 79,382,518 of JAVJGI010000060.1, read as the reverse complement.
CTTTAACAAATTAAAATGGCAAAACTAATAGAGAAGAGACTGTAGGAAAGCTTTTTGTGGGAACAAGTCAATAAAGGGAAAATAAAAAGCTATTAAAAGATCAGAATTTTAAAGCTGTAGTTGAACATCATGAAATTACCTTTTTTGGTATATATGAGTATTATTATAAATCCCAATATGTAAGAAAAACACTGAGTAGTTCTGACACTAAATTCCTGACTTGTGTGGTTTATTAGTTTCTTTCCAGTATTAGTATTTTGAAAGTTACCTTACTCACCCTTCCACACACTGATGCAGTGCTGACTAATGCTAATAAAAGTCGCATATACATGTGCAGATTAGAACTCAGTTATCTAAAGAGTTCAATTTGAGCATGAAATACAGGCAGAGCAAATATGGGATACATTAGGGATTTTGAGACTTTGTTAAGAGTAAGGAAATGGTATTCGGATTTTGTTAAATGATAGGCAAGGAAATCTTCTAGCTATCACAAAGTGATGTCAGAATGATATTGCTGTGAACTGGGAACACAGTAGGATTTTCTTACAGGTTGTCAGAGTAGGGTGGGGGGAAGGGCTGCTCCCTTGTGATGTACATTCATTTATTGACTACAGTCACAGTTATTTGCTTCAGCCAGCATGATCTGAAATGCATGTATAAAAGCATATAGGTATTGGAATTTTCAACCCAAATCAGAATCCTAATTAACTGTAAATCGTAAAGCCAGTAGCCCGAGGTATATTAAAATGAGAACTTTGTACATGAAAGGCTGCACATGCCCCAAAATCTAAGTATTTTCTACTTATAAACCACCAAATTCACTGCATCAGCTTCCATGACTGTAATTCTGCTCCTGAGGGATATACAAGTAGAGTTAACTGAAAACAAATATGAGTTTGCAACTCACAGAACAAGTCATTTTACGGGCACATTAAAAACCACTGACATAAGGAAAGACAACATAAAATATTTGTACTTAAGGTAAGAATATGACATTAAAGCCAGAAGTGAACTTAGTCCATTGTACTTCATCAAATGCCTCTTTAATCTATAAATGTGTGTGATTATAAAGACATTAATTTCAAGGGGAAGACCACATCAGTAAAGCACCACTGAAACACCTGGCACAATTGAATTTCACGCAGCACGAAATGTGAAGGCAAAGAGCCGAAGTTATAAAACACATTGAACAGAAATGACATGGAGGACACTGTTCTCTCAGATACATAAAAGGTACTGGTTATAAAGATCCAGTCCTGCTTAGGGCAACAGGGGGTTTGCTGCCTTTAACTGGAGCAGGATCAAGCTGTAAAGGGATATTTGGTCCTTTGGTGTTCAGGCAGCAAACAACAAAACAGAAGCTGCGGAGCCCTTGAGCCTGAGGAACCTCTGCTCTGTATCCACCATTACCGTTCCACAGTACCAAGTTATCCTGTGATCTTGATTTTGGTAACGGCTATACCCTTCCCCTTATCACGTGCTCAGTAGCTCTCTGTCTTCAGAGGCCAGGGTCCAAATGGGAGCTAAGGTGTTTCCTCAGCTCTGTAAACTGAAATCTGACTGTAAAATGTGCATGTGTATGTCTTTCCTAAGGGGTATAACTTTTTCAGTCAACTGCTCAGGCTCAGCAAGTTCTCTCACTCTAACTGTAAGTTATATTGAAAGCAGAGTATCTCCTAAAATAATTTTGGCTATAGGCTAACACACCCATGAAATGCCAGTCCTCCTTTTTGGCTTGATATTATGGGAAGGAAGCTGATACTTACTTTGTTTTCCTCATGGAAGAGAGAGTTTAAAATAGCCAAAAAAAAGTCTATTATGGAAATTGCAAAACATACACAAACAGAACAAAACAAGCTCATACACTGTGAACTGAAGAGGTGACAGGAAGAATCTCAGCAACGGTTTAATGCTAAAATGTCACTTTTCATTAATCTTCCCCCTGCCAAACAATCATACGCTCGTAGTATCGTAGAATCACTTAGGTTGGAAAAGGCCTTTAAGGTCATCAGATCCAACCATTAACCCAAGACTGCCAAGTCCACCAATAGACCATGTCCCTAAGCACCACATCTGCATGTTTTTAAACACTTCCAAGGAAGGTAATTCTACCACCTCCCTGGGCAGCCTGTTCCAGTGCTTGACCACCCTTTTGGTGAAGAAATTTTTCCTAATATCCAATCTAAACCTCCCCTGATGCAGCTTAAGGCCATTTCCTCTTGTCCTGTCACTTGTTATCTGGGAGAAGAGACTGACCCCCACCTGCCTGCAGCCTCCTGTCAGGTAGTTGTAGAGAGCGATAAGGTGTGCCCTGAGCCTCCTTTTCTCCAGACTAAACAACTCCAGTTCCCTCAGCCACTGCTCAAAAGAGTTGTGCTCCAGACCCTTCACCAGCTTTGCTGCCCTTCTCTGGACACACTCCAGCACCTCAACATCCCTTTTGTAGTGAGAGGCCCCAAACTGAACGCAGTATTTGAGGTGCGGCCTCACTGGTGCTGAGTGCAGGGGGACGATCACCTCCCTTGTCCTGCTGGCCACACTGTTTTGGATACCAGCCAGGATGCTATTGGCCTTCTTGGCCACCTGGGCACACTGCTGGCTCATGTTCAGCCGCCTGTCAACCAGCACCCCCAAGTCCTTTTCCACCAGGCACTTTCCAGCCGCTCTGCCCCAAGCCTGTAGCGTTGTGTGGGGTTGTTGTGACCCAAGTGCAGGACCCGGCACTGAGCCTTGTTGAATCTCATACAACTGGCCTTGGCCCATTGACCCTCTGCAGAGCCTTCCTACCCTCAAGCAGAGCAGCACTCCCCCCCAACTTAGTGTCATCTGCAAACTTACTGAGGGTGCACTCAATTCCCTTGTCCAGATCATTGATAAAGATGTTAAACAAAGCTGGCCCCAGTACTGAGCCCTGGGGAACACCACTTGTGACCGGCCGCCAGCTGGATGTAACCGCATTCACTACCATACCACCACCGTCCAGCCAGCTTTTTGCCCAGTGTAGAGTACGCCCATCCAAACCATGAGCAGCTGCTTTCTCCGGAAGAATGGAATATTTGTTCAAGAAATAATGGTTGAAAGAGGGGCAGTGAAAAGAAAAACTAATGCATGTGAAGGGAGATACGAATGTTTGGGATTATCTTGGGAGTACTCTGAAGTCAGATACAGTAAAGATATTGCCAAAGGCAATATTAATACTAATACTAACCATAGAATATCTCAAATTGGAAGGGACCCATAAGAATCCTGTCCAACCTTAATGTACTGCCATACTGGATATTCACATTGCAGACTATTGTAGGGCCCACTGTTTAACTGGCAAAACTTCACCCAGTTTATAGTGACTGCTATTGCAATTTAAATCTGTTTCCCACTTTCAGAAAAGCCCACCATCACCCATGGAAGAGGGAACAAATGCCACCTATGCATTCACTAACTGAAAGTGTTTATCTGAATCTGTCAGCTACATCAGAAATCAAGTTGCTAAATGCTGCATTCAAGAATTTTCTGTGGATTTGTGACATTCCTAGGAAGGCTTTAGATCCATAAAGCAATGAATAAATTATAAGAAGACATAATTATGGTATTTTCATCTCTGACAGATACAATTTTACTCCATAAGCACAGAAAAGAAAGCTGCTGTTTTTCTCAGACCAACACTCCAAGATTTCTAAAAAAAAAGGAAAAAAGAAAACGAAAGAAGTCTTTCGCTGAAAAATGACATATTTACTAAATATTGTCCAGAGTAATTGTTCATGTGGGACCCCAACAGAAACATGTTTCAGATACTGTAACTACTGTATATTCAGAGTGTATGAGCACTGTATATTCAGAATAGATGATAATCTCTGTAATGTTTGTTACAAAGCTCCTTGTGGACACTCAAATGTAATTTTAATGGTATCCTGAAGAAAAATAAAGAAGGTATAACACTTAAATTGGATTCCAGAGGTAAGGTTATTTACTGGGGGTACGATTTACGTCAACTGAATTTAGCTGTCTAACATGCATGTGTCTAATTTAGACTCTCTTTGCAGTCTGTTGAGGGAAGTTGGTACTTCCAGAGGGAGATAAATTCCACTCTTGACAACTGTTTTAGGACAGGATGAACCCCCAATGACCAGAGAGGAAAACCAGATTATTAGATTAGTAACCTAACTTTGAGACAGCAAAGACAGGGACAGTGTATTGGATCTGGAATGATACTGCCTGCTTGCACATGAAATCAGATCCTTGGGTCCCACCCAGCACATGGAGCGCAGCCTCACAGATCTCAGCCTGGATAACAGAGCCAGCATCCTCCTGCCAGCTGCCACGGAGCCAGAGCCGCAGCCCAGCCATGATAGCTATCATCTCCTGCTCTCCAGGACACACCATCAGGCTTCTTTCCAGTGAGTCAAGCAGTCTCATGTTTCTCAACCCACAACCACAGTGATCACTTACAGAGAAATAAAATGTGAACTCTCCGAATGTCTCTAGGGACTCAGATTCCCCCACATCTGCTGGAAATCACTAGGAGATGGGTCCACAGTGAATGTTTCAGTCAGAGGCCTCAAGTCATCGCTGTACCTTTATTCAGCAAATCGCTGTAGCATATATGTAAATCTTCAAGCTTAAATCCCATTAACATCAAAGGGATGTAAGCATGCACTTAAATGTTTTGCTGAACTGGTACCCTTGGCCCCACTCCAGCAAAACATGTAAGCATATGTTTAACTTTAAGAATGTTTAACCCTGTTAACTTCTACAGCGTTGATTTTCTACAGTTTCATGAAAAAACCCCCACACAGATTTCAATGCTTTGCCAAGTCACTATCTTAATGAAGATGCAATGCCCCTATCCCATCAGCATTAGAAGTCTCAGTTAAGTCGGTTATACTAAGGCACAAAGACTAGAGCTACGTATACTGTGAGGAGAAAAAATCCATTAGGAATGCCTAGCCAAATGGAAAATACTGAAAACTAAGTGCTTAAAAAAATGGATTCCAAAATAATGTAAGCCAAATTAAAACCTCAGTTCATCTAGGACTCAAGCACTTGATGTGCTTTAAACACTTCGCTGTTTATGCTTAGATTTAGGCATGTGCTTAAGTACCACGATGAGCTGGTCCATCGGTGTACACCTTCCCTTTTTCATGTTAGATGAAGTAAAATCCTTTGTCTTTTGTAAATCACGTTGCTTTGCCTAAGATATCAGATGAGCTGCTCTACTCTGATGCTTTAATGTGCACAATAAATCCAGACATAAAAATCAATAGAAACATTTAAACCTGTGAGGTTGTAGAAGTGCCCCTTGGAAAAAGTCAAATGTTAAAAAAAGGAATCTCACACAACTATGAGGCTGCTATAACAGGCAAAGAATTGTTCATGTTAATGTACATTGAGACATAATAGGAAAAAGCTTTGGTAAAATAAGTTGTACACAATCTTTTGAATGATGTCTATTCCTAGATTTTTCACATTTGTATGTTGTTATGCAAATGAACTTATATACAATTATTTGCAGTATGCCACACAAGCAACTTACTATTTGACCATAGATTTTTAATTTGTTGGAAATAATGTGTTTCACTTAAAATTTAGGTAAAGATAATACATTCAGTACAAAGATTAATGATGTATATCTTTACAAAGCAGTCACAGGGCTATGTTTTGTTTATGCAGGATGGCACCCTATATGCCAAATATATCATAGGTTTATGTTACCGTAACAATGCATCATTCCTCAGCTATTAATCTACACCACGGAGTACATGTATATTTAATAATCCTCAGAAAGTCTGTAAGACTTATTTACATTTTCTATACATACTGCAGCTTTAAAGACCTTTTAATATTGGCCACTAATTCTATACCATCACAATGCTTTCATATAAGCAGAAAAGATTAAACAGTATGAGCCAAACCAGTATTCAAAATGCCAATAGGGATGTTTCGCCCTTAAACCGAGATTCTAAACAAATGCCATTTTTCAACTTTGAGAGTGCAGTGCACTGAAGACATCATATTTAGAATATTTGAAGAGCTGAATAACATACTCAGGATATGTAATGGCATTTCTTCCAGTACTCTGAACAGCAAACCATAAGAATAAAGAAACAGCAAAATGAGCAAATTGGTCATAAGAGCAGTACCTTATAAATAAATTTGGCATTTATCTGAAAAATTAGTTAATAGAAACTTACAGTATGTGGTGTTAAGTTATTGTTTTCACTTGTAACATATGCTTAGAAACTGATAAATATTTATCTTTCTTTCATTACAATAATCCATATCTCAGAAGAAAAACTACAATTGCTTTGATTATATTTTTTTTCCATCCTTATGGCGTGCCATAAGAAACAACATTTGTAAAAAATTAATTTTGTTTATTAACAGGAAACTGCTTGCAAAAACTAGGGAAAAATATGAAAATGAATTTATAAAAAAGTCTGAAAGAACAAAGCACAGACATGATAATATCATCATTTAGAATCTATGAGCTGAAATGTATTTTTAAAGACAAAGTTAATGCTTCCCTTTGAAATCCTCATGTTAAAATCAAAAACACAACTTTAATAGAAGACAGACATAGGTGCTGTATGAAGAATTACAGCTTAGAAAATTAATAAAAATAGTATCTAAAACAGTATTAGTAAGATATGAAGCTCATTCATTAATGGTCTCTGTGATAATATATCACTGAAAATGTTGCATGAAGGACAGTCTTTGATAGGATTATGTACAGTATAATAGCAAGATATTGAAATTAAAATTCACTGAGAAGATACATCTTGTGAACTGAAGGGTAAGAAGATAATAATGGTAACATTAATAATAATAAATAACAAGTATAAAATGATTCACATAAATAGAATTTCCATCAGCAACCTTTATTGTAATTATGAGAATGATAAAGTAATAATCTACAGTAAATAGCTAATCTTTATTGATTCAGTATTTAATTTCTTTTTTTAAAGGGCTTTAGAATTGCTGTCAATAACAATAATGTGTACATGGGGAAAAGTTATGTAGAGAATAAATGATAAAAACAGTATTGTGTAATTTGTTTCTGAAGAATCTTTTGAAGATATTTGTGTTGTTTGGTGCAGGAAAAGAAAATTCTTAAAAGAAATTCCCCATCTATTTAATGAATGCTGTGGGATTTCTTCAACACATGGTTATGGGGGTTCCAGAGGCATATTGGGAAAATTTAGAAACTTCAGTACCTGGCTTTTTAATCACACCTCTCTCTAAGGTAAGAACAGCTCTCCATCAATGGCAGCTATGAAGAAAAAACAGACCATAAACTGTCTGACCCTACAGCAGCCCTAGAGGCAATTTCGCAGCCAACAGCAAAGTTAGCACCAGAGGCATCCAAAAGGCCAAGGAACAGGCCAAATAAAAGAAATTCTAAGGAACTGAGAACTGATGCTGAGCAAATATGTTCTAGAATTTAGCATATGGGTAACAAACCTTTTGTGTGGGAGCAAGCACTAGCTCAAATGTGAAGACAGACAAAAGAAAGGCAGGATCTTATATGAAGAATTGAAGTGGTGATCATACAGTGCCATTGAAAGTAGGGTCCAATTTCGATTGCTTTTGAATTCATAGAAGAATAAGGAATAGCTTATAATATGCCTAAAAAAAAGCCCACCAATACAGTCCCTAGAGAAAGACTAGATTTTAATTCATAATGAATTTCTCTTTAGTTTTTTAATATATTCATCATCCTAGCAGTATCTTTTGATAATTAATAATGTAGATGGCCTTTGATCATCCACATGAGTATTTTTATAGTCTGTTTTGCTTCCAAATTAAGAACGATATTGGATAATATTAACCTCCATTGTACACCATGATTTTACTGTTGCCTTGCATGTTCCTGTCTAATGGAGTTCTGTAGGCTGCTGGTCAAAAAAACATTTCATATAGGTGAGTAACTCCATTGTGTAAGAGGGTCCTTCTCATCTAAGCAAAATCACAGTCTGTCTTGAACTACGTGTATTGTAATACTAGACAAGATTGTTTCCACTGTGTAATGCAGAATATATTTCTGGTTTTGCAAACACTTCTCATGAGCTCTTAGAAAGAAAGTAGTCATTGGGAAAAAAAGAAACAAATGCCAGGTTCATTATGGGAAAATAACACAAACCCAGCATGGGTCTATCTCCTTCTGACAGTTTAAATTCATGTCCTTCTCATAATGGCACATGGCCATACTGGCATAAAGAACAGAGCAAATGATGACTGCTGCACTCCAGATGTTCGATGTCCAAATGAGCTATGTTGTGCCTCCAAGGTGGTGGACTCAAAAATGGGAGGCCTGGCTAAAAATCTGGCCCTCATAAGTTTGCATTATTGTCAGTTAGATAGGAAACATATAAAGGAAGGATCCTGCTTAAGTGAGAGAAACTGGCAATAATTTGAAATGTTTGATATACTCAGAAGTGCAGCAAAAGGACACCTCACCTTGAGGGCAGATGTCAACACTATGATATACATGTGGTAAAAAGCAAAATGTTTTTATTGGCATGAAAAAACAACCAGAAATACGTAGCAATAACATTTTTTTTCTTTTGGGGGGAGTTGTTATTTCCCACCATACCCATTCCCAGGAGGGGCCAGCTGACACATGATGCAGAATCCTGAGAAAAGACAGAACAGATTCTGTGTGCAGAGAGAGTGAAAAGACCTGGTTTACACAGCTAAGGAGGAAGATGGGTACCTGAGAGAAATGTTGTGCGTACATATATGTATATATGCAAGAAAAAAGCAGCAAGTCCATTTAGTTATAACAGTAGTAAGAGGGGAAGTCTGTGAAATTAACAAGCCATGTATTTCAAAACAATAAATTAAATGCCTATTTTCCAAAAATAATGCATGGGACTTCGTGTCCTGTGGCATTTTTAGAGATGTGCAGGATTCAGGTCATTTAGGTGAACAACAAAACACTCCACAGTAATACTACGATGGATAAAACAGTGGAAAACAGAAAACTCTGTGTACGACTGTAGTGCAAAAACCAACTGCTGTTGTGACCAAAGCTTCCCTTTGGGTACTCATGTCATAATTGTCCATTAGGAGCTTCTCGAACCTCCCTCTCAACTACGTGGTATTAGCCCCTCCTGGAAATAGGTTAGTGCAAAACCTTGACCATATTCCTTAGCTATTAATAGTTGCTTTGATTTCCCACAGACTTAAAAGAGTATAGAGCAATTTGACTCTAGATTCTTATTAGCCAGCTCCTCTTTTAATTTTTATTATAATTTTTTTATCTGCTTCAGTGGACATATTCCTGAATTAAGAAGTGTGGGACTATGACCTTTGTAAATATCTCTGCCATGTGACAGTGATTGTTCTGATAATTATTCATTATTCAAGACTGTAGGAATAATTACTGCTTTCAAATACCCTGCAAATCATAAACGCCAATATCAGGACTACCTTTAGGCAGGCTTCTGGAATGTTATTTCCAAAAGGAGAAATTTGACAAATTTGTTTTCTCGTGTCCTGAATTCATTTATCTTAAAAAGTACAAGGGTGGTCATTCTTTACTTGAGCAGATCTTACCTTCTTTTCAGGTAGGATACTCATTTATGAAGTGGGTGGGAGTCCAAGGACTGGAAGTCAGTTGCATCCAAGAGCTAATGGATGGAAAAAAAATTAAGTGTGAATAAGTATGCAAGATTATACACACTGTAAATGGTGCATGCAATTTTAAAATAAAGCCCTAAAATTTTGCTGCTCAGGCTACTGTTAATTAGATCATTTAAATCTATTAAAAAATAACTACTGAATTAAATCTGTTCCCTTCTCTATGCTTTATTTCTGTTGATGATTTCTTGTAAAAGTCAAATGATCTCACAGTTGTATGATTGCTCTACACTTTAGTCTGGATGTATTGTATAAAATATAATGCAGTACAGATGTCAACCTAAGAACTAAATAGCTTATATTTCTAAAGAACCATGAAAAAATATTAACACTATAGAAACAATGGTTCAGTAATTACTTTTTGCTGTGGAGTGAGGTTAGGCATTTATCCTTATAGATCCCTAATACACTTAAAGTCAGCACTGCCCCTGTAGTCCTTTTACCTTTGTTGATAAATGTATTGTACAGGATACCTTGTATGACCACTACAGTATTTGAGGTCATGGTAGGCTGTTAGCACAAATGGTGTGAACAATAGTTTATATGCCACTTAACTCCTTGGGAGAAACAGTTAACCTTGCCAGAGAGGACAGATCAGTCATGTATAGTTATTAAAGTCTAGAAGGTTTTGTTATGCTCTGAAATACTTCTATAGAACTACAATACTCTGGTATGAGCTTTACCAAGCAGGGAAGCAACAAAGTCAACAACTATCTTTGCTATTTTTGAAAGGAATATTCAAAGTTTTCAGAAAAAGAAACAGACTTACTTTATGAAGCATGCAGAAACAAATTGCAATAGGATTAATCACTAGCCTTCCTGAACAATGCCAGCCGGATAACAATATATTAAGCCTCTGCTTTAAAATAGACCAAGTTTACCAAAAATTGTTGTGATTCTGATGGCCTTAAAATGGGCAGTCAACAATAAAAAAACTAGATCTTCTCGATTACAGTTTTCAAAATCATGCTGAAACCTCATAAATGACACAGATGGGCATCATAATTGAATTTTATTTAATTAGCAGTTAATATATAAACACCTTCCAAGCAAATATCCTTTTCCAGAATTTCTTATGAATAGAAAGGACAGGGTGAACAAAGAACAAAACCCCGCAGAAGATTACTACAGACTTATCAGGTACTCTACATACAGGTGGCAATGACACTGCTGTTAGCACAGACGACCCGGTTTCATGGCATAACATGCTGCTCCGACATTGTTGTTTATTTCAATGCACTGATTGTCAGACGCAACTGACTTTTGGCACTTTTAGAAAACACAAAGCTCAAGGCGGCTCAGGCTCAGGTAGCCTCATCCATTTCCAGTTCAGGTGTTTAAGTTTGTCAGCCCCTGCACCTGTGTGTGTTTTTGTACTCATCCAAACATCATTAACCACCACTGAATCTTTACATTTTTAGGGTTAACTCAGAATGCCAGCGCGGCTGTCTTAGGCTGGCCTGCATTTTCAATTCATCACACTCAAATCAGTCACTTCTCCTGAAGTTTTGGTTTAGCATCCCTATATGCAAATGAACAGGCCCTACTTAGGTAAAGGGCAGCCCAAGCTGAGGTTACTGGGGACAGGACACCTCCCTTCGCCAATCAATCTGCCACGTGACACATCACACATCCATGCTGCACTGCTTCTACCCCTTCTTCCCAGGCATATCCTCAAGTGGACCTCCCTCTGGCTCTGCCTGGATTGCTGATATCTAACTCTAAACCTGAGGTGGCAAAGACTCACTCAGCCTCAGGGAAGCTTCTTCCACTGGTGCGGTGGCACCCTGTACCGGATGCCCGGAGGGCACCGGAGCTCTCAGCACTGCCGCAGCCTTCACGTCCCAGCAGGAAACTCTACCGTGTTCAGGGGTAAGTGGGAACACCATATTTCAGAACAAACATTTAGTGGAAAAAACACTTCTAGGTGTGGATTCAAATACATACCTTCATGGATAGATTTAGTTGTCCATGTACATACATTCCTACCAAGAACCATTACCCCGTTAAGTAAGAACATTTACTATGTCTTCAAGAGAAGGACACGGAGAACAGTGAGAACAGGAAGAAATCAGTTTGCTACCACTGCCTTTTAAACTCTAACTAGCAAAATTAAACCATGTCTCTTTATTTATTTATTGCACTTGTAAAAAGATTAATGGGGATGTGATTCCTTCAGGCTTTTACATATAACCCCATCACACAAAGAACAAAATTATACAGTGCAGCAAACGAACTAAATTAGCTACATTTATTTAAATAACTGCTATGGAGGAAACAATAAATCAACAAGAATCCTCACAAAAATGTGTTTACAAAGTGTCTTGTAATTTGTTTTAGCAAGGACACAGACTTGTAGCTCTTAGCTAAGCTTGCTTCTAACAGTTTATTATCATATCAACTGTTAATGAACATTTGCTATAGAAAAGCATTTCTAGAAAAAAAGACTATGTGTAACTTCTGTCTCACTGTCCTTTAAAACATGGCTGGCAACCCTACATGAAATAGATTTTCCTAACAAACATTTTGTCAAAGACTTCTAATAACTTGGGAGACAATCAAAATTAACTGACAGTGCTTTGTTAAATCAGAAAGAGAGGTTATCTGAATGGTCATAATCACGCAATTATCTCATCTTCACTGTATTTCAAGAGGCTGTATCTGTATCTAGTCCTATATCAGGCGTGAGTAGGGGGAGCTCTAATGCTGAACCTGTGATGTATTCATAAATCAGTACTTTCAGAGCCTGTCATGGGCTCCATAATGAGGGTCATTATTCAGGCAGAGTGTCAAAACTACTATCAAAGGACCTTCTCAGAATCACAATCATTCTGTTTCTTGTTAAATAAGCAATGTAGTACACAAAAATGGCAAACAAGAAGCAGGTCAATTTGATACAGTATGAGGGCACAGAGACCTCTAGAGTAATTTACCCTCTGGGAATTCTGATGGCTTGTGAGATAAATTATATACACCCTCAGAAAAGATTAATGGTAATAAAATCCCAGGAATATTTTCAGAAAAAAATGTCCATATGTACATATGGCAACTTCAGTAACAAAGAAGACGTTTTCTAAAGCGCAACACTTAAGGAAAATTATTATTAGAACTGCAAGTAGCTCTCTGGAAAGCTACTAAATCTTATTACAAAGTTGGCAGCATTCAGTTGCAATACCTTATTTCAATTTGCTGAAAGAGTTTATTTAAAAAAAAACAACAAAAACCCTACGGCTTTTCTGAATTAAAAAGAAAGGGGATAAAGGGGGAAAAAAGGAAAGACAAACTGTCAAAAATGGATTTACTGAGACAGGCTGTTATTGACTTCACTTTATTATAAGCAATAGGAGATACAAGAGGAATTATTAACAGAACGCCATCTGGACATTCGACCACAGTGGCAATAAATGCAAATTATTTGCAAGTGATTGAAGGCTGTATTCAAATCACATAGCATAGGTGCCTAAATTAGGCACTGGCATTACTTCTCTCCTTTCACTTTAGGGAACAAGAATGTAATAGCCCTACATGCAAAGTAGTCTGAATTGCTCATTCTCCCTTGAACTACAACATTACATTAGTAATGGGTAAATTAGGCACCAGTGAAGGCAGTCTAAATTCTGGCTCAAGATGACTTCTAGATAGTACAGTGACCAATCATTTTGGGATTAATAGTCAACCTCTTCTGACACCAGCAAAGTTCTGTGTCTCAGAAGATTAGACTTAAGCAAAAGCTCTATATTTCTTTGTCAATTAAGTATCTGTGTTGAGTTTATGTATGATATCAATTCATAATATGCATATATATTATACATATACATATATGTGCATATGTAATTCCATGGGTGTGTTCATACACTGCATAACTCTGAAATGTCAAAATACCATAGAGTTGAAATTTCACTGCAGTCTCTTTATGTAGTGCTTCTTACTTGACTGGTTCAAGACTTCTAAGGCTTTGCCTCAGAAACAGTAAAATAGACTTGGAATTTAGCATGGTCTGTCACCTTATGCAGTCACAGTCTTCAGAGATGGATGTCCAGAGGTCCAGTTGTAAGCGTAGATTTAGATACCATTTGAACACCACTTGTAGTATTGAATGCTTTGAACATGAACTTTCTCCCGTGCTCACACAGAGCACTGTTGACTTCAAGAGGGCTTTCCTGCAAGCAGGAAGTTCCTGGAGAAATGCCAAAATTGTGCCTAATACCAATTCAAGTGAGTTTCTAGGTACCCAGAGCTTTTGAAACTTGGCTATCTTGTATAGGTGCACTATTACTATTTTCTACTCAACTTTTTTTCTTAAATATCTACAATTCAGTTATGTAGATGTCTGATTCCTCATGCACACTTATATAGCATAACTTTATGATACAGACTGATAACATTTTTTGTATCCCCTTAAAAGCAGTAAATAAATTGTGGGTCAGAAGATATAAGTCTGCTCCTTTTCTCATATTGCCCTTATTAAACAGCAAGGTGAGAAGTAGATTAAAAAACAGTCCCACTAAGTGCCTCATAAATCCCTCAGCTTCACTTTACCAAACTGAATTTTGTCTGACAATAAATCCTACCTTGCCTAGACTTATTGTTTAAGTAAATTTGTATCTGTGGAATAATCATAAGCAAACCAATTAAATTCAGGCATCTTTTTTATCCATCTGTTTGGATATAACTGTCTATTAAATGGTGTTTGCATATGAAGCAATGTTCTATTGTATGCATAGGTACTCAATTATTTAGATTATACATTTGAATAAACTGTGCGGTTAAAGGAGTACCCTTGTAATGCAGGACAATTACATTTTTCTAGCACAGTTTACAGGTTATTAAACTAATATCAATTTGGCCAACACAGCTGGATATAGGATCCTAACCTTCACCTATGAAAGTTCTTTTCTTTAGGGGTACATTTTACCCCTACAATTATCAGTCATTGTTAGTCACTTCAAATTATATCAAATTATGTAAAAGGGTTCTAGAAAAAGGCTTGTGTGAATAGAGACTACAAAAAAAATTAATTTCACACTGAAGACTGTGCATTAAAATGTAGGTTAGCTTAATGCAACTATAAAAGCGCTGTCTATACGCATGATGGGGCGGTCTAAAAGGTGCCCTGTCCCTAAGAAAGTAACTTTCTCTGGCCAGAATGAGAAAATAATACTGCATTGTCATACTGTGAAAGAGCAGTTCACAAAATATCTCATCTTCCTACCTATCAGGGAATGACTATCACAATTTCCCAAAGAGGAATAGACTCATCTTTATGTTGAAGAAAAAGAAAAAAAACAACCAAATACTATTAAACACTCAGAAATGAGTAAAAGTTTGTCAGTTCATGAAATAAATTTTCAGAGACTAATTATGAGTATCTGTTCTGAGAGGTGTGGGGGAAGAGAGAGGAAGATATGTAATGAAATAATACCACAGCTTCAGCATTCTGGACATCTTCGTCTGTCTTGTACCTTGTAGAAGGTATACTTTGCACATGTACAAATTGACTTTAAAATGGAATCTGTTCTTTTGCATCTGTTATACACCTGTATGTTCAAAGGGGCTGAACAGATATTTACGATGATAATCTATCAATGAAACCATCCTGAGAATCTGGAGCTGCATGGTGTTTGTCCAGTTTACACTTTTGCAAATGTTCTTCTCTGAATACCCTTTCTGTTCTTCCCTTGGACCATCATTATTCTGAAATAACCACCTGGAAGCAAGGGAATGCACAAAAGCTTAGTTTGTCTTACAAGGACTAATCTCCATAGACTCCTCGATACTCAGTGTTGATAGATAAGCTCTGCTGAGAACAAGTCAGAGCATCTAAAATTAGTTTCCTGCTCTAAATCAGTCTTACGAGAATCTTATTGATCTCCATTGATTATTTGGGGACTCAGTGGATAGTGATGGCTGATACTATTTGATTTTTTCACCATCTTGCAATCAAAAGAAGTATCATGATACTGATAAATATCATGATACTACTCATTTAAAGGGAATTAATGAACAAAATATCCGTACAGTCAGAAGCAACAGATCTGTTGCTGTGAACAGCCTGCTTAACCTCAGAATGCTATAGATTTTTTTGTGACCCCATGGCTGTGTAATGTGCCATTTTTCTAAGGTGCCACAGAATATATCATAATTTCCATGAAACTAGTTGCTCTGCCTGTAGCTGATGGCCATTTTACTTTGCCTGACAACAGCTGTCCTCCTTAGCAGTCTGCTTCCAAAAGAACAGCTTAGTGAATGCTGAGAGTGTTCACTGCAGCTGAATTCCGCAGGAGAAGCTGGAAAACCTAGCAAACAGTTTGCTCTTACATTCAAATGGATCCTAGAAGTCCAGAGTAACAAGACTAGTAAGCTGCTTTGGAAATTACACCATGAGTCCAGACCAAGACAGATTTTTTCTAGTAGTAGGAGCATCTGATACCTGTGAAGTTACCTGCAGGGAGCTGACAAACACTGTGAGAAAACAGATCCACAGCTACCTAGGGAAAACCTGCTACAGCGTTTGTCTAGGCAGTTAGGAAGTATTGACTGACCACTTCCCCCTTTCCTCCAGCTAAATGTTGCTCAGGTCCCTCTGAGCTGGGGTATGGATCTGCATAAAACTGTGGTCTTTTCTTCCCTGCTGGTTCCACAGAAGGCTGGACGTGCAGTTGTCTCATGCCAGTGATGACTGGCTGCCAGCAGAGCAGAACTCAGGGAAGGCCAAGGTGTTGCTTGACCTGTGTTGGGGATTCTGCGGGGGGAGAAGACACATTGCAGATTCCAGGCTGAGGTCTGGGTAAATCCACAGTGATATCCAGGTGCAGATTTCTGCTAGCTCACATAGGCTTTCTGCCATCCAGCATGAAAGCAGAGACACTTCTTATTCAGACTCTGATATTGATCCCTGTTTTATTCATTTATCCATACTGTCATGCCAGGAGACAAGGAATCCCAGTAGAATCTTCCCAACTGCAAAGTGGAATTCAGCAGAACCAACAGGACCCTCAGGAGCAAGGGAAAACTGCCTTTTATAATATTAACACACATTCACTGAGACCTTCAAAGTTGTCATGGTTCCCTTGGAGTTATGAGTGCAGAGCCCATGCTCTGAGGTACCTGATGTGAAGCTGAAAGTGCTGAGGAAAGGGACCAAACCTTCTAAAAGACCTCCCTCTCCATGGCTGTACAAAAGCACCTGGTGAGGAAACCTGGCACCAAATGCTGTCATGCATGAGCCGCAGCTGAGGTGGCCTGGCCCCCTGAGATTGCTTTGCAAATGTAGGAAACTCACGTGAGGAAGTCACATCACAATTATTATGGCTTATTGTAATTTTGTTACTGATCAAGTACCCTACTGGCTTTCAAAGGCTGAATAGTATTTTGATTATTTTTCCTATCAGAAAGAACTACAAAATAGCGTGACGATAGCATGCAATATATGTTTTCGAATAGAACTATGAACACACTTATATGAATTGCTGAAAAACTTTTCAAAGTTAAAAGTTTTAATATTCTAAATGAGACTGAGAATTCACTAATTTCTGGCTGACCACATTTGGCTTATATATGCCTCTGTTTTCACTAATAATACACTGAAATGTGCCTTAATAGGTGGTGCAATGTATTTTAAAAATTTTGTGCTTACAGCTACCATTTCTTTTTTCTTTTCTTTTTTCCTTCCAACTTTTAGGGTACAGAATGGATATAATGATGTAAAACTTGAAGGCTTTCTTTCACTGGTACATTTTAAGCTGTAGGTCCTATCTGAAAGACTTCTGAACCAGATCCACACCTGGCAAACCTTCCAATCTCAGCTTCATGTCTCCTGCAACTGAATAATAAGATAAAAATAAACATGTGCACACTCTAATGAGTGAGGTGTGTCTGGTCAAATTCCATGATGTAAATTTTTTTCCCTTTGACAGAAGCCTTTAGAGTTTTAGTACAAAACTACCCTGCACTCCCCCGCCAGCCATTCCACCAAAACCCTTCAGTTGCACACGTACTTTGCTCCCCCCAGGTCACTTGTAATTGGCCTCTTTTCCTTTGTGTTCGGTAACCTTCCAGTTTTCTGCCGGCCTGCTCACAACGGAATCGACACTAAAGAAAGAGTGCATAAAGGCAGACCTGAAGCCTGTGCAGAGGATAGGTAAGGACTTGCATTCCTGAATACAAGTGGGTCAAAAAATACATTCTCAGAAGCTGCTGAGAGACCTGGTCCAGGGTATTATACTATTCTCGAGGAGCTGCACTTTTTGAAATATGTCAGAAACTCTGCTACTGTGAAGAGGATTTGGAAATACTCTGTAAACCAGCTGTGATAAACCACTGCTTAGTAGATACTTCAGACATATATGGGCAAAGATGTGCAGGCAGGAGCCCTGTTGTTTCTAAGACCTCTTCTGTGAGAGCTGTTGGCAACACCCCCAGCCATCACAGTACGACTTCAGCCTTTCTGCCAAAGGGCCCACGTGATGGCTTGGAAATAGCTTAAAAGCTGCAGGTCTTCTGAGAGGAACCTCCCCCTCTGCACTCCCCCCACCTCCCAGACACACACTGCACAATTTTTTTTACATGCAAAGGGAGGATATGGGCCTTAGGGATCTATTCATGAATAACTTATACAATGTTTACATGAGGATTTTTAGGTAGTTTGCTCAGAAATGTTTTGAATTGGCTGCATGAAATTGGTATTCATGGTAATGAGCTTTTCTGAGCAAAACAGGACGCTGCAACACATAGGGGTCTGTGGTCTGAAGGAGCAGCTGAGAAGCAGCTATCAGGCACGAGTGGGGACACCACCAGGCAGGCAAAAGAAAAGCATTAGAAGGGATCTGAAGCAGCACAGGAAGCTTGCACAAAGTGGAATATCCTGTTATTCACTGCTAATTGTCCAAATGCCTTGGGTGTTGTTGGTTACTTCCTCTGAATTCAGCATGAGGTGATTAAAGTCAATCAGCAAAGACTGAAAAAAGTGCAGACCCGAATGCTACAAAAATAATAAGGCAGGAAACGTACTTAATCATACGTGGCTGAACCTCATCTTTCCTTTTTGTCAGTCAACTTTCTGGTACACTGATGGTGTCCCCATTGTTTTTTCTTACCTATGCTCTTCC
This sequence comes from Ibycter americanus, assembly GCA_035590275.1. Taxonomy (NCBI): domain Eukaryota; kingdom Metazoa; phylum Chordata; class Aves; order Falconiformes; family Falconidae; genus Ibycter; species Ibycter americanus. The sequence continues at coordinate 79,363,775 of JAVJGI010000060.1, read as the reverse complement.
TCATGTTCCCCAGAAGGCATCAAATTCCAAAAGCCAACATCAGGTATCCAAAACTCTTTTCCTTCTCCTTACTTTTCTGAACTACAATATTTTTTCTATCTTGCTTCCCTCCCCCCAATTTTCATTCCATCCACCACAAGAAATGGGTTGAGAAGAGAGGGAACAGCTGCGGGTGAAATTTTGGTAGCCGCAATGCATACCATTACAATTGCAGTGTCAGCAGTTTTGCCATATGAGGCAGTCAAATTACTTTGTGAGTTTGAGCTCCACCTGTGACCAGCTGGAGTAGAGACCACTTCAGAGGTCAAAAAGAAAGTAAGCTGCAAGACCCTGGTGTTCATAGCACCCTTTTGCAAACAGAAATCAGAAGGGTTGCAGAAAGCAGCCTTTTCTTTCCTGTCTCCTTTTAGGCACCCACTGTATGGTATTGTGAAATGAACCTAAACAAATCTTCCCCACAAATGCCCCTTCCTAAAAGTAGCCATAATGAGAAAAGCCACCTTCTCATCCCATTGCTCTGGTTTGGTTAGTTTTTTTTAATCCTCAGGGGAAAGAGGTCAAAAAGCAGTACTGCTCCTTCAGTTGCAGCCCTTGCTGCTGTAAGGTAGACATGATTTACAGTGCCATATGACTTACAATCTGCCAGGCGCCCATTTCAACCCACACAGGGTAGTGATTTGCATTCATATAGCTAAACCATTGCTGTAAAGGAAAAAGAGCCCACCTTAGACAAACTTAAGACAAACTTTCAGTAATGACAGCTTAGGGAACTGCTATGTACTCCAGAAATCTTGGGTAATCATGTAAATTTTGGTAGACACATTCTGCATGCACTTAAATTTCTGACATGT
>JAVJGI010000060.1:79167460-79362914 GCA_035590275.1 Ibycter americanus | reverse complement strand
AAACGTCATCCTGCATTTTGGTTCAAAGATGGTAATTTGTAACCTGTATTCTACATATTACAACATTGATCAAAAAGAAAAAAAAGACAGAAAAAAAGAGAAAAGCAGTAGGATAAAAAGCATGAATAGTCTAAATGTACTGCATATCCATATACTTCTGGGGAGCACGCTAGAGAAATCCTGTTAAAAGAGCTCAGAAAATTCCAGAAGTTGAAATGCTCAGTTGCTGTGTTAGTAAATTTTTTTTAAAAAAAAGGTTTTTATTGAAAATAAGATGCCTTGCTGATTCCATGTTCAGTTGGCTTTGAGTGCTGAGCCAATCCGAAGTCCAAGCAGAAAGGCTATAAATTCATACAAGAATTAAAAACAGCTCTTTGGACTCTGCAGAGAATTGAATCAAGACCAAGACATGTGTCTGCTATGAATACCTGTGCCCCATTGGAAGCAATCTTAACATTTACTATTTGGCCAGAAGCTGAAAAGACTAGTCAACTATTTACTCAGTGGCTGGAATGCTACTAGCTATAAATATTTCCAGACTTTTGTTTGCCAACAAGCCTCTGAAATGGTGCCATTCACTGCAGCTCTCAAAACTCCAGCGTCACACACACATATATTGGAGCACTGCTAAAGAAATGGAGAAGCTGTCTGAAAGAAAATCACTGGGGGAACTCCTCACATTTGTGTTTTAAAATACAAAGCATATTAACACTTTTCATGTATTTACTTACATGATGAATGGCAACAAAATTAGATAAACCTGTATCAAGAACATTTATAGGTTTACTATGTAGCTTTGCTTTGGTTTGGTTTTTCAAAAACACATTTAAAACTGTAGCAAAAGTGCACAGGCTTCTGTACATTAAAAAATATTTGTTAACAAATGGCATGGTATTCTACTTCAACACTGTTGCAGATACATTACCAACATTCATTGCTAAAACAGTAGCTGTAGGATTTAGCTTTTATAATGTTCTGGGAAATGTCCTGAAGACATAGCACTTTGTCTCATTTTTCAAAGATTTGCAACAAAGGAAAAGAAGAAACCTATTAGTGACTAAACATAATATTCCTCAACATCCCCTGCTATTACAACTGCAGAAAAGTTAAGAAAATAATTCTCAAGTGAATTGCAGTGTTTCATAAATGGGAACAAACCTCTGTCACCACAGCAAAACTTCTGTCAAGTTTAGGTGTTTATTAGTATCTGTGAGCACACTATTATAATATTGTACAATAATAATTGCACAGAATTAAAAACTAAAAACTAAAAACTGGGCAGTACGGGAAAGAGCCTGGCCCCATCCTTTTGCCACTTGCCCCTAAGATATTTGTGTGCATTGATAAGATCCCCTCTCTGTCTTCTCTTCTCCAGGATAAACAGGCCCAGCTCTCTCAGCCTTTCCTCATAAGAGGGACATTCCAGTCCCCTCATCATCTTCATAGCTCTCCACTGGATCCTCTCCAGTAGTTCCCTGTCTCTTTTGAACTAGACACAGCACTCCAGGTACGGCCTCACCAGGACACCACGCTCCTCCTCATGCACCCCAGGGTCCCATGGGCCTTCTTGGCACACTGCTGGCTCATGGGCAACGTGCTGTCCACCAGAACTCCCAGGTCCTTCTCTGCAGAGCTGCCTTCCAGCAGCCCATACTGGTGCATGGGGTTGTTCCTCCCCAGCTGCAGGACCCTACACCTGCCTGTGTTGAACTCCATTAGGTTCCTCTCTGCCCAACTCTCTGGCCTGTCCAGGTCTGGCTGAATGGCAGCGCAGCCTTCTGGTGAATCAGCCACTCCTCCCAGTTTTGTATCATCAACAAACTTGCTGAGGGTGCACTCTGTCCCCTCATTGAGGCCATTGATGCATAAGTTGAATGGGACTGGACCCAGTACTGACCCCTGGGGAACACTGCTGGCTACAGGCCTCCAGCTGGACTCTGTGCTGCTGGTCACAACCCTCTGAGCCCTGCCATCCAGCCAGTTCTCTGTCCATCTTACTGTCCACTCATCTAACCCACACTTCCTGAGTTTACATATGAGGGTGTCTTGGAAGACAATGCCGTAAGTCTTGCTGAGGTCAAGGTAGACAACGTCCACCACTGTCCCTTTGTCTACCCAGCCAGTCATTCATTCATAGAAGGCTATCAGGTTGGTCAGGCATGATTTTCCCTTGGTGAATCCATGTCGGCTCTTCCTGATGATCTTCTTTTCCTCCACATGCTTCGAGATGACCTCCAGGATGAACTGAAGTACACTGCTTTATCTGAGCGCTGCCATTTTTGAGTTAACACTGAAGCAATCTGTAACTTGAAGAGTGACTATGAAGAGACTAGTTAAGTAGTCTGCACTTCCTTAAAGAGTCCTACTACCATGCAGATACATTTTTACTTAAACCTTAGTTTAAGTAAAACCTTAGAAAACCTTAGTAAGCAGCAAGGCTGGCAGATTTTTAAAACATGGCCAACGCTTATTCAGTGAGTAAAAAGAAACAAACTGATGACAACAACAATACTAATAGTGAGAAAAAGAAGAAGAACCCAGGTCCCATATTTGGTACCCAATATCCAATTCAAACCGCATATTTTGTATCTTTTTTATTTTCTGAAGGTATGTCTAATTAAGAAATTCTCGCTTATTTTCTGACAAAGTTCCATCACAAATGAAATAAAAGGGGTGGCTACTGTGAAAGTCACAAAGACTAAGACAACAGTGAAATTCAGAACTTCCCATTTGCTTTGTATTGTGTCAGTTCAGGAGGAAAGAGAAGTGCCATAACTAATGTCAGCAGCCACCCATATGGCAAAGGAGAACTAGAATCCCCCAAATCCCTTTAAATAGCTTACCAAGTGCTATTTTTAAAATAAAGGTGAAGGGTGCACTCTGAGAGAAGCATTCACTTCAGACACAAGGCTGTTAACAAAGCTGTCACCTCCACCCCTCCCACAACCACCAATGTCACGATTTGCAGCTCCAGTGCCAGCACCTTCAGCGCCTCAATCATCTCTGATACTGCCCTCTCCATCATCAGCACCGATGAATTTCTCACTATTACTGCTCCTGATACAAGTCTTGCCAGCAGCCCTTTTAAACACCTTTGAGCCTCTCCTTCTCTCTCTCTCACATTGAAACATTTCAGCTGACAGTCTATTTTTTAAACACTCAAGTGTTAGCTTTTAAAGCATTTGATGTCTCTAGTATTTCAGCCCCTTCCTTCACACCTTCTGCTCATAGGGCCAAGTGATATGTGAGGAATTTCTTTTGGTTTCCAAAAAAAATATCCTTTGTTTTCTTTACACAAGAATTCACCTCATGCCCATGTTTAGCTGAAGCACAATGAAAGAAAAATAAACTTTGTACAGTATTATCAGAAAATATCGACAGAGCGCATGCACTGAATTGCTGAAAGACAAAGGATTTATCACTACTAAAAATGCCTTTAATTTGTGAAAACTGGAAATTTGCCAATATGGCTTGCTTGTTAATTTAACTATTGAACACAGTCCTTAAAATGCTGCTTGTGAGACTTCTACAAACATCAGAGATGTTTTTCGTCTTACTTCTCTGCATGTATTTTTAAGTCAGAGAGTCATTAGAAAAAATACTTATTATTTTTCAGCTCAAAAATAAGTACATTGCCCTTCTTGCTGAATATTAAGTCTGCTGTACAGTTTTTCCTCAGGATCTGTGCAACTGTAGAATAAGAGTGAATCAATTAGGCTACAATTAAATAGGAAGAACTAAATATAAATTCTGCTTCAGCAGCTGTTTACATAAAGTGGACATTTCTTTCCTGTTTGTAAAAACAGATCACAAACACGGGTACCTCAATCCATGCACATCTTTAGAATGAATTATGCATTTCCCTAATGGGCATAAGAACTAGGAAAACAAGGTGCCATCATTAATCTGGAACACAGTAAGTTCAGGGAAACTCATCTGCCCTAGTAAACTGAAAATCTTTGCAAACCCTGTACTAAATGTCAAAATCTACAAGATAGCTCACTTTCAACTACAGGATAAGGTGGATGTGTGTCTCGATTTTGTTCTCTGCGTTCAGCAGATTTTACTTTGGTGTAAATAACACTCTTTTTTTAGCAATTAAAATATTTGTATTTGTTCAGCACTTCTTGGAGTCCATGCAACTTTGCAAAGAAGATATACTGTCTTTTAAAACTTCTACCTAGAGCTAAATGCTGTTACCCAGATCCCTGTGTAATTACTGGAAAGCATCAGAGCTCCTGTTTCAGACTCTCTCTGATTCAGGAATCTACATTTATGATCTGTAGTGAGATCACACTTAAAAGATTTTAGAGATGTGTTTTAAGTCTGTGGAGAAGATATTTGATCAGTCTTCAAGAAAAAGACTAACCAAAAGCGCTCAGAATACTTGGTGGTGTAAGATATCTCCAGAACAGCTGATGGTCACACATTTGACAGTCATCTGGTTTTAGAATCAGGCAATTTTAAGCTACTTCAGTTTGGGCTACCAGAATAATCAGTAGTTTCCAAATGTTTTTGACACTGAATTGAACAAGTCATTGAGCCTGGTAATATATGAAATAGGCCAAGAATTTGACCCTTCCTATTTAGATGGAAAGGAACCCAGAGGGAAGGAAGCAGCAAAATGTCAACCCTCTTCCTCACTCAGTTGGACTCAGGACTCAACTGTTCCCACCAACACAGAATGCACAAGTTCTTATTTCTGCAAAAGCAGATTATAATCAAATCACATAACACCATGCACACAATCATATATTCCTGGGCTTTTAGAAATATAGGGTTTTTTTAACTATGCCTTGAATTCTATTATTTATTTATTCAATTAATACAACATGCAGTCATCTGAATCCATCTTCTATTCAGGATTTGGCTACACTTTCCATTTGGGGAGTTTTGATTAAAAAATATTATTTCAATATGTGATGGTAAAAAGTTTAGAATGAGAAAATAACAAGTTCGAAATCTGAGGTTCCATATCTCTTTGACTAGTAGAAGTGCAACAAAGGAAGAAAGATCAGATGACTGGAGGAACATAGGAAAAACAAACCAAGGAAGAGGAGTGTCGATAAAGTAAAGAAAATGGTAAACTGAGACAAATTAGTTTGACAGTTCAATAGAACACTGGAAATACTAGCCTAATCCCATGTGCAATTTTTATGAGCCACAGCTAGTGCCATCACTTTATAGAAGCAAATGCAAAACTCGCTTAGAACCTGACGCTCTGAGTTATTCACGGATTTGCTGATTGTCAGCAAGTACAGCCTCAGAACAGCACTATCACTCGCAAAATGGTGCTCACCATCTGCAGCATTTCAGGTTCACCTGTTGTTCCTATAAAGGATAATGCACCAAACAGCACTGTGGGATGCAAGACTCTTCCATCTAACTGCTATGACATGACTGTCTTATGAGTTCTTAAAATGAACTGCATTTTCAAGTTGAATGGGGCAGACCAACCACTTCTGAAACTTTGGTTATCTGCTCAAGGTATACACATGTATATGCTACATACTCTCTATACTAATGTCTCATTAGAATCTGGTGCTCAGATACTACTTTTCCCCTCTTTTGTTTGGTTGGATGTTCTTCAAACCTCACTCTCAGAAGGAGGTCATATACATTTCATATGATGGTGATCTGCTCATGTGAAGAACCAACACTCCTATTCTTTATGGCAGGAGCATGGTAAAGCAGTCTTCTATTTTCAATTACCTTCCCAGCAGAAGAAACAATAACCATAGGGCAAACTCAGACCTTTCTGAGTATATCTTGACCTCCAGTTGTACCAGCTAACCTCACTTCTGACCCAAAATTGTTATTTTTACCCAAGTCCCACTTTTCATTCTTCCATATTTGATCTGGTGCTTGAAATTAGGACAAAGAAATCCAGCTTACATATAAGTCACTGAGATAGTGCCTTCTCAACATGGCTAATGTTGCAGTGGGAGATAAAGACACATTACCCCAAAGTAGGCTACTGATGTCAACGGAACATTCCCTGTCTCTTTTCTACCATAATCACAGTCGGACCAATCACTCTAGTTTTGCCTAAAGGCACCTTCATGTTGCCAGCGAGTACCTTCTATACTCTCTCTGGGAGAGTATGACTAATTTCATTCTTGTTCGTTGCTTCTCCAATGCACACACAGAGTTTTGACAGCCTGTCCTAGATGGTCTTGTAATTTGGCCCAGTTCTGTACTACAGCCTGCTGAACCTCTGCTTCACTGTCATTCTCATAATCCCTCAGTGACCACTTTATGGCTTGTCTCTTGTGCTCACCCAAATCACATTCTCCAGTGTGTCTAAGGACCCAGGCTTACAAAAGATAGCATCTATTCCAAATGTGATTCCTTCACATCAGCAAAACTCCTTGCAAGCTAAGTTCCACCCAAAGAAATCGCTTTGCAGGATCAGGACGTTAAGTTTTAACTGAATATCTACCAAATATAACTAACACCCTTCTTCATTTCTCTAAGGGAGTTGCTTCACCTTCATAACTCTTTCTGCTGTGGGCGTTCATTTACCATTCTGACATAATCTAGTGCTTCACTGCATGATGCTGATGATGTTTTTGTCAACGTGAAGAATGCAGTACAATTGTTGCAGAAATTGTCTAAGAAACTGAGACCTTAATATGTACCATCTGTTTTACAAAAAAGCTCAATGTGGTAATGCATTTGCAATACCAGAAGCAATATCTCTAAGACATGAAATGAACATATGCTGTCTAAGAGCCTTCAGGCTGACATTGAAAAAGAGAAAAGATAGTACTTCAAGGCAAATATTGTCCCAATAGAAAGACTGCCAGAACCAATATGGCTCAGTCTATTGACAAGTCTCTGGTGAACAACATCATATAAAGACATGCACATTTTTATGGGTTGTACAGCTCTATGCCCCATTTTTTCAGCTTGGGAAAAAAGGTAGAGAACACCTTCACTGTCACACTGGCTATTCTCCTGTTTCAGATCAACAGATGTTGTCAGATGAAGACATCCTATCCATTATTCTTTGATTAACTGCTTTTTTTAAACAAGTCAATGAAACTTACACTAGCTTCTTGTACTAGGTTAACTAAGCTGCCTGCTTGGAAGGAAAGAACTGAAAGAAGCCTCTGCTTTCTAGTGTATTTTTTTTTTTCATTCCTAAATTAATACATTTTATGCATGAAGATATCTGTGATTCTGAAGCTAAAATGGTATTGAAACTACAATATCTAGTAGTGAATTTTACACATACCAGAAGATACAGTAATTTTATTTTAAAGTCTGTTATCCTTAAAGGAAAGGATCTAAGTTATTGTCCTGTCAGCCACATTTTATACCAACGTAATCTAAAATCTGTATTCCTTTCACAGAAGTCATAAACAAAAAATACTATATTAAAGAAATGGCTATCTTTGGGTGACATTTTATTTGTCTTCCATCATAAAAAAAATAATTAAAAAAATTGACAAGAACCCTCCTCTAATCTTGGCAAATCAGACACATTCTCTGAATATCACTCTTCCAAAAACATTTTGGTTTGCTAGATTGTTTTTGGGGGATTGGGGGGATAGATAAAGTGTTTATGAAATATTTTATACACTAAACATTTGGTTTTGCAAGCAATTTTTAAATAAAAGGGAGGCGGGGGAGGTTGTGGGTGGTGAGGAACTGTGGGAACTGTTATATTCTATATGTGAATTTGCTGCTGTCCATAATAACACCAATATCTTTCATAATGTAAAGCAATCTAGCCAGTTCTTTTTGAAGTTAATAGTGGGGTTCTTTCAGCTGTGGTTACTCAAAAAATGTTGTTTCAGGAATATTCCTGTTTTTCCTGCTTAGAATACTCAGGGATATTTAAGGGTATCACTTGGTATGTGTGTTAAACAGACTTGATTAAATTTTGAGGTTTTAGGTGTTGCTCCTGATGTCATTAAAGCTATACCACTTGTAAGTGAAGTAACACACTAATAACATGGGCCCATGTTTGTAGACCTAGAACATATGTGATGGAACTAAATGGCTTCCCACCTAAAGATGGCTGCAACCTTATTAAATTCTTACAGACAAATAAGGATTCGGGAAATCCACAGCATTTCTCCTGTGGATTTTATTAGTTCCACAGGAGGGAGTCTTTCTTCTACAGATTATAGATGCTATGAGCACACTAAAGGAGCTTGTAAACAGTGCTTGAGGAAGCTACCCTTCCTTAGATCTCAGAAACTCTGCAGGAGGTAGCTCTTCCACTACAGATCTTAGAAGCTCAGGCTATTTTAAGTACAGTATAATTCTAATTAACTACACCATCAATTATGTCAAACAAGGGCACAATCACTGACCTTTCACTAAAGGCAAAGCCATCAAAGCAGGATTTTTTAAACTATCTAAAGGAGGAGGACCAAAGGAAGACCTTACATCACCATCTCTGGGGACTGTAGTGTATACACACATCACAAGAGTGGAGGGACCTGGTAGCTACCTAGCTGTTTCTCTGTCATGTGGTCAATAGTGTGCTCTGTAACTGGGGGGCTTCTTCCTCCCGAATCTGCCTGATGTTTGGTAAGTTCTGTGCATTCATAAGATGAAGAATTTCAAGACCAGCATAGTCACTTCCTCCAATAAAGTTTTTTTTGTAATCAGAAAAATAAGCCAGTTTCAGATACCTTTAGAAACCCTTTTTGAATATGCGAGTTTCAAGTAAGATCTGCTGTAAGAACCAGGAGAAAGCAAAACAAAACAATAGAAAACATCGTTTGTTTAAAAAAGAAGTATCAGCAAAAAGCTTTATTACTACACCTAGTCACAGGAGGAATTAATAGTATAATTATTACCAGTCTGCTATATCTATAAAAAACCCAGCAGATAGGCAAATGAAATGTTGAACACTGCAGACTGACAAGTAGCTGAGTTAAACACTGTTGTGGGACTTCCGGAGTCTATTTCAGGATCTATACAGTTTAGCATGCTTTAAAATACTGAAACAATGATACAAGTTTCAATATTTAGCAATTTCAGCCTTTTAAAACATAATTTTCATTGTCTTGTTAATGTTGTCTAAATGAACAGCCAACTATTTTGAGGCACCGCTTTATCTTAAAAAAGTTTCTTACTACAAATATTTCAAAATCAGTGCCATCAGCAAAGCAGCTGAATGGGTTATTTCAAAAAGCACACGATGAACAAATTTCCAGTATGTCCTGCCATGAAAGTTTACAGTGTGAAAAACAAGGAAATGATATATAATGCTTCCATCTATTCTCTCCAAGTGTTGCCCAAAACAAAAAATCCTACAAATATAAAAGTCTTTTAGAAACAGAACTTGGAGAACACATGTTCCTTCTATGTAAGTCTTGAATTGCAGTCTAGATATGTCTATTTCTCTCCAATAAATATCAAGGAAGCATAACTATTTAACAAGACTAGTGTTAAGGGGCTTGCTTAGTCCAGGCATCTGTAAACCACAAGGATTTACCAATTTGTCCCTTAAAAATTGACCTCCCCATGTAAACACGAAAATGAACCTAAATCTGAAGATCCATTCTGCTACTCCTAGGCAACTCTGACTTGATCTGGAAAATGCCTTACTGCCCTCCTATATACCATAACCAGACACTGAATGTAAAACCTGTTACATCTTAAATAAGATACATGGAAACCATTTCAGTGAGAAAGAGAGGGTAGAATTTGATTATCGGATGAACAGAATTGAATGGGAAATTAAAAGATGCATGGAGAAAAATGGAATAAATAAACTAAATAATAGAAGTGAAGTCCTCACTATCCAAAACTCTGGAGAGTGGGAATTCATCTCAGCTAACATGAACTGTTAGTTGTTAACAAGTTAGTTGTTTAAGCTAAAAATCTGAGCTCCCTCTCTAGTCAATGGAAAGAAATAGACACCTCCACAGAATAATCAAGCCTATCTATAATATACCTTAGGATGGAATAAATTAGCTCTGGAAGACCCTAACTCTCTTCACTGACTGCAGTGGAAACCCATATGATTTGCTTAACCTGGACGCCTGTCTTTTAAACTGCTAAAGTTAGATAAAATGAATGACTTCTTGCACTGAGGAAGAGGCATAGGGCTTAAGCAAACTCTGCTGATCTTCCCTTTTGTCCTCTTCCCCCTCATTCCCATAAATATCTGCTTTGCTGACTGCCTTATCTATATTGTTAAGAAGAGTGGAGAATGTCTTCAATTTCTCTGACAATTTGATACCGTCTTATTCTCTGGTTTGCCAAAAGCTCATATTGCACAACATACTGCAATTGCTGCTCTGAAATGCTTCATTTGAGTCTTGAACTGAAAGCATTATTATCGCAAATAACCACTGTATGCCTTCCATTTTCAGTAGCATTGGGACTGTATGAGTGTGAGTCTGTTCAGACTCAGGGAAAAGTAGGTTTTCTTCGGAAATCTAGACCAAGAGCTAAATCAAACCAAAAAGAATAAATTAAAAAAAAAAATAAGGAAAGCTAGCATGAGGAAATTATATAAAGACAGGACAGGACAGAAGGATGCCTGTCTATCTAGGGCACCTTTTTAGGCAAGGCAAATTAATAAAAAATTTGATTATAAATATTAATTTGTACCAGAGATTTATAGATAGGACTCTTTCCAGGAGAAAAAGAAAGACAAATAAGCAGGTATATTACCTACAAACCTGCAAATGCTGAGTAACAGCATCCCTAGAAATAGGGCAGATGGTCATTTCATCTAAAGGGTGTGACTACACAGGCTATAATGTGTGAAATATACATCCGACAGACACAGTGCACATAGTACAGTACTGGGAGAGATCAGTTAGCATGGTTTAAAGGAAAAACCCCTCCAAAGTATTCTAGATATGGACAGCTAATACTTTCTCCAGCACAAGGTCACTTAGAAAAGAGTAGAGATGACTAAAAACATTGCAGAGAGAGTCCCATGTATATAATCTGTACTTTGGATTTACTAGAAATATAAATAAAATTTAACACATTTCTTTAGGAATGGTTTTGGTGGAGGGAATGAAGATCAAGGGTCTGTTCACCCTCCCATTAGTATTGCATGATCCAGCATATGGGGGAAGAAGAATAACATAATTGAAGACTACACAAACCTCATCAGATTTGTGGTTGCACTTTGCTCTGGTCTCTATTCTGTGTGCTCTCATTGTTCAGTCATTCCTATATATTTTGATGAATTCTTTAAAGCTGGGGAATACCAAGAAATCTTTGTTAAGTATAATTCTTTTTTTTTTTTTTCTTAACCTCTCCATTTTTCTATTTTATAGGACTGGCTTCCTTTTTCTTGGAAGCCCTTAGTTAAAAGTTGAATCATGTACTTCCATTTTTCCTCACTACCTTTATCACCACTGTTGTTGCAACTAGAGAAAAGGGAAAAAAGAAAAAAACCCAGCTTTTTTATGGATTTCAACTAAAAAAGTAAGGATTGTCCAGGAAAACATGCACAACAACGGACATTTTTTTCTAACTTGAAACCTGCATTTTGAAGATAATTTTCTTCAGAATTTCCTCTGGTGAACTGAACTCTTGTTCTTCAACATCTGAATTTTATTATTTGTGATAATGAGCACTGTTGAGCATGTGGGAAGATTTAGATCAAGTGAGACAGCAAGCCAAACCTGAACCTTGACCTTCTCTTCCAGCCTCCTTCATGATATGCTACCTAGTCGTTTTTATAAAACAGCTCATTTTTAATTTTTTTTTTCTTTTCTCAATTCAACAAAAACTAAAGAAAAATGAATCTATGTTGTTTCTGGTTTATCGCAAGGTACTTCACACATTTCTGTTTATTGTATCTGGCCAGAATACAGTTACAGTAGCTGTTGTTCATTCCATCACTGAGTATATGTGACTTGTACAATGAACTGTAGTGGGTGAAATAGTGGTGACTAATAAGACTAATAAGACTTGTTCTATGTTGGAGCTAACAAATCCTTTATCAGTACTTCAACCATTCTGCTTACGTGGCCTCATTGTTAAGATTATGCCTTTCATCTATGGGAACTAATCCCTTTCATATACAATTTTAGCAAGAAGCTTATAAAATGTGTATTAAAGCAGTATTGACTTGTCCAACAATAAAAAGTACAATTAGGCTTCCAACACAGAGCATTACTAATTTGCATAAAAACCTCTCTAACCCATTCCTTTTACTGCAGAATATAACCAAGAGGTTACATTCTATACCACGCACCAGTAATTTACTGTAAAATCTGTAGATAGCTGTACCTGTGTAATAGTGTTCACTTTCTTTGTGCAAATCTTTTAAAAGTGAATTTACATGCCGAATGTATCAATAGGAAATAATATTAAAGATCATTACACTGAATGACCAAGTACAATGGGTTCCTTTGATAATATCCCATAATGCAATAACTCAAGACTTACTTATTGAGAGTACCTATCCTGATAGAGTCACGGGTAGGGTCACACTGTAGACTCAGTTTTATCATACTTTGCAGTTGCAATGGCTCATTTTCATAATGTACTATTTAAGCAAGAAGCTTATAAGAACTGTAGAAGAGTAATAATGACCAGTCTATGCATAAAAGTATATAAATAGTTAGGCTTCCAACACTAAGCATTTCCATCTAAGAAGATTACTTAATATCCCTTTTGCAAAATTTCTCATTTCCATAACCAAATAGGTGCTATTGTCTATTCACTCTCCAAGTACTACACCTCTTTGTAGCACTACAGGAATTTCTCTTCTGTGTGTACTCTGCAATATATTAAATTAGATTTGTAAAGTAAAGTACGTGCCAACTAGTAAATAATCGTAAGACATGATTCATATGGGGTTTAGACTCCCTAGAATTAGCCGAAAGAAAATCAGAATAGACTACTTGCCATTAACTGCTTCTGCCTACAGAGAGCACAGAAATTCCTCATGACTAGAGATGATTAGCCTTCTCTTCACTTGCTTAATAAAGAACAGTATTTCCTTACCAAGGTAACGCAAGATGACATTGCCTCGGGTCACTGCAGGGCATGTCATATCATGTAACACAACATAACCTGACGTAACCTGATCCAACAGGCCATGTGCCTGTTGCCTGTTTGTAGAAAATGGTACTTTTTTCAGAAGAGAGGACATGTCACCATAGATAACAGAACATTATCTCCACCTTTTAGTCCAAAGGCTCCTGGGTTCACAAGTAACTTGGAGTTTAAGTCCAAATCACAAGAAATAGGAAAAATTTCCTCTTCAGTTATTCGGTGTTGCTGGTACTGACAAGGAAATTTCTGTAGCTACCTTTTAGAGAAACTACCTTTAAACAGCAAAGGTTTAGATTACAGAGAGTCTAAATATGCCCTGTGAAATGACCCTACCTAAAAAAATCCAAAGAAAGAACAGACTCATCAAGACAATAAATCCACTAATCACTCCATTTTTACATTCCTGGGAACACGTCTGTCTGTTTCAAGATCAGCACAACTGTCCACTGTGCTCTCCAGTCTGCTGATAAGCTTGGCTATTGAATGATGGCATGCTTTAAAAGAAAAGCAATTAACTGTGTTATAAATTTTAAATATACGTATTTATTCCATTATTAAGCGAAGGAAACAGTAATCTATAACAAAATCTCAAGACTGGTGTGCTGCTGATCAAACGATTACATAGCCAAGGAACTTTTAAAAATATCTAATCTGAGCTATCAGCATAAAGTGATTTTATTTTTAAAAATACCCATACTTCTAAATACCTTAAGGCATTAGTTTTGAAACCTCAGTTCTCTTGAACTCTGCTGAAATAAACACTGAGAGCTAAGGAAAAATATTTTTAGAAATTAATTGTAAGAGAAAAATAAACTAACATTACTCTAAATTAACAAGTAGGAAGCCTAATTAAGTTTTAACAGTGTTTGAAAGGTTTGCTGTGCTAATTAGATAAAGTAGAAATTTCTCTTGCATTCACATGTGATGAAGCACCAAATATAATGCAGAGAAATTCACCCCAGATTTGTCTGATCTTGCACCCTCAGGTAAGTAGGTGCTCTACAACTAATTGATTTTTACCAAGTCCTTCAAAACCAGGAAGTTTATTCATGAAAGATGCTACTTTTTTATAAAGGTATTAGTTTGCCAGCTTATCTAATAAACAACAAATAACTACCTAACTTTCTTGTTATAGCTTTATTCTTTCAAAGCTTCATTCCCTTCTCCTACAGTCATTTTAGGGGAAGGTGTTCTTTCTTCCTTTTTACTGTACAGTACCTGTTTGGGAGCTGTAGAAAGCATAATAATTCATTAAATAATGATTCTTATCATTATAAATATTTGTGTGGGAGCTGCAAGCTCAAGACCTATGATGCTTGTTCTTTTATACCATATCTTAAAAATCTGTGTTTATTACAGTGTTCTGTTTTAGCATTCTGTTTTTTCAATGTATATTATGTATATTTATATAAGGATTGCCAATTAAATAAATACAACTACAAACTAATATTTTACAGAAATGGAGATTCCCAGGAGCAGGAAACTGCTGCTGGGTATCCAAAATCCATTATTTTCATCTGGAGTTTATTGCCTTGGCAAGCAGGAATGTGATAAGAAGAGGTACAAAATTAGGGGGCCGTTTAAAAAATATAGCTCTTTTTCAGCCTCACAGTATGCTCAAAAGTCAGTGCCTAACAAATATGAGAACAATTGAAAAAGCTAGATCCAAATGCTTTTTGTATTTGAAGCAAATTCCAATCACTGTATCTGAACACCTAATTTGATAAAGCTGCAATTTGGGTCTGAACTTTGCATCCTAGGCATGTTTAGTTTAGAAACACTAAATTAGTTTTAATCCTCAGCAGCGAAAAGCTGCCACCATTCTACGCTGGTAGCAATATACAAAGGCATAAGCAATACAATCACCTCAGAGGAAATGCTGCTTTACTATTTCCCCTCAGTTTGACCCTTGCTAGCATGCATGAATCAAATCAAGAGCTTGAAGATTTTACAGACCTGGATTAACATATTTGCAAGGCTCAGTTGGATTTTCACAAAGAAAGCAGATATGGAAAGAAAAACTCTTTGTTGTTTATGGAAAGTCTGATAAACATGTGGTCAACACCTGGATTTTAAAGGGATTCTATTCCTTGCTCAATAAAAGTACAATAGCCACCTTCTGAGGCATTAAAACAATAAAACAAGATGATAGCAACAAAAAGAGCTGCCACATGTCGTTTTCTTCACCTCTTTGATTTTGTTTAATAACAATGAATCAACTTTTAAAAACAAAAGAGTAAAGTAACAGGTTAAAAAGAAAAATCCCTATAAAATGTGCATTAAAACATGGGAACACATGTACCATGAGGCATATGTTTTCCTAATAAACATTTTATACTGTAAAAACTCATATTGGTGAATGCATTTCCATGTGACAGTGTTTTGCATCTTGGAAATGCCTGATAAAACTGCTGTATGCGAATGATACAAAATGAATGCTTACTAGAGTTTCTGTACATCCCACTGACCTCCGCAGGGTTAATGAGAGAAAATTCTGTCCTTTAAGCATAAAATATTGCCGTTTAGTACAGGCAAATATATGCACAAGAAATTGCACTAAATTAGGATTGAATTCTTGCTGGCTTTGCTGACAGTTTACATTAGAAGAAAGGGAAAAGGCATCTCCATGCTAACATGGCTCTCTGTAATCAGGAAACGCGTTGGCACAGCAGCCCTTTTGCAACCACTGGGCCGTCGTCCCTGTTCAGCTTGTAGAGTGATTTGGAACTATTCCCTTTCTCTTCTCTGAAGTACATAGTAAATATGACTGCCACAGAAATGTATGGGCCCAGGCGAGAAGACGACGTGTGGCAGATCAGACTTATAGGTTGTCTGTTTATATACCGGCCATCATGTCTTAAGACTGGTCAGACCAACTGCTCTGGGGAGTGAAATACTCTCCCTTACGGAAGCAAAGGGACACTAGCTCCATTTTAGATACCTAACTGCTAATTGTTCTGGTCATAGGCGAGACAAATCCCATTCCAGAAGTCAGGACTGTGGGGCTTTGTTTTCACTTATGCCAATGAATGCAAGGCTTTCGCCAGTCTGGGCTCCCACCCAGTCAAATCTGAGGACTTGCAGGAATACACTACATCTTTCCTACAGACCTTTTCCTACAAGAAATGAGAAGAGGATGGTGAAAGGCTTGCTTCCACTTTTTATTCAGGTTTAACTCTTTCCTAAATAGGCAAATCTGGCAAGCTTTCCTGGAATTGTAATGTTATGTCTACATAGGGTGAGATGCGGTCTGAAATTCTTGTGAATAGCAATAGTTTTTAGAGTTTAAATATAAAAGGAATGCAAGATCTAACAATTCCAGCTTCACTTGGAAAAAAAAAAACAAACAGAATTTTAAATTTTGAGTAGCATATTGCTTCTAAAACTCATGTAGTATTTGTTGCTGATCAGGAAGTTAAATGCACAATTAGATGTGAGATTCAAGTAAGCCAAATTCATTTCAGTACCTTGTTGCCAACAGTTCCTAGAAAAAAATTGAAGACGCAACAATGGAGTTTTAGATTAGAAGGGAAAACTTGGTGACCTCTGTTTTGTTCTACTCCACCATTTCTTCAGTAATAAATATTTTCATTTAGTTAAAAATCTTGCACAAATATACATAACAAAACCTGAATAAGAAAAAAAAGTGAATTTGTTACATAGTATGGCAAAACATTTATAGAGACAGTCTATATATTTCAGATAACATTTTTCCTGTGCATTACCACCCTGTTCAACTATAGTTGCAACTTATCTGCCTCATGTCAGAGTTTTAGTAGAGTGCATTTTGGTTTCAGGTAGAACTTCAAAGCAGCTAATTAAGCAAAATGAAACCAGAGAAAGACAATGTCCATCTGCTGAAGCAATGCTACATATGAGCACTGAAGCAGCTCAGTTGCACATAAGTACATTTGCATCACACTTTGAAATCTTATGGCCTGATCCTGCCACATGCCAATGTGTCTTTTCACACTGACTACATGGACAAAAGAACTCAGAGGGTTAGACCTTTACATGTTTCATTGTTTACCTGACATTCATCAATCTGAAACAATGGCTAACTTGAAAAAGCTCTATTATGTGGAAACACAAAGAACATGAATTTTCTTCTCTGCTATTAACAGATATCATTCACTTTTACTGTATACATCAAGCTGCCAAGTAACATATCTTTGTGAGCAGAATATTTGAATTAAGCAGCTTTCAACAAAGAAACTATATAGTTGCCAAAGGAATAATGATTTTTATTTCATGTTTAAAGTGGGGTTTACAGACTGAAGCAAACTTGGAAAAAGAAAAACTTTAATGGTAAAAAGATGTAGCTGGCTGTGGGGAAAGAATAGATGTAATTATTATGGGTTTGTTTTTATAAGCTGTGCTTAGAAGAGTCAAAAACTCTTTGCTTTTGAAAACTTCACTTTGTCTCTCAGATTTTGCGGTTCGCTCTTGTTATAGACATATGTAAATTTATATGTAGGACATTATCTGAAGCAATAAAATATATTTAAAGAAAGAGAAATTATGCCGTTGCCAACTTCATATGTTGAATTGTCATGAAACTGTTCTAAAAATTATGATTTTGTTAAAAATAACAAAAGTTTTAAGACAGCAGTCTTTATAGTTTTCATTTACATTCTCAGTTCTGAGCCTTACAAATAACTAAGGTGGCAAAGTCAATCTCTTCACACCAACTTCATAGGCTAGACACTTACTTATTAGAAATAAAAGATAGGATTCTTATACACTCCTTTGACTGCAGGATTTGGAGCTGTAAGAGAAAACACCAACAACGCTGAGGGTTACCACAATGAAAGCTGTTTAAAAGAAAAGAAATACCACGGCAGATTATGCCTGAGGAGCCATACTGCAAAATAAGTTGTCTGGACTGAAAATTCTTGAAATATATGTACCATAGTAACATGTATGGCTTTGCAAGTATTTTCTGTCTTTTATGCTGTTACGGTTTCTCCCGAGCAACCCATTCTTTTCTTTCTTATAAGGAACATGAAATGTATACTCCCTTGGTTAAACTAGAAATCAGCCTGAGCCACATAATGCAGGCCTAAATCAGGAACAAAAAGTTCTTAAAGAGTCAACTGCAGAATATTTATTTTTCTGTACACAGGGACAGTGACCACTGCTCAAGTTTGGACATGTTTTAGGACTTTCCTACACTTGAAATCAAAGAAATAATTTGTCATATTCAGCATTTCAGAAAATAGTGAAAGAGTCTTGAGAATGCTAATCGTCCCTGCTAAAGACAGACCAGAACTGTTGTCTCTGTCTTCCAGAGGCGTTGGTAATGTAACATTAGGTAGTGATTGCAAAGGTTGGTGCCGTTTTTTTTATGTTTGAGAGATTTATGACATTAATGAAAGCTAAATAAACTCCTAGCCACATTAGCTATAATTTAACAAAACATTTTGTTTGTTTGCTTAAATAAATCAGTTGCTCAATCACAAGGCCTTGAATTAAATAGAAGCTAAAGGCCATCTTACATATGGATCCAGGACTCCCTCAGAATCTCTCAGAACTTGGTCAGAAGAACCTACAGGTAAAATAAGGGAGGTGAGACAAGGAGGGAAATGTGAGATCAGTGAGTTTCCTGTGGGGGACACCCAGAGTTTCAGATAGATGGAGAGGCCAAGAAGTGGAGGGACAATATTCTAGAACAAATTCTACTGTGAAAATATGGTTTGATTCCAGCACTCAGAAATGTATTAGTCCAAGGGTCCAGTCACCCTTCCCAGAGGCATGCACAGCAAATTTCTTGTAGAACTGAGCTTAGAGGGGTTCTGAGAGTGTGTGTGGTCCTCTATTCAGCTGGGTAAATTAATCTCTTTGTGGTAAGGGAAAATCAGTAAAGTATGTGATTTTAACACAGGACAATAAAGTGACTCCAGAGTCTTATTCTAAACTTACTGACCGAACCTCTCTTAATGTGATAAATGTTTATGGATTCTTCTAATTACAAGTCTGGTTTAAAGCTAAGACACTTAGAGAATACGGCTCTCTTTCATAAAGTTTCCGAGGTTTTCCTATAATAATCAATTACCATAATGAGTTTTTTTAAAGCTGCCATTTGTCACTTTCTTAAAATATATAAACTACCCAGTATAAAGATAAATAGCTAGAGCCAGCCTACCCTGAGGCCCTCTACCAAAGACGTCCATTAAATCAAAATCAACTGGGAAACCTGTTGGATTTTATTTCAAAGTCAGTTCTGCTTGTGCTAAATAAAAATCTACAGAAAACAAGTGTAACTTTATGGCAAGAAACACTGCTTTCTTAACAGAACCTTTAAAAAAAAAAAAAAGATCTTGGTCTTAATCCTTGAAACTAAAGTCAACATAGCTTGGAAGGAGAACATGCAACTACGTAAGTCTGACACCAGTGTACAACAGGACTAGGGAAATCATATGCCGTGTTCTTTCAGTCCTGACTACATCTTTGGTATCTGCCACAAGGTTTAAAGGTGGCCATATATTCAACAGTTTTGACATGGCAGGTCTCTTTGCTAGGCTGACTGTGCTGCAGATGACTGCTAGCTTTCAAGATAAACCAGATAAAGCCACCGCGGTCTGAGTACTTCAACTCCTGTCAGCATGGCGTCATTCTTCTCACTCCTAAATTTAACGTGCATAATCGCTTAGTGCTAATAATGTAACAACTTTGCTTAAAAGGACAGCATTCACTTAGGGCATGGCTGCAGTACACTCCAAGCAAATAATCTACAGATATTCTTGGTACACACACACTGAGTTTTTAAATTTTCCATGGATCTTTGGTCAGACATATTTTATTGCATATATAGGTTCTTGAATCTTGTACAAGTTATGGCTTGTAGAATTAAAAGTTCCAACAGTTCAAGTGCCCAAACAAAACACAAAGCTGGAATAAAAACACTTTGCAAAACACAATTGCTGCTTTGGCAACCCTGACAGAAATTGGCAGTTCAGCAGGAGAACCACTCTAAGTTTCTTTCGTCAGGAGTCCTTTCAGAGAGGTTCATATTCTGTGAATGGAAAGAGGATTTTAATTTCCTTTTTTTTTTCTCCCGAAGAAGAAAATAAAAGGTGATGTATTCAAACAACAGGCTATCTCTGACACCCGGAGACTATTTGTGTTTCACACGTAAGCCAATGCCACCCAAATAAATAAGAGGAGATAATAACAGATGAACAAACAGATACTTTGGCTTATGAGTACTTACTGGAAATTTCTACTAAATGAGGACCTCCAAGAAAAGGCAGCTGACAGTTCCTTTCAAAGGTCTGTAGCTCGTGGCCACAGCTGCAATAAGAGTGCATCATTTTTAGCACTTTTTGCTTAACAGATGTTTTCTCTAAATGTATTTAATAAACACAATTTAGAAATAGTGACAAAAGTAATTATTTAGCTAACAAATAACAGTATGAGAACATAAATGAGTAAGATTTCAGGAGAATATGTTTCTTCTAAGCATCATATAGCGTATCACTTCTGTTCTCATTCTTTGAACTATGAAGAGAATTTTGTGAGGATGCTTACATGCCGTTAGCTCAGCAAGTGCCTGCTGTTTACTCAGCTCTGAAGGTTCTTGTACCTCTTGCTCATTCAGGAGCACTTTGGATCCACTAAGCTGTAATCTGTCCATGTATCAGCCTGCAGGAGTACTGCCTACCCTCTAACAGAGGGCATTTTTACAGCCATGCACCTGAGTAGGGTTACAGATATGAAAAACAATGACAACACCATAGGATTGGTTGTACAATGTTGGTTTAATTTGCAGCAATCTTGGAATTTCCTCTGAAAAATGGGTGTGTTGTTAGAAAACCATGGCAAATGGGTTGTGCTGATCCCATTCTCCTTTCTCAACTGGAGACAAATCTATTCTTTCATATGTACAGGTGACATCTAACACAGGTCAGACACTCATGACATGGCATCTGCATTCCAGTTGTATATCTATTGTGTTTTGCAAGATCCAAAGATTTTATAACCTGTACCTGAATATCTTACAATTCTAAGCTGCTATTTTTCAGGTAGTTCAATGACATCCGTATTAGGCATATTCTTTCTTTAGATGACTGTTATGTCATATGTCTCAGTATTTTGTGTACACGTGTAATTCTGCTCTTGAACAAAAAGAATATTTTCTTTATGAATTTACTTTTCTAAGAAGTTTATTATACTGTTATTTGTTCCTTAGACAACACTGAACTATGTGGCATTTTTTGGTTGTATACAGTTCTTACATAAAAATTTTGAAAATATCCCACTGGCTTAAAAGTCTAAATATAATTTTTTAAAACGGCAGTGGCATTTCAAACACTTAAGGACTAAATCATTTATCTTAGGTGAGAGTGACATTGTGTCCATGCTTACTATAAGAATTGATGTTGAATGCATACAACATCAGGCTCAAAGAAAATCTTACCCTGACCTCACCTAGCCTATCCCAAAAGCTCTGCTGAATGGCTCCTGCCATGTGCTCTGGTTAAAATGTATTTGTATGCTGCAGATTACCAGTGCCATTCCTATCATGTTTTATTTCTGAATTTATGGGCCTTCTACTGCTTTTGATTACCATCGGGGGAAAATAACAGGGCTGTTTCCTAGAAGAGGGCCACTGAACAAACACATGGGCAGTGAGGATGTTTAGTCAAAGTTAAAGCTCATTTGTATAAGTCCATTTACAGGGCTTAAGCTAAGTGAGAGTAACTCCAACGAAAATCCTTATTGTGAATGTATACATACCCAGAATGTACCTAACCCTGCATTTTCCTTGAATATGCATAAATCCAAAGTTTAGAAAATACTTTGAAATGTCCTTTCATCTGTTACCTGAAAGCACCCAAGGATTTGGGCAATTTGGTGCCATGCAGTGTATGTGCAATCCCCTATGGGTGTCACAAACTATATGTTTCCCATGCCACTTTCAGGCCTTGATCCAATAAGGCAACATTTGCACGATTAAATTAAACATTCCTGGGCACGGAAATTTGATCATCCATACTGTTAACCTGTTTGATTGGCCCTGACACTGTTTTGGTCCTGGCCAGCTAGAACTTGGCTTTTGAAAACATTTGCCAGGAACAGCTGGGGAGCTGACACTATTAACAGACTATTCACAAGAGGCAGTTTGAATGCAGCCACCCTGTTATAAAAGGTAAGAGAGTGTCATAGCAGGGGCAACTAACATTCTTCATCAATTCGGTGCCAAAGTACGCTCCCAATATCTTTAATTTACAAGTACGGGTATAGCTTCAGAGTTCTCACATGTTTAATACAACAGACTGTTGTAGTAGTGGTAGCAAGAGGGCACTGTCACTGCCGCCATCCCAGTGGGATTCAATACGTCCTGTCCTAGAGCATCACAAGACTGGCTGAAAATGTATTTATAATTTTTAAGAAAGTATATTCTAAATTATAAATAGGAGTCTCAAATTAAAATGTTAGTTTTATAGAAAATGGTATTTTGACCAGTACTGGACATGTTGTGTATGATAATCTGTTCAAGTAATACAGTTATATTAGATATAGATTCGATCCTGAGGTATTGACTGATAAATCTCAATTGGTGGAAATCACTAGGAAGGTGGCTGGACCCAGAGTATGTTGAAATGAAAACCAGCTGCCGGCAGCCACAGAAGCTTTCACATCTGCACAGAGAATACTTTCTTAATTTCAGTCAAATTGGTTCAATTACTAGCGCACTGAAAGGTGAGAAACTGGCTGGGAGTTGAAAAATTATAAAGATTTGTTTTCTTTCTCCAGACTATTGTTAAAAAATAGGTTCAGGAAGATGAGATCTACTAATTTTAAAATCTCAGTGATTGTGAGGGCAAGAAGGAAGCGGCTCAGTCCCCCTCTGTAGGTAAGCCTGTAACCCTTGACTCGGGGGTTCAGCTGTCTGTGATGCAAGGCTTAGTTTGATGCAGCACAACTCTGTGACCATGGCTCACTAACTGAGAAAATTGTTGTTTAAGGTGTGAGAAAATCCATGAGCTAAAACTATACAAGATAAAAGGAGTGAAAACACAGAGAGAATTGCAACTCTTGAGATGGTGATAGCAGCTCAAGGATTCAAGAAGAAAAATACTGATATGGAAAGGTAAAAAAACCCTAAGACAAAAAGCAAATAAAACCAGCAAGCTTCGGCTTCTCTACCTGATGGACCTCCAGGTACTTGTCACGTATGTTGAGGAAAGGAGGAGAGAGGGTGAGTATACTACACCTTAGCCCAGTCACATGTACTGCCTAGCTCTTTGTTGTGTGTATTAACCAACAAATAATCGCTGTGTCTCTTAAAGTGTGTATATCCTCATTGCAGAGCTTCTTCCCACCTGAGAAAAGATGCCTAGACAAGAATGCTTTAGTGACTGAGGGCTACAGGTGGCAAATGTAGCAAACTGAAATGCAAGCTTGTTAGACAAATTTATGCATTCCTTATTTAGAAGCCAGTTGTTTTACTCCAATTAAAAAATATGAACAATATTTGTGCTTCATCAAAAGAATAGTCTTTCTGAAGAAATCAGGTATAAAGACATGATATTCATCCAGCTGAACCAAACTAAAAATATAGCGACCGTCATGTACTAACACAATGGAAATGTCTATTAAATTAGCATAAATGCATATTAGCAGTAAATTTGCTCAAATAAATTTGCAAAGATTTTGTATATTTAACTACCTAGCAGAGAAACATCAAATACAAAAATTGCTTCAACAATGTATTTTAATGTTTGCCAAACATTAGGAATCAGTCTTTTTAGAGGAAAATAAATAAGCACATATGAATTCAAAACAATGCAAAATTTATTTAAATCAAAGTTTTGTGAATGTAAAAATCTACTCTAGAACTCATCCAAGAGGAAGAAGATTTCATCTAATTCTGTCCTTTGCAGGATTATGAACCTACAACCCCTTGAAAAATGCTTAGCCACCAAGATGAGTCTATGTGGAAGGATAATAAATGCAAAAATGGAACTTTAATTTCATCCTTCTTAAGTATTAACAGAACAAAATATTAATTGCATAAGAAAAAGCATTGGTTTGGATAAGCATAACTATGACATTCACCTGGGAAAAATGAAGTTTATGTTTCTGTCATGCTCCCACTTCCCTAAATTATTTCTCTAAATTTAAATATACCACCAGACAACCATCACTATTGAAAATAGAACTGACCATCCTTGAATTGTGGGGTTCTGGAGATTTTTTTCTTAAGAACACGTGTATTACACATGCAGGGGGTTCAGAGCTGTGAGTCCTAGGTTTCAAGCAGAGATAAACATTTCCTCATTACCTAGAGCTGGATTCCCTGCTCCCAAAAAACTGTTGTCTCTACCTGCAAGATTATAACATAACATCAAAACTGATTATGTTGTTTTTGAATGTGGTATTATTAACATTGAAAATGATGCTGTTTGTGAATGTGGTATTAAACTTTGCTGAAAGCCAAAAAGGGCTTAGGGTCTTACAGGATTTTTTCTTCCTACTTTGAAAATTGAACTTAAATTCTTAAATCATTGAGGTCCAGATTCATAAAAGCACTACAGATTTAAGCTCAAAATCTTCAGTCCTGAAAAAATGTGAATCCTTTGCAGCATAACCCTGAAAGCAGCTAAACATCACTGCTGTCTTAGGTTTTTTGCATGAAATGGCTTTTGTTAAGGTCTAAAAAAAACCCTCCACAGAACCAAAAAAGAAAATTAGATTGCAGGCCTGCAGTGTATATGCAATTATGAACAGAGAATATATATATTATTATACCTTGTTAATTAAAGGATTTATGATCGGTTACTCTCTCTACCATCATCTTCCTATGTGGCCTTTCCTAAACCAATTAATCTCACTGAACCTTAGTTGAATTATAGGATGCATGTTTCACAAAGTTTCAGTGAAGTTAAATACATCACAGATTTGGAGGTCGTTAGATAAGATTAGGCAAGTAATTTACATACGGAAAGAAGGAAAGAACCCTTGCTTTTGACATGGCAAGCTCCTGTTGGGACATGCTATGATACGTACTTGCAGCTATGCTGCCTGGGTGTCCCTGGCTGGTCTGGAATTATGAATATAGATTTGTCTTTGGCAGCAGAAGATGTAATACAGTTTTGATTTTAGTTTGTTGCCATTTTTTTCAAGTAAGTGTCTTGTCTTCACTGGATTGTGCCTTCATATGAACAGAAACAGAGAAGCAAAGAGGAGATGTGAAATAAATAGGCCTCTCTGTAAGACTAGCACTTAAGGAAAGTAACTGCTGGTCTATGCTCTTACATCAACGTTTGAAGGATTATTTTTAATAACTTAAAAACTAATAAATATTTTGAAAACAGAGAAAATTATTTAACAAAACAGGAAACATTACCAATTACATTAAAATGAAAGTTTCTGTGAAAAACATATCAGGTGAATCTCTGCCACAGTCTCAATAAGATATGACAGAGGATTTGATATTTAAGATCAATTTCAAAAGACTAAGGCAACATCATTAAAAAGATCAAACCCACAGATTTAAAATAAAAAAGCAGTCAATGGTATTTACACATAGATCTTATATTCGCTGTGTAGTTACAGTAGGCAAGTATTTAGATACTAGTCTGCTTTTGAGGCTTAATGGAAATTTGTTTCCAGGGATTCAGCTCTGCCTGACCAGCCTGTCATCAGGAAAAGGAACCAAAGACAACCGGATCTGATACTGATTCCATCACTGCCTTGTAACCTGATGGTTACAGGCACTGCATGCCTTACGCCTACTAGTTTGTTAGATTGCTTTAGCTTGGGAATGTTCTTGACTGGAATTGGGGGGGTGTGGGGGTGTAGAGAAAAGGCATGCGGGTAATCGTGTACATAGAGGCAACTGCAAAATTCAATATTTTCATGTAGTCAGAAATAACTCTGTGTTTACCATAGCCAACTAAATATGAGTGGATGTATCACATTTCATGTGGAAAAAAGAAAATTCTAATGGAGATGCAAAACTACAGGTGACATAAGACTACAATAGTTGTTACAGCCCTACACAGAAGAGGCCATAGAGCTGTGGACTATGTTAGGGTTAATGACTGCAAGTTCCAAAGGTATTATAGAAGAAAAAAATGAAAGTGTCTGCAGAATAAAATATGTGCTTTGGCAATGACTTCTACAGAACACTGGGCTTACAGAAAAAGCACTGGTCCAGATAAATAACTTCTTTATTTATGTCAAGAATTTTTAAAATGCTACATTTAATTTTAATATCATGATGAGAAGTATTCCTCCTGCTTGATAGGCCTCATTACACTACACTGAATATAGTGTTTGCCTTATTTAACAATTTTTATCAATCATTTAACAATGGATAATGCACTCAATGTCGATAGAAATACAAGTAACAAAGGCACAAGGGTACAATCAACTAGGAAAAACAATTTTTGTTTTAGAGCATGGTAATAATACTTCAGTGAAATAAGAAAAATGTCAGTTGCTATTAAATGAAATATATCAGAATGGTAAGGGAATCTTAATGAATTCTAGTTTTATTTTGTGAAAACTGAATCATTATGGTTTTTATTAGGCACTAACTCATACTTTCTATTGTAAGGAAACCTGGGTGTGGCTAACAATTTTGTTAATAAATAGGTCAGTCACAGTTTATGGAAACCTGCATACATCTTAGTTCAGAAGAATAAACTGGTATCTGCCAGATAAAACTAATTCTTTTTGGTCCAGGGAAGGCTATGTTTTTGGAGAGCTGAAATGAATCTAAAACATTCTTACTGATGGTATAATATAATAGATGCATATGTCCCACCAAAAAGCTTTAAAAACAAAATTTCAGACTGATGAATTTAATATCTTAGCTAATGGTAAATTTTAAATTCTTCAATTTCTCAAGCATTTACTGTTAATTATTGTCAATTACTGTTTCTATGTATATGTACTAATATTGATCACTAGTGTAATCATGTGCTTCTATATTTAAGTAAAGAGCATGTTCAAATCTCTACCTTTGCCTGAGAGAGAACTAAAATAAGCATAAAGATTTCGTATGTTACCATTCCACTGTTGCTGCAAGTTGCTGAGGCCACCAATGCATAATGAAGGTGTTTGAGTTGTGATGGCTGTCAATCTACTAAGCTGATCATAAAATTGTTTTCTTAGAGCTTCTTTAGCCTCAAAGGTCAAATTGTAGTGAAGATCCCATCAGTCCTTTAAACTGATGTGCTCTAAAAATTCTGGATTATGTTTATCTCAACAACAAAAAAACCCCACAATGACTTGTCTGTTAAGCACTTATGATTCCATATGAATAATAAAAAATTATATAAATATTCAGCAGTGATCTACCCTGGCAAATGGAATATTTTTGTTTTCCATTAGCCCTTTTAAACTAATTAATGAATTAATGAGTGAAAAGAAGCAATATCAGACCTCAGTAGACTGAAGTGAGGTCACTTCGGTGCCATTTCCAATTAATGTTAGCATTTCATATGCATTACATACTATTGAATACTGAATCTTTGTGGGTTGGGAGCATTTCGTAGCTGGAACAAGGGAGCAAGGACCTGGAACTGGGCTGGTTCAATTCTTTGTTCTTCCACTGACTCACCTTGTCTCCTCGGGTGAGCCACCGAAGGTGGCAGCTACTAGTGTACCTACCTGGAGGAGTGATGTGAGGCATAATTAACTAATAGCTTTAAAGCACTGGGCTATAACCCAATGAAAGGAACAATAGAAGTACAAACCGTGTTATTTTTTTTAAAAAAATCTGCATATAAATAGACCACGGTATTTTGAGGCCTATAGATGGGGTTTTTTTTTTATGAGACTACTGACAACCAACACTACTAGCTTGCTATGTGGAAGAACTACTAGAGAATAAAATGATTTGTGCAGCTGAGCAATAAAAGAGAGGCTTCTCTGTGGTAATTTTTCAAAACGTTGCATGGGGTTTTAACTATGTGACTCTTATTGACTTAAATGGGAGTCATGCAGCTAAAAACCCATACAACACTTTGAAAATGTATCCCTAAGTGTTTTGTCAATAATCGTATGTAAGTAATAAAATGGGATTCATTCTTTTCTACTCAAGACATATAAACATTATGTTTATATCAGCACAATTACTGACTTTCTGTAGCTTGATAGCTAGTCTTTAGTCATACTATAATTGGCATCCTGATCGCATAATGTCATTTTAATGTGTTCTTCAGAACACACATTATATTATTAGATTCTTGCTGTGAAAGAAGTGCAGAACAACTATATCATAAAAAACTGCAATAATGCTAACTCAAAAAATCATTCCCTATTCAAAATGCGATATAGATCAGTGTCTATCTGAGTAATAATTTTCTAGAAACATTTCCAAATTGTGAAAACACAGCTAATTTCTGGGGGAAAAAATAGACCCACTGTATACTGCCTATAAACTGAGAAAAAGAGCATATGGAACAGCCCTGAAAAGATTGTCTCAGGCAGTCAGAAGAGAGGAATACTGTGCCCTCACTGACGGATAGCTTATGCTTATGAAATATTCCCATACCAAAAAATCCTCTGTATTCTAGTTGGATAATAACAGCTAACTATTCGGAAAAGTCCTGGTTTTGTGGTATGTCTCATTAGCCGTAGTCATTATTCACACCTCTGTTAGCTGGCTGGTGCCCTTACCCTTCTGTGATTTTGAAAGGATAAGCAAGCCAAATGCTAGGACTTGCTAAATGGATTATTCTTGTCATGGCTATTGAGGAACAATTATTACTCAATAATCAGTCTGCTATTTCTTATTGATTGCAAAGCAAATCCTGAGCTTAAACTCCCAAGCTATTAAAGATAATTTATAAAAAAGAAAGGAAAAACCTGTTGCACTGACGAATTCATGACATGTAAAGAAGAACATTTGAGAAGAACAGGAGTTTAAAGGGGTGAGAGGCCAGAGCTATATTTATGTGCTTAAGGTGGACATATGGAGGAAATGCTGTGTAGATACCGGCTCAAAGGAGCATTCACAGGGCCTAATCACAACACAGTCATGGGAGGAGACTAGAGACTATCTCACTGTTTAACAATACCATGTATGGAGTGATTCCAATGTTTTATTAAGATATTATCTCCAAGTAGATATAGTTTGTATTTAGCTTATTGTGTAGCTCATAAACAGAAAATATGAACCCTGGAATCATCATGTAAAGTGATTTTTTAGTAATTGGAAGTTGGAAGAAGAGCTATAAACTTACCCACAAAGCTCTGCCAGTATGTGTTAGCCTTGACCTGCCATCGTAATCTGCTTCTTCTGCTGAACAGAAACTGCCAAATGTGTTGTTACACGGTGACTTTATGAGGTAGACAAATATCTCCTAGAAAATAAGAGATCATTACAAGAAGCTTATTGTGTTGGAAAAGCTTGATATTTTATATGGCATTTCTTGGTAATTCAGAATATAGTGCTTCAGCACTGTAAAAACAGAATGTAGATAAATAATTAAGAAAATAATAGGCCTGTTTATATTATTTTCAGTATATTTGTTGGACTATTATCATATATGGATTTATTCTTCAAGATGTCTGCAAGATAATAGATGTTTGTCTAAGTATTAAACAAGTGGGGAACTATGCTTTTACATCCTAGACAAAAAAAAAAAAAAAAAAAAAAAAAAGAAGATTGCGAAAGCCTTAACAGTTGCATTAAGCAACATTACATTAATAGAGATGGTCATAAATATTTGGTGTGGTTTCTAAGATTTGACTACATTTTAATTCTCAGTTCACTGACATATCCCCTCAGCTAAACAGTTTTTTTTTATCTGGCAATTTCCATTATTTTTCAAGCATAATTTTCCATAAAATGAAAATAAATAAATAAATAATAATTAAAAAAAAAATGGTAAAGGATTAGATCCTATGACTACAAAGTGAATGGTGTAAATACATGGATATTCCGCTATTGAAACATCCAGAGTTCATATTTAAGAGTGCACCAGTAGACTCAGGGGATCAAAATAGAAAGGTTTCACCTAGTGGTGGTTTTATCTCCCTGGGCTTCATGTCTAGTGTAGGCAAAGCACTTCAACAAAAAATACCAGCAACAGACCGAGCTCTTCCTATACCAAATCCTTTTATTTTGGATAGTTTGTTCCATTCTAACACCTGTATCTCATCTTTGTGTCTACAGGCAGGATAAGCAATGCTGACTTTGACAGTCTGAAAGTGGTTTGCAAGTAGGATTAAAGGGACCAGCAGTTTTATTTTTCCTGCTGTTATTTTTTCATCCTTATTAACTAAGCAGATTGTATTAAACAACTGATTAGATGATAATTTAACATGTCTTTCCAATTTGTTATGATGTTTCTGATTTTATTACAAAAACTGTTTTCCAGTGAAATAAAATGCATTTCTATAGGAAGTACAACTAATGCAGACAGCAGTGTGTGTGACCTATAGACCACTCTTAAATTCTTATACCTTTAAAGTGATATTGCAATGTAGTCATTTCATAAGCAGTTAATGTGATTATGTAAGAGATGTATAATTTACATAATTAGGTATTTTATATGTTTCTTGTCACAAAATAACCAAGTAACCATACATGAAACAACATGAAACTCTAGGATCATATTATACATATCATGTTGATAAAACAGAATGATTTGCTAAAAGTTAACCTCATGATCTGTGAATTTATTTGCTTCCTTCCTGGGATGTCTACACTGCCATCACTGCAGTGACTGCTGCTGTTGAAGGCACACCAGGGATAACTTGAAATCTGTTCAAGTGGAAGTGTCAACAGCCAGCCACGACCACATGGAACTTGATTTAACCATCTGAGCATTTAAATTGCTTCTCCAACAGCTTCTGCAGCCCACACTCAGCTTCTCGCTGCTGAAACTGCTCCTGCCACTGGTACTTTTGCTACCTTGTATAAAGCTTCTGCAGCTCATTCTAAGTGAGCTTAGCACTTAACACAGCAGCACAGGTAGAGCTTTTATGGAAGCAGGTTAACTAGGAAGATTCTGAGCGTATTGCAGATACTACAGACAAGCACAGAAAATAACAATTGCAATGAAAATTATCATAAATCATCTGACTTGAATAGGCTTCAAAGGTTTGCTACAGACTGGGCTAGTGCTTAATCATGTCGGACAACACATTTAGTACAAGTCAATGTGTATACCCAGTATCAAATTCACTACAGGTGTAAGCAAGTGTGACTTTAATTGAGTTGTGCCTGCTTATATTAGGTTTGGCCTGTGCTCAGAATGGCTTTCAGCAGGTGTAGTTTATGGTGCTCCAGATGACCTATCTCTTGCCATCACGTAAAAATAAAAATAAATACAAGGACAGATTGTGTTATGATGACCACAATCTACAGTTAGAGGTTAGATGTATAGGAGGCATTGTATAGGCTCAGCAAGCAGATTTGCCATATTTCTTTGTAACATGGTTTTCTAAGGGTTCTGGTAGACCAGCTTTGATAAAGGAGTTTTCCACTCCTTCCTACCCTGCCCCAGTCCTCTCTTGCAGGCTGATTCCTGACTGCCGGCAGTAGCTGCTTGAGTAGCGTGTCCGCGCTTCAACCTGCAGTCCAATACCAACGCAGATCCACCTCCAGGAGCACCTTAAGTTTCTCAGACTGTGAAAGCAGCTCTTGGAGCATGGACATGCTTTCTATTCTGCACCCCAACATGGAAGTGGGAGCCCTCAGCAAAGGGCTGGGGCAGAGAGCTTAATCTGCAGTGCTGTAAATTATGTACCACTGCTCCGGTCACTGCTTAGACAGGGAAGATCCTGGGTCCTATGGGAACAGAGGCAGCAGAGCTGCTGCATCCTGAAGCTTTGTCTTTGCTAGAGAGAGAAGCTGCCTTCTGAAGTCAACAGAAGAAAAACCTGCAGTGACAACGTAGTTCTGTTTATAAGCAAAAAAATGACAGAATGAAAAAACAGTCTTTAACATCATCCAGTTAACTCAGGTGAAACAAAGAGAAAGAGGTTCCTCATACCCTCTCCCAGTTCACCATGAGCACCAGCCACTTTGTAGCCTGACAAGATAAGCACTTATTCCTGACAGAGAAAATGCAGTGTGAAATTACATCAAATCTAATTGCATAATTATGGTCCATGAAAACAAGTGCATGAGTGGATGAGGTATAGTTCAAGAGAACCATGAACAACTTGGATTTCATCGTTGGGTCATGCATTTAAATCCACCGAGTTGCCCCACACTACACACCATTTTGTTAAACTGCAAATCCACAAATGATAAAGAAGCTGGTTTGTTTGGGTCAAATCCCATTGAAACAGAGGCTGACACAAGCCTGCTATCTAAAGGGAGCCCGGGGCCATTGTGGCTGGTAGTCTGTGCTCTACAAGCCAATTCCTTTCCCCATGGCTTGATTTCATTTCTGGAAGCCAGAGAAGTGCTAAAAATGAATGAGAGCTTTGCCTGGCTGCCAGCGTCTGTCCCTCTTCCATCCATTAACACTCCCTAATCTGAAAAATTTGCCAGCCCTATAGGTTCCCACACCACACACCAGTTATGCTGATTAGAAAATTCACGCTTCAGTATTAGTGCTGATTAAAAAGGTTTTCCTGTGCTTTATGCAGATGTTGAATATTCATCAACAGTGTCTGGTTTAAGAAATGATAAATAGCATAGGAAATAATTTTATAACTACATCAAAAACTTATTTGTAGTGTTCAGCAATGTCCCCCTACAGCCTAGTTTATAAACAAATTATCTGAATTATTAATTTATCATGCAGAGACTGCAAAAAAAAAAGAAAAAATCCCAGTAGGTTATTACAGCCCTTAACAGGAAATGCATATCTCCTGGCACTGACATCATCAATAATAAGTTTATTTCCAAAGAACTCAAAACAAAATTTAGTTAACTATATATGATATTCTCAAATTAAATATGAGTTAAGGCGTTCAGATTTTGGATTAATGTAACAGTTCTAAAGTAAATTCATCTTCTAATAGATTAAAAACAATAACAACAACTATAATAAAAGCCCTTTCAAACCCCAAAATAAACATAAAATTTAATGGAAAGATTCATTTTGTCTGCTGACAATATGGAAATGATTTGCTTCTGTTTGAAATTCCCATTTGTTTAAAAGAATCAGCAAGAATACTTCTAGATAGGGAGCATGGGATGGGTCAGTGGTGCTGGAGCTGTGATGAAAAAGGAAATCTTGCCAATGAAATCCCCACTTTCCACTACTTTTGGCAGTTTTTCTCTTTCTGGATGACAACAGCACACAAAGAGAGAGTAATCTACACTGCATGATGTTCATTTTGAAGTTGTCTTTGAAATAACGAATCAGACATAACAGACACGTAATAGAGAACAGGACTACTTGGATTTCTACTGAAATTTCCTATTTTTGTTACCAAAGACAATTGAAAAACAATATAAAATGGAAACCAAATCCAAAAAGTTACTTTATAAAAGGAGAAATAATGAAGTTCATATTTATGGCAACATAGAAAAAGTATTTGATGTTGTGCTGGGGGAAAAAAAAATCAAAATAAAAAAGCATGAAAAAAACAAGAAAGACCTTAGAGGAATGACAAGAACGTGAGAATTCCTCAAACTTCAGGAAAAGATTGAGGATTAGATTCTAGAAATATGTTTCTCAACTATTTGAATATTCAGATATATGCACTTTTTAAGCAGAATCCGTGTCAAGTCCTTTTTCATTATTTCCTTTTGGTAGAATCACATTTTTAAAAACAAAGCAACATTTACCAATCCATCTTTAAGGCACTGAGCAAATATTGAGCAATTCTTTTTGATGCTGCAACATCATTCATTCACAAAAATAGGCAATTAATATGCAGGACAGATGCCAATATGAAAGGAGTCAAAAATGATACCACTGTCTTTCTTTTCAAAGGGAAGATAAATACTCTGCTACTGAGAAAACTGCTTTTTCTTTCAACTTCCTTTGACTCAATCCTCGTCCAAGGGATAGATTATTGACAGGAGAAACAGAAAACTTGGACATTGATGTTTTGGAGAGAGGGGAGCAAATTGCTTCCCCTACTGCAGCTTACCCTGAAGAATATATACTTTGAATCTATGAATCTAAAATTACAAATCTGACCAAACAATCTCCCTTTCTCATTTCATTATGGCCACCTTTCTGGTCATCACTTCTATGAAATCGTAAACACTCAGAAACTAAGGCCGGATAATCAGTTTCCAAGTGTTTTCTTAATAGTGGTGTTGCTAAAAAACAGAAGCCAGGAATCAGTGGTGAAAAAATAGCTGATTTCCCTCTATCACTTGTTGTGAGACCTGGAAAATAGAGTCAGCAACAAGAACTGAAGCTTGACGTTCCAGAGATTGATAGAGTGGGAAGATGAGAGGCAAGCAGTTATGAGGGAAGCTAAAATTTTACCTAGAATTTACCAAACTATTTTTATTTTGAGAAAACCATCATAACACAGTAACTGTTTTGTGAAATGCTGAGTGTAAGGGAGGTTTTATGAGGCTGTTAAAGGATAGAGGAAAATCTTGTCTACAAAAAGTCAGCACAATTATGTACTGATGTGTAAAAAGAGAAAATTATATATAATTGTATGCACAGACCAAACAGCTGAGATGGAGCCAGGTGATAATAACTAAATTATATAAATGTAAAGTTATTGTTGTTATTATTAGTGGTGGTGGTGATGATTGGTTCTTTTACCTTGGCACATAGAAACCACTCTGCTAGACACAGTGTATGAAGAATAAAAAATGTTGCCTGTCCCAAGGATCAAATAATTTAAGGTTTTGCAGTGTATTTTTCACTTTTCAAAGCCAAAAGTTTACATTCAAAAAATCTGGGTAGCATCAGAAAGCCATTAAAATCAGCTAACCACAGAAACATTTCTTAATTTTCATCATATTGTTTCTATCCCCATAGCCCTGTTGATTTCATTAGCCTGGTTACTTTAGCCATTGTAAACAGAAACTGCCATCAGCCTGAGATGCTGATGTTAATTTCTGCTGCACATACAAGTGTGGGAACCTGTATTTCACAGCCTTACAAAGCGAGCAGGAAAGAAAGACTATTCCACCTTTCCAAAAGTATTAAGACAGGTCCCAGTGCTGTGGAACAAACAACACTAAGTCTTCAGGCATAAAACATAAGCTCTAGGATGCCTGGATGTTCTAAATACTAGATCCTTTAGGAGATTTTAATATCTTCTCTTGATTCCTGTACAGTTTGAAACGTAGAAATGCGTAAAATGCACAATAATCAGATACAATTTGGCAATGCTTATGGTGAGGACACAGTACTAGGAAGCGACATAGGGGTCCATGCCGGGATCTGAGCAAGCAGAATGCGATTTTCTTCCCCTGTCTACTCTGCCGGTGCCATAAGCAATTTTAGTTGGGACTAATTCTTCCCAGGTATTTGAACAGAGGCCATCAGAATGGGGGCTGGTTTCAGGAGCGACCTTGATGTGCTACCGTAATGAAACCAGTAGAAATTAATGTTCACTTACTCGTGGCTTTGCCAAACATAAGCACTACAGCTGTGGCAAATTCTTACCATCCACTTCACTGGAAACAAAACTAAGCCTATACAGAACACTTTAAAATCCCTTACAACATATTTAGGCAGAAAAATGCATAATACAAAACTGATTTTAGGGGAAAAAAAGCAGACAATCTTGCCTGGAGTTTGCTGAGATTATATTTTTTTACAGAAAAAACCCAGTACTATATACCATGTATATTGCTGTAATAAGATCTTGTGCAGTATGGATATTTTAAATACACATGGTGTACTAAAAATGTAAATTATCATAACTACACTTCGCATAAAATAAATATTGTATTGTGTGTAAGATGTTGGCATTGTGCTAAAACATACTGCAAATAAAGTGAATGTGATATTTAATATATATATAGGTTCATATCAAGTTTCTGTAAAAATAATATAAAGTCTCTTATTCAAGATGTCTACAGGGAAAAAGCAGAATATTAATTTTCATGGTACTCCATTCCAGTATTTCCATAAGTATTATGTGTCTATGTCTACATAAAACTGTTGCTACGTACTAGGACCACTATAGCTGAAAACATTCCATGAATTGAACAGGAACCTTTCCACCCCAAAAGTGCCAAATATCAGGTCACCTCAAGCGGATGGTGAAAAGTATAATTACGAGTGCGTTTTAATACTTGCAATGAATCCAGCTTTGAAAGCTTTACATTGTTTGCATACTATATTCCAGTTATAAATAAAATTTTAAAAGGTGTTGTATACCTCAAAAAGAATATAAAAACTTCAAAGTAATATGTATGTTTATTATGTTACCATGACATGCTACATTACAGAGGTGTGTATAATTGTGATGGCCAAAACCCCCATATTTACAGAGTGTGAAATTATGAATTATTGTTTTTATTACTCACAGCATCGATTTAATTGTGCTTTTACATTTTCCAGTAAAATTTTCAGAGACCTATAGCCTGAAAAAGCCAAGTTAAAACCAACATTCAACACTAGGCCTTTTACATAAGTTAACCAAAATATTAAATGATGCCCTAAAAGGTGCATCTATTGTGTATAACATAATCTGAAGTAACACCATCAGTATTAAAATAAACAGTGACAGTCTCAGCTGTGACACTGAAATATCAAACATGGCAAAAATGGCAGGGAGCCCTCTTCAAGAAGAGATCTGCTGTTTTCTCGCAGTCCTGCATTGTAAGCCAGTCAGATTCACTCCTAGGCTTGTGCAGGCTGTTTCTGCAACCCAGCACACCTGGCCTCATCTTTATAAATCTATTAAAGGACTACGGCCTATTCCTAATGCAGTATTGCACCTAATCCCTTTTTTGTTAGACAATCATTTCCTGATGTCCATGTTCATAACCAGCACAGATAAGGTCACCTTCACCTCTCACAGCATCACTCAGGTTGGAAGGGATGCCAGGAGGTCTTTAGTCTCCCTGCTCAGAGCAGGGTTAACACAAAATTTAGACCAAGTTGCTCAGGACTTTGTCTGCTTATAAAAGTCTCCAAGGATACAGATACCACAACCTCTCTGGCTGTCCTGCACCAATGCTTAATTATTAGGCTCATAATGGAAGTATTCTCCTTATATCATGTCTTTTATTCTACTCCTGTGCACTTCAGTAAAGACCCTGGCTCTGTCCTCTTGGTAATCTCTAAGGTCCCCTGAAGTGTCCTCTCTTGAACACGCTGAACAAGCTCAGCAACCTCAGCCTCCCCTCACAGGGAAAGTGCTCAAGCCCCTGTCCATCCTGGTGGCTCTTTGCTGAACTTGCTTCAGTTGACCAACATCTTTTCGGTGCCGAGTGGTCCAAAACTGGATGCAGTGCTCCAGAAATGCTCAACAAGTGTCAAGATGAGGCAGTAAAGCACTGCCCTTAATCTAGTGGCTACAATCCTATTTTTACAGCTAAGTGCACTGTTAGCCCTCATCACAGCCAGGTGGGACTCATGTCTAGTTTATTGCCCACCAGGACTTTCCAGCAGAGTTGCTACCCAGTCAGTCAGCCAGTCCCGCCCACACTGATGCAGGAGGCTAGTCATTCCCACGTGCAGGATTTTACGTTTGTCCTTGTTGAATATCATGATGTTCCTGTAGGTACATTCATCTAGCTTGCCAGGTCCATCTGAATGGCAGCCCTGCCTTCAAGAACAGCCACTCTCCAAATGGTGTCATATGCAAACTCGAAGAAGGTGCCTTCTGTCCTCTCCTCCAAGTCACTGACAATATTAAACAGGATCAGTCTTGGGACAGATCCCTTAGAAACTTTGCTTGTGACCAGTGACCCAAGGTGGAGCGTGGATGGTCAGCCTATACACTTTGACCAGCAATCCAACCAAGTTTCCCTCACCTAATAATCTACCCATCTAGACTGTTATGCCCCAGTTGTGATACAGAGATGGGAGACCATATCAAAATCCTTGCTGAATTCAAAGTGGATGACATCAATCCACTGTGAAAATCTGATTAATTATATGCACAGTGTTCTACAACAGAAATATTTTAACATTGTGTTTTTAACCCCATTTGTGTATTCCTTCCTTCTATGTGACAGATGCTCTAACTCCTAAGGAGCTCCCCTGATGAGCTGCATCCCATCAGCTGGAGATCTGGTGCAGTCTAACACTTGGATTAAATTACTTTACCTCATGGTTTCTGATACAACTAGGGAAAAATCATGAAATACACCTAAATATTCACTGAAGTTCAGAGATTAATTTCATTTGGACACTCTTCCAGCCCTCTGGTGACTTTTGCAAACACCTGGGTGATTGAATTTTGCTGGATTGCTACCTGAAAGCCGAGTGTGTGCTTGCACACTAGTGTACTGATAGCAGGGATGGTAAGTTTCATTAGGGACAGGGTGCAGCTTGAAGTACAGGGGAGATGAAGATTTTTACAACACCACTGGCAGACTCCTGGAATACAAACGAAGTAGTTAATTCAAGATCCACATTTCACACATTGAAACATTTACTCATCTGCAGCTTGCCTACAATCCCCCAGAACATTTAATCACATCCATTCTCAAAAACCTACGTACATATTTAATTGCTTGATGGATCAGGGCCATAACTGAACAGGGCAGAGCTGTGGTGCAGTGGAATGACTAGGACACCTGAGGCTGTAGGACTCATCTCATCCAACATTAGATATCCAACATTTATAACAAAAGCATATATCTCAGCCAGTTACTATAGCCCCTCTTCATAATTAATGGAAAGAAATAGACACTTCTAGGGTGCAATTCATCAGTCTTACTTTAAACATCTGCTTTAGGAAGAGATGAATTGCACCTGTCAGGTGCATATTTTTCTGTGCTGGTTATAAAGGGGATCAAGGTGACTACCTCAGAGGCAGCATCCACAGTTGAATCCCGCCCCAAATAAAGCCTCTGAATGGACTCAGGAGGCTATAGAAAAGACTCTCAGCAACTTGTAGGCTGCCTCTGAGTCTTGTTCTGCTCCTTGATTCCTAATTTGGGTTCCTGCCTGCTGCACTCCAGTCTGTAGTTCTTGGTACTGTTTCTGTCATATCTGCCCAAGTATCTGTCCCCACCCGTACTGCCTGCTCCTGTTCCTGTCTCCTCACCTCAGATTTAAAATCCCTGGCACCCTGACCTTGGCCTGAACCTGTGTTAGGCTTCTGCCTTGCCTCTTAGGCTTGGAATATACAGATGCTCTGTCTTCTGAGATCCCCTCCTGACTTCTGCATAAGGCACTTTCTCCCTAGACCAGAGCATTAAAACTCCTTCCCACTCCTGACATTGATCTTTCTTAATCACAGGCTTCAGCTTGCACTTCCACCCCATTTCCAGCTCAGTTTAGCTGCACTGTCCACCCATGTCCTACTTATAGTAATTAGGATATCAGCTACTGAAGAAGGGATAATATTTGCCACATAACTTCTGTGTTGTAAATTGCTTACTAGCAATATGATTCAATGCATATGACTATTAAATGATGCTGACAATAATAGAAATATAAAGGTAATACAGATCATTAATGCAGCAGTGCACTTAGTGGACACTGCACAAAGGGACAAACCTCAGCATTTGGGTATCTGCCTACGAACAATATGTAGCTACTGCCATTCAGCTATTGACCTTCTCCTGAAACCCATCAATAATTTTTTTTAGCCTCATGGGTTTTTTTCTTGTCTTCTCCATGACTGTTCTTTCTTTTCCCATCCAAAGTCTTTCTGTAGTCTTTTTTTCTACCCCTTCTCTAGTACTTCTCCACTACTTAGTGTCAGTAACAGAAGCTGTTTGAGCAGAACCAAGCATACTATATTCCCTGAGCTCAGCAAAAACATAACCCCAGCCAAAGTGCTCTCTAGGAAACTCACACGTGTGCATTACTCTATCAACTCAGCCTGCCAACTGGAGCATCAGTTTTTCCGATAACAACCAGCTTCTGAGGAGGAGCAAACAAAACACTGATGGTTTCAGCGAGACCGTAGTTTTGCTACTACCAGGGACTCTACTAGTGGCATCTCTCTACAGATAGTAACTGGGCAACTGAAACCCTCCATATTCTCGAGAAAGAAGCTGTTTACTACACTCCCCCCAAAAAATGCTGATACAAATTTTCCTTAAGTGCCTTTAAAATGACAGAAGGCTTTGCCACAATACCCAACAGAAAAATTTTACTTTTTGCTAACTCTTATAGTAAACAGAGATGATACTAAATTATGTAGAGTTATAAACACAAAATAAATCAAATTATTTCCATATTAATATAGCAATTTTTCATTAAAAACCCAATTGGTTGTTAAATGCAACTGCAATGACATAAAGGGCAAGGGGGTATAGGAAGACACAGCTTCTCCATCCTTGCAAATGAAAATACAGACATAATAATCCATTCATCACCCTCTCTCTACCCTCAAAATTACATGTGCATTTGCTTTTATTTGGCTGCTCAGTAAACTACTAAACACAATTCAGAACAGCAAGCTTTGGTAAATGGGAAATTAATTGTTAGAAACAGCTTGATTGTACAAAAAAATATTATGAGCAACATTATCCTTTCTAACATGCCTTTTGTCATTAGCATCCAAAAGGGCCCTGCCACTGTCCTTTTGAAACACTCGAGTATGTTAATGTCCATAATGGTGACCTAATCAGTTTAGGTGTATCATCCAAACAGTTTCACAGAAGCAATTGAGAAAATGTCATTGAGGACTTGCAAATGTAGTGTGCTTCAGCATGTCTGCAGAACTGGCCACAGTGTGACCGATGGCAGCTACGTTATACTCCTCCTCAAAAGCTACTGATCTCTTGCATAAAATCACATTCTAAAACAAGATTTCATTTGGTATTTAAATGGATAAAGCATGGAAGCACTGCTAGATTCAAGTTCTGGTAAGAGTTGTGAGATATTCTTCATATAATATTCCAAAATTTTGAGCATAGGATCAGAAGCCATACCCACAAAATATGCCTTAATACAGCATGTCAGCAAAATATAAAGCTGTATAAAAATAGGTGTTTGAATCCTTGCATGACAGTAAATATTTTGCATGTGGGAGCATGACAAAATTTCTTCTAAACTGAAAATGGTAAATTGTTAAGGAATGCAACATACATAACACCTTTCCATTTTTTCTTTGATCTGATTTAAACAAATTGTCATAACATAAGAAGCAGCTATGGAAAAGGCCTAGGATGATATTCTGATTTTATGCAAAAATGGCTGAAGAATCTGGTATTGATTTTAGAGTGAGGAGTAAGCCCATGTGCAAAGCACTTTCACTTGTTTTGCCACCAAGGAAAACAAAATATTTGTGTCACTAACAGAATTACTGAAGGTCAAAGTTTTAACCAAGAGGCATATTTTGATCTTTTATCTTGTGCACATAGCTAAGAAACACCAGCACTGCACAAATGAAGTGTCTTGCTGAAAATTCTCCGGCTTTCAGCACCTCACTAAGTTCTTCAAAATATGTTTTGTAATGTGAGAAGGCAAAACAAAATGCAGAAACAGATGTTCTTCTCTTCTCATTTGGTCAGAAAACATTCCCCTTAAATCAGTTCAAGCCCCTC
Source organism: Ibycter americanus (assembly GCA_035590275.1). Taxonomy (NCBI): domain Eukaryota; kingdom Metazoa; phylum Chordata; class Aves; order Falconiformes; family Falconidae; genus Ibycter; species Ibycter americanus. The sequence continues at coordinate 79,321,378 of JAVJGI010000060.1, read as the reverse complement.
CCACTCAGTATAGAGATTCCTCTTTAAATACCGTGTCTTTTAATCATTGGTGAGGAAATAAAAAGCACACCAGACAATAATATATTCATAACTGACAACAATAACAATTGAATGGAACCACTGCAATGTGAAAATGCCTTTCTAGGAGACCTATTATGTAAAATACATAAGACTCAAAATTCTCACTCTTTCTTATCTTGGGTTTATTTATGGCTCTGTGCTTGTTAATGTAGGGGGTGTTTGGATTAAAGGAAGCCGTGGGAGAAACAGCAAGTGGTATCACAGCAAAGGTGAAAACGGCCTGTGCCTCCCCTGGGTTTCATGTATTGCTTTTATGGTCCTAAAATGTAATTGTTATATTTTGTATGTTTTTCAGCTCAGATCATCTGAAACCTTTTGTGGGGTGTGATGCAGGCCATCCACCTCCACGCTGTGGAGTGCAGCACAAAGGCAAGTGGGAGCGTCTGGAGGACATAAAAGCCAGCTGCAGCAGAAGTGGAGGGCTATGGAGGATGGAGAGAGCCTGTCCTGGTGCCTTAACACCCACGCTGCCCAGGGGACGGCCAAGCTTCATCCCAGACAGCTGCAGTGAGCATGGTCTAGCAACCCATGGAGGTCAAACAGGATCCATACTCAGCCGTCCAGAGCCTGCACTATCTCCCTTGTCCTGTTTTGTTTAGCATCATAACCATAGGCTAAGGGTATGCCTTCTTGAGTTTAATTTTTGTAAGGTACCTTTCCTCTTCATTCGTGCTTATGTAACAATTGCATGCTTCTGTGCTAAAACAACAATGAAAACATCTTCTAAAGCTTCTTTCAGACAAAAAACTGCCAGGGACTGTTTCGCCTACAATGCTACCTATTTTCAAAAGAACCTTTTGAATTATCTTTAAGACATCTACATTTACCTGCATGGTGCAGAATTACAACATCTAGGAACTGCTTTTCTCCCCCTTACACATAGATTTTCAGAGAAGTTCAGCATTTGATGAGTATACTTCATGGCCTTCAGGGTTGTGTATGGGCTGGTAGTGTCGCCTTGCAGTAGATCTGCAGAACAAAACAGCTAATGTATAGGATCCAGCATCCACACTGTACATATTTCAATGGGAGGTTAATTCAAACTGGTCCTTGTATAGCTCATGGGCTTGGTGCCTGTTTGCAGCCGGTGTATTTTCAGCGTGCTCTTGGACAATATATTCCAGTTTAGTTTATCCTAAAGGAGTCCAGTTCACGTTCTCTAACGTGACTACATGATGTTAACAATTCTCTTTTAAAATCCATAAACAATTATACTCCAGGCTACAGAAGAACAGTTTTAACCAAATTGTTTCATTTCGCAGGCAAGTGAAATGCAGAAATCCCAGTGGTCTGTTTTGTTGATTTTTTTTTTTTAAATTTACTTTGAATCACTTGTCAGGAACTACAATTTTTGCGAACAGTTAATTTTAAACTAGGTCTTCATGATGGAATTGAGATGGAAAGGTAGGTAAGTCCTAGTTTTGACTGATAAACAAGGTGGTATTTCACCCCACCCAACACTCTAGTTACCTTTTCCTTGTACATCGCCTGTGCTCAGTGAAAGGATGTCACTCGTGCTGTCTGGGGCCATATTTCCCCACCCAAAATAAGACCAGAGGCTGTAGCCGGTCTGCCTGGGAGAGGACAACAGGCTACCAAATAGCCCAGTGGTGAGTAGGTCAAACAACTGTGTCCCCAAAGGTCCAATACCTTCCAGATGTACTGCCTGGTTCCTTCAATAGTGAAGTGGTTAAATACAATGATTTAGCTCATTCTGTTCTCCCTGTAACATTTCAGAAATGAAAATGAAACCCACCTTTTACTTGAATGTTCAAATCACATTTAAACACAAGCTTGGTACTTCTTTCCACTCTTGAAAGGCATTCTTCTTCTGTAAATGAAAATCTGAGCTGTTTTCAACAGGCTTAAATAAGCATAGCTCCTAGGCTTTGTATAAAAACCAATCGAGAAAAAACTGCCATGGAAAGCATACTCTCACCCAGTGGTAGAGTCCTACCCATGTGCTCTTGTCTCTCACACTCTAGTACAGCACCTTACACTGTTAAACATATTTTTCAGCATCTCTACTGCTGAGAGTCAGTTGGATGCTTTGGTTCTCTCAGCTCTTCAGTTGTTTTTATTCTTTCGGCTACATGCTGTTATCATGAATTATCTGATTTCAAAGAACAGAAAATGTCTCTTCTTGTAATAAAGCTGTTCAAGCTATTTAAAATGTGTTTTCCAGATTATCAAGTTTTTTGTCACATTAGAATTTTGCTTTAACACAGATAAGCCATAGTTTCATCAAGCTTTATCTTGCCCAAACTGAGCAAAGGGCAGGCTGACTCACTGACAAGTAATAGAAAGCAGAGCTTTTCATCTCTATGTCACCAGCTGAAATTCGGCAAAGGTCATCACTGATAACCAACTGAGTTTTTGATGGCTTTATGAAATTAGCTGATGGTCTTGGTATAGTGACTAGTGGACAGATGTTCTTATTATAAAAATCATTATACCAATTGATAACCTCTCTTGCTCGACTCAACAGAGAAATGAAGAACTGAATGAGGCACAGGTGCTCGCATCAACAACTGGCACCTGGAAAATAAGTTTAAGGGCATATTGCCAAGGGTTAAGTGTGTTCCACCTATTCTGAAGCTGAAAGATTTCAGACACCTAAGCTATTAGTCTATTACCTTTCTTAAATGCCATGCTATTGCAATTTTTATTTTAGAAAAAAAAAAAAGAAAGAAATAAAAGATACTGACTCAGTCCAAAATTCAAATCAACCTAGGCAGTCAGGCAAATTAAAACGTTCCACAGTAACACTAAAATAATGAGTGCAATAATATATGATTGAACAGTATAATTTTATAAGACTCCACTAGTATCAAGTTCTTGCTATTCTGATGCATTTTCCATGTAAGTCTTTTCCAGTAGAAACCAAGACATTTGTGTCGTATAAGAAGAGACATGCTATGGAGTTGCTCACTGAGGCTGGGTTTTAACTTCTGTTTAAAAGAAGACATCTTCATTAAAAGGAATGATAGAAAACCTTTATTTGTCTCCCCTTTTTAGGGGCAAATTTCTTCTGTTGCTGTCACAAGTAATTTTCAAAAATGTATTTCTACTTCCCAGGTATTCAGGAATGGAAGCTATTTTTCAAATTAATTTTACCAGTTCAGTTAATTATCAGCCCTTTCAGACTAATAAAAAAAATATTCTAAAGAAAGTTACTGCCAAGGTTGGCTCTAGATGCCAGAAACTCGTTGCTTCTTCCTGAAACAAGAAGGATACATAACACTTTAGCAATTTTTCCTGTGCTGTACTTAAACTAGATTTCTCCAGGGTTTACAAAACTTGTACATTTAGTAGAGACTGTTAGTTCATTCATCAAACACATGATATAAACCACTCTGTTATGCACCTTCAAATAAATAAAAAAGAAAGAAGAAAAAAAGGTGCACACAAAGGTAACAATGCTCACTGAAGGACATGCTTCTTAGTGCTTGGCTGTACAAAAACATGTTCACACAAACAACTGTCACAGCAATTATTTATGATTAAAAAACATGGGAATGTTGTGGTGACTTTGCATTAGAAGTCTAGTATATGTCAATTGTTTTATTCATGATAAACAGATCATTTAGTTGGAAAAATCCCATCTGCCTAGATAGATCTCTTATTATTTATGAGAACCATGTTTAGGAATGCAGGCAGCACATGTGCATAATTAATCCTGAAGAGAATTAGACATTGTTTGATTCACAGCTGAATGCAATTAGCATTAGGAAGTTTACATATGTTGGCAATAACACAGATTAGCAACTAAAGTGCTTGTTAAAAAATTTAACCTGAGGCTGCTGGAGCAGACCTCTCTTAATGATGCTTTAAATGTTGTTGATGAAGTAATAATCAATTTTGTTTTATAAATAGTAAATCAAGAATTTAGGTCTAATTAGCTGTGCTACAGATCACTTCACTTACATATCCAATGAACATGTGATGTGTGCTCTGAACTTTCTTTGAGTCTGGTGTGCAAACAGTTGTTAAGGGAAAGATGTGATCCCTTCTGTAAAAAAAAAGAAAAAAAAAAAAAAGAGAGAAAAAAAAGTCACAGATGGGGAAGAATGAGATATCTGTGGTGGGAGTGACTCTGCTCCTGGCGCTCAAGAAGGAAAGCGCTTTTCCTTTGTTATTTCAGAGCTTTTTAACTGAAGGATGAAGAAACAATGCCTTGTCTGGCTTTTTAAAATATAATAATTAGATTATAATTCACAGTCTGTGAAATGAAGCCCTCTAATGGAGAAGGAGGAGGAAGAGAGAATATAAGTGATGAAAGTGAGGAGGCAAAGTAAAATTGAGCTGTAATTGTTTTCACTTCAACTTTAAGAAGTTCAACGTTAATTAAAATGTTTCTGCACCATTCACCACCAGATTGGCACAAAAGAGGGCTGGCTGGTATGTGCAGCTGCTGACTGGCAGGAATGTCAGCAAGGCAATTGCCAGGAAGGCTGCAGTTCCACACACACACTTCCCACGCACACAGATCCATATATTCGATAGATGGTGTTGCAATTAAAACAAGCAGTTCTGTTTTTATTCAAGTAGCAGCTCAGCATTTCCTTCCAGGTAAGAAATTAATGCCTCCTGAAACACCTAAACCAGTTTGAAAATTGTTCCAAGGGATCTTTGCCATTACTTTGGCTTAGTCTTTGCTTTGTTTTTCTCATCTTCAGTTATGTTTATTCATATGGGAGATGTTCAGAGACATAAACTTTAGCCGAGCACCTACCATGCCCTAAGTCAGCAGGATCTGGATCCACGACGAGTTTTCTTTCTCCTTCAGCCATATTGACTTCTTATCCCCTAAACGTTCCTTCATGCGAACAGGTGCTTTTGAGGGATGTAGTGTGCAGTCCCTGTAATCACCCTTCATACACCAGAGGAGCAGGAGAGGGTACTAATTACTGTCAGTAAATTAAATTACAGGAGGGTACTGCAGCCCCTGCTTCTTCTGGCAGATGCCTGTGTGTCCGCACACCCAGCACAAGGACTGGTATGCCTATAGCCTCAAGCCTTCCTTCCTCAGCAGGCTGGGAAGCCCATGTCAGGATGGGATGGATAGCCAGGAAAATTTTAAAGTAGCTGAAGGAAAAGGGAGCAAGCAGAGAGCCAGAACTGATGGGACTTCGCTTCCTTCAGAGCCAAAAGAAACTCATTTGCATGTGACGACACAAATCGGGCACTTCCTTACTCACTCACCTACACCACCGCCAGGGACTGTAAATAATAATCTTGAAATGGAGTCAGGGCTAAACTGGAAAAGGCATTTTGGCTCCTAAAAGTGGGAAAATGTGCTAGCAAGCATTCAAGAATGAATAAGAGCTCTTATCAGAGGAAGAGCGTGGAGCACAGAGCAGCCTCTATTGGCCGTGTGTCCTTCCTTCGGGGAGGCATGGAAAAGAGCAGCCAGCCCAGAGGATTTCCCTGGTGAATGGCAAGCTCTCCCGGTGGCTCTGAAGGGGAGCAGGGAAGGCTGAGCCTATAGGGAAAGCCTGCACACATGTGAAGGCTCAGTGGCTGCTTCTTTAAATGGTAAGTCTTGCAAATTCATGAGTGCTGCTCAATCCCATGATTTAATAATATCCCTTATATCAGTTCTCTAGGCTGTGTGGGAGCTCATGATGCCCCCCTTAGTCACTGCAGCTGATCAGACTGTAAGCATCACCTCAATTGTTGTACAGAAAAATAGTTGTCTGCATCCAAGCTTAATTCTCAGTATTCTCTGCGTTCAAGTCCTACAAAACCAGGTCATTCTGAGGAGATATGGCAGTAGCCCGGTACAATTTGAAGAAATTTCCAAGACATTCTGTTTGTTTATCTTTGTTTAGCTGATAGAGCTAGATGAGAGGAACAGAATACCTCATATGTCAGGAGACTGAAGTGAATGAATAGACTGCTCTATCTCACAAGAAAGGAAGGAACGTATGAATGAATGAACTTTGACTTTTCTTAAGTAGACAGGGCAGCCGGGCTCTGACTGATGTTTACAAAAGTAGATGCGTTTGAAGCAGCACCATATGGAGAACAGGGAAGAGTTTAAGGGTTAAGCAGGAAGAACCTTAGGAACCAACAGAATTGAAAAAACCTCATCTCTAAAATACATTTATCACCTTTCATAGAAAAGAGATTCTTATAAGCTAAACAAGGGATAATTCCTGTGCAAGGTGCATGAGATAATTAAGAATTAGGTCACAAGGAGTATGAAAAGAAGTAGCAGTTTGGATGCACCACAATGAACAGTTTCTCTGCATCCAAACATTAATTATAACAATCTATTGGGTAATGAGAGGAACTTTTCTTGTTCTCATGCTGTTCTTGCTTACAGATCAAGGAGCAGGTTTCAGGTCACTAGACTTCCTACAGTGCTGGCCCTTGCTTCTGTTTATGACTTGAAACAATAAAACCCTTAAGGAAATGCCTAGCTTCAGAAGCCTGAGTACTGCTGACTGTCAGATACTGAAATAGCATCTTCTCTGTATTAATACATAACAGGATTGCTTATAATCACTTTTCCAATCAAAAAAAATTGAAGTTATAACTGACAGAAATTTGTTGAAAATAAAGACTTTTCACTTCTGCCTTCTTCTAATGCAACATGCTCTATAAGGTGAACAACATAAAGGAAAAAAAGACCATTTCTTCATTGAATTCCTTTTCTTCAGCTGATGCACTGTGACATTCTTTTGCAGTTCTTTGCTGTATGCACTTGGATAAGTTACAATTATCAGCAATATACACAAAGAGTAGCCAAAGAAGATGCTATTATTTGCAGAATAGCAGTAGTAGCATATTCCACTTTCAGCTAATTATAATAATGTGCATATTTTCTGTGAGAAATAAGAAGAGATGTCACAGTCTAAATTATTCTGTGTTGGCTTTAGGAGGACAAACATTTGTTGTTGACAACTATTTGATATGTCTTATAATTCTGTCACAGTGACAAAATAAAACTATATTTTATTCTCCATTTCTGTGATCTTTCACCTAGATAAGAACCAACACCTGGCATCTTTTCAAATTTTCTTTTTTCTTTACATCAGTGGCAAAAGTTAAAAAGGTAACATGAAAAGAAAGATGAAAAAGGTATGCTGTTCAAATTGAAGGACTGCAGTTTCAAGTTTCAATCTTGTATCAAAACATCTCCGCCTCATCTTCTTTCTCAGTCATCACAAATGAAAAGTACAAAGAAGTACACAAACATCAGTACAATGCTGTGTGTGTACTGCTATCCAAAAATCACAGTTACAAAATTATACCTGACATATCAAAAACTGACAGTCACATCCTCAAGATTTTCTTCTGTTCGTTCCCATGGACCTTCTTTATTAATAAATCTGACACATAAAAAGCATCTGTATGACTAAAGTGTCAGTTACTGGAAAGACCGTTTTGATCTACTTCTTAACTTTTAGAAGAAATATTCTCTTTTTTATGAAGACAGGATCTGTTCACTGACTGCCAGCTTTCAAATGACCACCTCTTGAAGTTTAATTTTAAGTTTTAAATAAATATTGTATGCATGCAGAATAATTATGATGCTCTAGAGAGACACTGTATAATGACATTGATTCTTTTTTATCTAAAAATGCCAAACCCTTGAGGCAGCAAAGTCTGTATTTGCCACAGATACATGGAGGCTCATTCTACATGTTACATTACAATAGTTTCTGTAGCTAAATAGGTAGCAAAACTTCCATTGTAAACTTCAATTTTCAACTGTTTAAAACTTAGTGGTAAAAATTTGCTTTGTTCAAACGTTTGGTATGGAGCATTTCAGCTGTGGAATAACTGTTCTATTAAAAATAAAAGATAATTTGTAAATTCTGCTGTAATGCTGTGGAACTACTGAAAAGAAAGCATATTGGGTTTGGATACATGTTAACACTCATTATTGAAACAAACATTGTCTTTTACTAATAGATGTGGACATGTTGTTCGTAAAAGTATACAGTTATTTCAATATTTAAAAGATACTGCAATCTACTTAAGTGTGAAAATTAGCATTTGTGCATGCAAAGCAACTTCTCATTTTATTTTTCCTGTATTTGGTATACCTAAATATATGTTTTTATTTGATAATTAACCCAAACCTCAAAATTTACTGTGAAGCCATAGACAAAAAGTCAATAACGTGGATAAAGATCTAAGCAAGTTCATTTTTCTACCTGTTGTTTGGTTCATTCTTTAGATAATCAGGCTTTTGTCAGGAAATAATAATGTGTTTTACTGAACATATATTTGATCATTCATAATATGTACAGATCCTTTAAAAACATGACTGATGTCTTGAACACCTGCATTGTCTTTAAAACTGCCAGCTATGGTGTCATTACCATATTATCATTAATTTTTGTTTTTAATGGTAAGGAGTAACAATGATGTATATAACAAAAATATTACCATTAACAATTAATCATTCATAATAACAATAAAAATGACAGTAACGACAGAATTAATGGAGTCCTTCATATCCCAATCCAAATACATGTTTTGGGAACTACCGTCGTGCAAGTATGGAGAATTGGGGGGAGAAGGCTCTGCAGACTATAGCAAGTACCCAGAAAAAAAATATCCTTTGCAACATTAGCTTTCACTAAGTTCCTTGAAAGATTCATTCCTTGCATTTAAATGCAGCTAGAAACTACTCATCTAATACTATATTGTATATTGATATGGAACTCCTACAGACTTTTTTTTGCATGAGAGATGGGCGTATTCGGAAAACAAGTCATTCCACCTACCTAAATACCTATTTTATAGCAGGTGGGTATGCCTGTTGCCATTAAGGCCTAGCAGACTAGATGCCTAACTTTTAGATGGCTATTCTTAAAAGAGATATTCCTACCTTACTTTTGTGGGGTGCACAATGACAGCAGATTAATATCCTAATATTTCAATAGTTATTCCTACCCAAATAGCCCAACTGTGTTTAGACAAGATTAATGTCTAACAGAAAACACACCAAACCAGGCTGAAATGTGTAGACTAAAATTGCAACTATTCTTCCATTACATTTCATGTATGTTTGGTTCAAATGGTTTGATTTTAGTAAAGCCATGAACCATGTGCCTCCTGCCTCAGAAGACTCACAGACGTTCTCACCTGAAGGACGTATCCTCATATGGACGAGGAACAGGCTGCTTTCCTCTGGTCTTCCCACGCAGTCCACAGCTAAGGTCCAGAAGGACTCACCGCTCTCCTAGAAATTCTTCAGAGGTCAGGATTAGCAGGAGTATGCCAAAAGCATGCTGTACTTCAGTCATGCAAACTTTGTTGCATAGAGGGATTCACCTCACTTACTGTGAGAGTTCTCCACATGAGTTAAACAACTAGACCCCCTGTATACTCATGGAGAGAAATGAACATTTCTAGGGAGTGAATCATTTGACTCATTTTTCACACCTATCTTGACAGAAGGTTGGTCGTACTCTAGAACTGCCATTTCTTTCCACTGATTACAGAGGGAATATAACTATGCTGAGAGGTGCAGGTATGTGTGTTAAGGGCCTCTGAAGTTAGAGGGCTGAATCCTATTTAAAAAAAAACAAACCACAACCAACCAACCAACAAACCAAACCCCACTCATTTCTTTTTCATAGTCATAAATTAATTTGTATTTTCCTTCAATGAATTTTGCTAGTGGTACCTTCTTCATTTATAACAAAATTCGCATAATGTTTCATGCAGTATATTTTCCCATCATGTATGTTAAATGTTTCTCTGCTCTAGACACAGTCTTGGAGAGAATTGTTGTTGGATATGCAGGTAGACAAAATTATCTCCTATATTCATCACCCTGTGCTGACTTTTTAACTTCCTGCACTTTAGAAATAGAAGTTTGCATTTGGTTTCCAGATTAAATTAGTCTCATAAACAATTGAAAGTATTGTGACTCAGCTTTTATCATCATTGTAAAGCAAAATTGCCCATTGATTTTATGAAGAATTGTTCCAGAATTTCTTTAATGATTTGGCCCAGTGTAGATTAAGCTGAACATCCTTGTTTGCAATTTTGTTTCTAAGATTCATTATTAATTCACTTAGTATTCATTGCAATTATACAGAGTATAATTGTTTTGCTATTCATGTGGCTGTCAGAAGGATTTTTATAGGTTTTCCATTATAATTAGACATACATTAATAGACATTTAAAACATGTTACCATTTTTAATAAAACTTGAAGATGTGGTCTACTAAAAGTGAAAAAGCCTAATAGCGAAGCATGAACACTTCATTTTAAAATACATAGTTTTTATCCTTGAAGTTTCTGTAATTGGAGGTTTTAGAATTTCTTTGTTTGCCTGAATCCAGGACACTGACCTGGATTCAGTTAATGATGTACTGTCTAGTTATGTACCTCCTAAACAGAAGTACATTGTCCCCTTGCAAGATATTTGGTCATGCAGGGATCTGCAAGACAGCAATATGTAGGTCAGATAATATCCTCATAATTCTAGAAAAGTCTAGAAAACCAGTGTAGGCAGTCCTTTAAGTCCAAGTGGGGAAGCTTTCTCCCTAGGAACTTTTATGGCAGGGTTTCTAGGTAAGAAGCCATTTCCAGAAAGCACAAAGGACAGGCTCGGTGATTATCCATCGCCTACTGAATTTTGGGTAGCCTAACAAATAAATCCTGTTAGAAATAGAGTGCATCTCTTTAATGGAGTCAGTAAGGCTATCAACTACACCACACAACTGTTTTACTGTGCTGTTCTGGTTTATAAGAAAAAAAATTAAACAGGTACATTGTATTCAGCCTCTCTTCCAGATGCGCACAAAGGCAAAGGAAAAGGCACAGAACCAGTACCAGAGCGGTCCCTCTTTCTCTAAGCACACTATTTATGGATGTGTATACATGAGCTAAATATATCTCATAAGTCTTCCACATAACATGAAATATTTGTGACAAGAAAGACAAAAAACAGCCTTTCCGAGGGTATCCTACAGGGTGGTGGTTAGGAATGCGCCCTGGGAGACAGGAAAGATCTTCCAAATCCCCAGAAAGAAGGGACAGATTCTGGGTCTTCTTGGACCTGCTCAGAAACTGTCCAGCTGCAGGCTTGAATATAAAGGGGATAATCTTCTTCCAGTAGTTTTTTGAAATTAGCCCCAAAACAGAATTCCCAACCAAAATTTTTGTGCTGATATAATTTCAGATCAGCCAACCTTACATTTCTCAGGAAGAGAGCATTTGCCAAAAAGAAATTGTGCCATTCTAGGCAAAAGTAACCCAAAGACAAAGCAATGATGTGATGACACTTCCCTCTCTGTGCTTTTCTAATAACGAATAGAAACAGAAAATCTTCTTGGCCTAAAGACACTCTTACTGCTACCTAACCGCAGAAAAGCTTCATTAGTTCTCAAGGCTGCGCGACTTCAGTCAGAACTGACACTGCACATCGTACATGAGCTGGATTCGAGATCTACATAATTTTTGTCTTTCCTGGCATTTTGCAAAATATCCCTATGGAGTCATTTAGGGGTTTGTGTGTGTGTGTGTGTGTGTGTGTGTTTTTAAGAGAGAAAGAAAGAGAGGGAGTTCGGTGGTGGGCTTTATCTTAAGCCCCTATCAAACTACCTGTTCAAGGTCAGGCTCGCTTCCTAAAAATCTCCTCACAGTTTGAAGCTGCTGTCCACTTCCATTTCTCAGTCCCATGTTAGTTACACCTGGGAGGCATCTTGCAAAAAAATATAACATCATGTGACAACAGAACAACAGGCCCAAACCATTTTAAAACTCCTTGCTGCATTTTGGAGTCTTCACTATGTTAAAAATAATTAAGAAAACATTGTGAGGATTATTTAGCAACATATGAAAATTGAAAAGATAGTAAAGTGTCAGTACAGATTTGTATTTTGATCCAAATTTATTTTTCATATCTTATTCTAAAGCAAAGTGAAGATTTTAATTAATATACATAATTACGCATGCTAGATTATAAAAGTAGATCATTTAGATGTGGAAGTTTCACAACTATTTGTTGTACCTTCTGTTACATATACACTAAACAAAAGGAAAAGACAACAAAGAAAATGTATGCTGTAATAAAGAAACAACACTTACAAAACTTTTCATCTTAAATTGTGCTTGCCAGGCAGGAACTCCAAGTATCTCCCAATACAGTGTGAGTTACCTCTAGATAACTCTAGACAATGATTTCTGTGTATCCTGTGGCTGTCCAACCATGTGTTCACAGTTTCTTTAAATGTTTTAAGGAATGTAGTGTGGACTAACTTATTTATACTATAATTAAATCATTAGCTCTTTCATAGAATGAAGAGGAGTTCAGCATCTGAATATACTATAGCTCAGTGCCTTAAACGAATTAACCTGTAAAGACCTATAGACCAAAGTGAAGACAAAGTTCAGTTGAATTGATCTTTTTTACATTTTTATTTCCCTAAAAGCTAGAGATTTTATATGCCTAATGAAACCGGGGAAAATCCCCCCAAAAATAGGTTATTAAACTTTATAGTGATTAAGCAACTATCTCCTGATGAGTCTTATTTGCAAATTAAGAAAACCTAAAAACAACATCGTATTCCTACATATTGATTACCACCTAGAAAATTCATTACTTTCTAGCTTTGTGTGCTTCAGCCAAGGAGTTCTGCCTTTTTTTTTTTTTTTTTAACCATTATTCCTCTTTTTTCCCCTGCAGTTGTTAACGAAAGAAGCAGCATTTCAAGAAGAACAATTAGGTTGGTTTGTGACACTGGACTCCTTGGGGATAGTTTCACAGCACCGCTGTAAGTAAGCCTGTAGGACACAGTTTCAAACAAACTACGCTCCTACAAAGGGTTTTTCTTTTTCCGATGCTGTGTAATGCACGCAGGGATCTATGTATTCAGGATGAGGAAAAAAAATGAATAAATGGAAGAAAAACAATAAACAAATTTAATGGTGTTGGATGAAACTCTTGTCTACATGCTCTACCTTAAAAATGATAACTTGTAAGTGCAAGTCCTTATCTCAAGGTATGTCTTAGTCTAGACTGAGACTGGAGACTCTAGGTCAGACATAAGGTGACTGAAAAAAATGCATTTTATTTATTCATATCTCTTAATGTGAAATGTGTATTTAAAGAGACTAAAAATCTCAGAAAGACTTTTTTGCAACAGCCAATTACTCTCAGCTTTTTAATTCCAGCAATGCATTTGGAACATTTCCATTGTTCTAAGGGTTAAAAACTTCACCGTGACAATGACGAGCCTTATTACTCAGTCAAAGTAAATGGATCACCACATAACCTTTCAGAAATGTTCTTCCTTAAGCTATTAAAACATTCCATGCCCTTAGATGACAACAATTTCTCTGCCTTTTGAAATTTCTTTTCTATCCTGCAGAGTTCATAGAGATATGCTTGGTTAAAATCAACTTATATAAAACTATGCACTGTAAATTCTGACACTTCTGTTTGAATCTCTTTTCAAACACTTGTCTTTGCTCACCATAATAGATGTCAGTTCTTCTGATGTAGTTCAAGCATGAGCTTCATATGAAGACTCAGCTATGTCTATTGCATTTCTGAAGCTACTACTCACTGAAGTTTTGTGCTGTTTGACATCAAAGATAGGCAAGAATCACCTGCTGAGTTCACATGCATGGAGCAAAACATCTTCAAATCACTTGTGCTAGACAAAAGTTTTTCATATTAAGCTTTCACTATCATGTGGACTTAAAGACAAATGTAGTCCTTGTTAAAGTTGCAGCATCGTGTTATTAAACTATGCATCTGGGCCTCATGATTTATATAAGTTTTAAGATGGAAGATAATAATTTGACTGATCTATATTTTGGCATCAATTGCAAAGAATTCTGTTGCGCAAAAAACTTGTTTTTCATTCAATATGCAGTGATTTTGCTCAAAGGTTAAAAAAAAAAATTGAAAGCATGGCGTGCTCTAGCTTAGAAAATACAGTGCTCTACTTTTTCAAACTTTAATAGCTGACTTTTTTTTATCGATTTGAAAACCAGAAAAAGGCAACAGTTAAAACATATTTTGTATATAAGGAACATAAATTAAACAAGTTCTTATTCTAGAAGTTCATGAATCTGTTTTTTGTATAAGTTCAATCAAATGACATGCTGAAAAATAAATATGAATGTAGAAGAAAAAATATTTGTGAAAGATCAAAAACTACTGTATAATGGATGTGTATCTAATGGACGCATAATCAATGCAATAACCATGCCATAGTTTTGAAGCACAATGAATCTAGTGATGACTCTGTGTGTAAACGAGATTCAACATGAATATGCATAGCAATTAGATTTTGGAACAGTTGTGTATGAGAAATGTTTGTAATTAGTGCATGTTTAAATGTCACCAAGTGACTGCATTAAGGGCAAACCAAAACACATCAGGGTGTGTGATTGTTGTGAGATAATCTAGTGCCTTGGGTGTGTCAGCTCAGTCAGCAGATGCTGAGATGTAGTTGCCAATTTTAGCAGACTGAAGATTTTAGTATTATAGGGCCTCCAGTGTTTTTTATTCATTTAAGTGGCTTGAAACGAATTTAAAAGAAAAAAAGATGTTTTTCCCCTACTATTGTTTTTCCATTTCTTTAGTATATGGATCCAAGGGAGCCAATGTGCCTAACACTTTCCAATCTCTGCAGTTGTTCCATAACTGCAAGGTTAAAAGCCTAGCAGGACAGATCATTAACTCATTCCTGACTATTTAAATTTTTTGTACCTAAATTAAACACCTGCTTTACCACTTTCACTATTAGTAAGTTTCTTGCTTCAAATACATTTTATATTTACTGAGGGCTTAATGTGTTACAAATGTAAAGTGTATTTAGGTTGTACTAGGTGCTTATATCTACATACAGACACATTCAGAGCACGTTTTTGTGGGTTTCATATGTGGGTGAGGGACTTCTTAGTCTCTTTAAGGACTCTAGCACTTGTCCTGGTATCACAGGGCCCAGAAGTGCTCCCAGGTCTCATGCATTTATCCCAGCTCTCTCCTAAGTACATTCTGCACAGAGATGCTAGCAGATGAACTTCCCTTCCTTTCCATCTGTCCCCTCCTCAAGTCTTGTTTTCCATGTAAAATAAATCCAAGCATATGGGCTGGCAGGGAATCTTCCACAGCAGTAACTGTATAACACCTGAAATACTTATGGGATATCCAGAATCTTAGGACACACCAAATCCCAGGCGACAAAGCTCTGGAATAGGCTGTCCCTTATTGTAGGGTCAAACACCCAAACAAATCAGAATCTGCCAGTGAAAGCCTCCTAGACCTTACAGACCACAATAAGTCCTTAATATACACAAATTAGGCACCAAAGCTGGATCCATGGAATGCCTTATGAAGAATGATTGTGCTAAGCAACACAGAGTAGAAAATCCGGGGATAAGGTGACAGACAGTATGGTTTACAGACTGTTGGTTTACTTCAAACACAATAAACACCTTGCCTTGTAGTTGTGGCTCCTTCAGATATGTCAACATTAATTTAATAACCTACTCTTAAAATGAATTGTATTCAACATGAGGCATTTCAGGATGTATTTAAGCCTGTGCTCAGATTTAATTAGAAACAAGAAATATAGCAGATGGAGAGAAATCATTGTTGCACAGTTGGGCCCTAATGCGAAGAAATTTCTCTAACAGTTGACAGTTAAGAACTGCTCGATTAATAAACCACAGCAAAAGAAAAGTCATCTACAAATAACGTAAAAAAGCAGGGTAACAGCTGCTCCAAAGCCTCTAGAAAAATCTTTTATGGAAACAAGGAAAAGACTAACCATGACACCAAATACCACCATAAGATAACTAGATTGCAGTACTGGTATTAGAGTTTAACATCTGTGAAGTTGCTACAGAAGTGACCTTTATATTTGGCTTTCCCATCAGAGGAACTCAAATGAGACATTCTGTTATCAAAGAAAAAAAAATCAAAGAGTCTCCTCTACCATCAGTTTTGCAACTGTACAACTCTGTTTTCCCCATACTTTACACAACAGAGACAAGTTTCTGTACACAGAGATAGTGTGCTGCCCAGATAAAAATATTTTGCCTTTAATGAGCTTTATACACCCAGTCATCCTAACATCTGAGTCCACAATACACAGAAGAAGTAAGCAACACATTCAACTAAACTATCCACAAGAGAAAGCACAAAGCACCAACAGCGGGTGGGTCAGCAATCTCTCATTTGTGAGGTATCAAAGGCTGTTGATAGATCTAATAAAATTACTCTGAACATCTGACCTTTGTCCATGGCCAGAAGGAATGCAGTTATACAATAGGGGAAGGGAAATCGCTGGTGACAAAATGTAGTTTCAAATAAACTATGCTTCTACTGGCAATTTTTTTTTATCCACTATCATGTAATACGCAGAGGGATGTACAGTATGTACTTAGAACAGGAAATGAAAGTGAAAAAAATGGAAGCTAAAACTGACACTAACAATACTTAAATTGCTTAATGGAGATGCTGTGTACATACTCCCCCAGGCAACAGATCCTTGTAAGTGTTTAGAGCTCCTAATTGTGCCGTATGTCTTAATAAACAGCAGGTTACAGAAACTCTAGGTCAAATGTTAGACAACAGAAGGATTTTGTCTATAATTTATTCAAAAGTTTGATTGTATCATTGCACATTAGTAGGAAATCAAACCTCAGAGTTATGAAGCTAATTACTGCCAAGCATCGCTAAGTTACGCATGCGTGTGTGTGTATGTAGATAAAGTGTATATATGTGTGTGTGTGCATATATATCATGTATATATTATGTATGTTATATATACATATACATATGTATAGCTGTTTTCCTGAAGGCTGAAGGCATCACTGACGCGGTGCAGCAAGCTTTTCTCATGTCTGTGTTTTATTCATTTCATAAGCAGCGCAAGAATTTAGCATCAGACATTTCTTTTTTGAAAAAAAGATTAGGAAATTTTCTTAGACTATCTTACTTTAAAAACAAGAGCATGCATCAAAATACATCAGACATAGCTCTTCTGCTCAAACATCTCTCTACCCAGCTTCCCTCTCTGTTTTGCTAAGCTAGGCAACAGTTCTATGATCACATCAAGGACCTCCCTTGAAAAGGGACTCTACCAGAGGATCCAATACACGATGAACAGTTAATATTACAAACTGTTTAAAATAGCCCCAGCTCCCTTTTGTACGGACATGCAGAAAAGAAATCAGGTGGACCAAAACCAAAGGTTTTTCCCATTGGGTTGTCAGGGTGCCCTTCCCCAGGTTTGCATCCTCCCATGCTGCTTTGCTTGCACCAGCTGCCTCTGGAAATGTTCTGTCCACCTTGTCAGTGATGGAAAATTTCGATACCCTACAAGGTTGTTCAGAGAGAGGACCTTCACTCAAGCTTCAGAGCTCTCTGGGTACAAGAAACCCCAGTATGGGCTCAAACCTCGTCACTGAGATAGTGTAGACGCGCTGAGCACTTTGACAAGCAAGGTATTACAGGAGTCTCTGTCTGGTAGTGCTGCCTCCCAGTTCCAGTCAAGGATGCTGAAATACCTCTCATTTAGCTGTGTACCTTCCTGACTATAATGTGGGTTTGTAACACCAGGCAACTGGTCAAATGTGTCAGGCTGGTGATAGAAACATGTACAGAAGTGCATGGGTGATGAAGGTAACTATGCTTAAGCCTGTTTCCAAACCTGCTTTCCATCCTGTAAGGAACAAAATATTTGTAATATTCAGAAACCTTTTGTGGATTGGTTTAGCACAGCTTGAAAAGCCTAAGGACCAAATAACTGCCCTATAACAGTATCAAAGAAAGACATGGTAACAAACCACAGGCTCCATCCCTTACATAGATTAAAGCTGAAGCAGAAACCTTTGGAGAAAAGCTACTTTTCAGTCCTCCTAAAGGTGTTTCAGTAAGGCTACAAAGAGAGGAAAGTCAAACAGGCTTATCAGTTTATTAATTGGAAAAAAGGTTTCATGAAACTGTAACTTTCCTGATTTTGCTCTTAAAGGCAAATGCAATTTGGAGCTATTGTGGAGTTTATTTAACTGCTGTAGGTTGTTTCTATAGAAAATATCTCCATGTCCACACTGAAAACAAAACCAGAGGTAACCAAAATCAGTGAACCCCAGGAACAAGATCGTTTTAAAGGAAATCTTTCAGTCTCTGTCAAGGAGTGGTGGCGGGAGGTCTACACCTATACTTTTCAGAGCACTTGGATGGCCAGCCTATCCAAATGAGGGGAGCTGACAACGTGATCCAACAGCCAGAAGTCCCTTGTTACAGCCAGACATGTTCTAAGTAGAAAAAGCCAGGTCATTGTGCCAACTAGTCAAAACTCTAAGCAACAGAAAAAATAAATAAGTAAACTATAGACATTTTTATATATAAAATAGATATAAACCCACTCAGATGCCGTAAGAAAAACAGATTACTCCTCCCATAATGTTTTGAGATATGGTAGGGGTCTCCACCCAAAACAAAAGAATCTGTTGATGTTTCAAACAATCTTTCATCTGAACAAAAAAAAAGCAATTAACCAGGAAGGATATTGATAATAAAAATATGGTCTTATTTGTGCAAATATATTAGCTAAGATTGTAAGAAATCTGAATTGTTGTTCTTCTGGAAAATATACATTTTAAATATGTTCAAAATGGAAAAAGAAGCATGCAATAAAATGAAAACTTTGAAAGGAAAAAGAAAAGGTTTTAAAAGGCACTATAAAAGGGAACTATGACATTTCTAAGGTTTTCCTAAGGAACATTTAAATGAAGCAGACATACTTTTGTTTAACGTTTGTTTTTGGATAAAGAAATGCAGGTTATCCTGCACTGTTGTTTGAGGGGGTTTCTCGTCCATGAAGAACAAAAGCAAAAATTGATGATTTCTTTTGAACAGCCACTGTCTTATAAAAGTAATAACTAGAATCTCTGGATACAAAGAAAACAAGGAAGGAAAGAAATACATTTTAAACCAACACTGAAACATGGCTATGAAACTTGCCACCAAGGGTCAAAAATTCTTCCTGCTCTTTTATTATTATGATATGTAATCTTAAAACTCATGAAAAACATACTCATCCTACTTGGACTATTTTAACTTGGGTTTTATAGCAAACTTCAACACTAAGTTCATAATCCCAAGAAAATTAATTTCCCCTACTCCAAACAAACTCTTTCTGTGTCTATATTTGTTATCAAGTGTTACTAAGCAATAAGTCTTCACATAAATCTACCTCAACTCATCCACCACTAAAATTTCTCTTCTAGGCCATTTGAATGTATAAAGGAACCACGGGCTTCAACAGTGGAGAGGTTTGCCATAGTGATCTGTAAATGTCTGCCAAAATAGTTGATATATATTTAGAGTAGTCTTTTCATTAACTGCAATATTTACCAAAGAGCTAAAGCTTTTAGAAGTATAACTATTGTTACTTATTCCTGCCATTTATTATGAGGGGGAACCAATATTTTATCACTAGACACTACAACCACGCAGTATCATAAAATTATGAAATATGGACCCTCCTGAGTATACAAGACCCAAAAGATCATCAAAAAGGCTTTGTTTGTTCATTTAAATTCAAATGAAAAAAAAATTATAACCTGGTTGCAATCAATACAAATACATAAAATGAATACCTAATGGAAATATTAAGAACTCAAAGAAAAATTTGTGTATTTTCATCATAAATGGGTATAAACATATACCATTGGGCAAAGTTTATATTATCCTGTTCTTTAAAGACACATCATTCCTTAGAGCTTGAACTCTATTTCTGCCTTTATTATCTGTTGTGTATTCTGTTGATAAGCAGGAAAAGGAAGTAAGCACGCTGTTTCTGGAATAAAAATAAAACTTTCTGTGTAACTGAGAAGTTACTGGAAAAACCACTATGCAAAATATGGAGCAGTAAAGTTACATCACTATTGTAAATTAGTACCCTGCTGGGTGTCAGTGGATATCCTTTGCATCCCATTCTTGGAATTCATTTGCAGTAACAGCAACACAAGATCATTTGGAAAGTCAATTCTGCTTACAATATATTTTTTTCAGGACTCACTTTCCACGAGGAAAATAATACCTTGTGTAGTGATTGAAAACAGAATCCATCTTATGACTAAATCTGACATTTTCATTCCTTTACATATCGACCAGAGTACTGCAATCAAATATTGGAGCAGATGTATCTATAGACCTTAGCTGAACAACCACAAAATATCAAATCATATGGCATGCATTACATCGAAAAAAGGACTAGACCCAAGGACTAGAAACACATTCAAACATGACAGAAAACAATTTTCCTCCTCACCTTTACCACTCCTTTGCAGAGTCTGTGCCCTGATTACCTTAATATTTGTTATTGACATGGAAAGAGAAAAGTCATCCTGCCAAGGAGCTTCTGACTGCTCCGAGAAATGTAAAGGCTACAACTAAACCACTGGCCTTTTCTCCAGCATTTGCTATTTTGAACAGTGGAACTGAATGCAGTCCAGGATGCTGGATCTCTTCTCATAGCGTGTTTCACCCACACTCAACCTGGAAATCTCTGCTTTTTTTTCCATAATACAAGGAATGTTCACAACATGTTGGCTGCCGCACATAAAATCCAGACATTTCAGATACTCTATAACAAACACGCGGGAAATTAAGACAGCTGCATGGAAAGCATAACTTGTTCTATCAACTGAAAAGAAGGTTACAGACAGCTGGGGACATCTCCTTCTTGTTTGCAGGAAGGTTTCTCAGGACAGAGTGTTCAGCATGGAGGAACAGCATATTGCACAGTGAGATGTTCACCACAAACCTCAGAGTGATGAAATATGAAATACGTATGCTCCTCAAGGAATCCACATATGAAACACAGACAGAAAACAGCAGCATTGATTGTATAATAACACACTTCCTATCTCAAAGACTGGCAAAGCAAAGAGAAACATTTCTTTAGGAGAAGTGTTATGTCCACATGTGCCATCTGTCAACATCTGCTGGTGAATCCCGAAGAGGTCAAGTGTGCTGCAATTTGAACATTTTTGTGTTTCAACACACTGAACCACTTTCAAGAGTCAGTTAGTACCCCTCTTGGGTTAAGAAGATCTGTCCAAAGGGATACTTTCCCACTGTGTTTTAAAAAGTGAGCAAAATAAGTGAAAAAATCATTCTTGACTGCAGCCATGCCCTAAATATTTGATATACTTTAGCCTGTTGAGGTCATCACCACTGGGCCTTTCTCATAAAGAAAACACATACAAATGATGTAATCACCGTTAGGCAGACACTGAGTCACAGCAACATACAGACACTGTCATTACTGCAGCTCTGCAATTCCTTAGCAATGAAAATAGACACAGTAACACAGGAGTTATTAAAAAAGTTATGCCCCTATAAGGCAGTGTCTGAGCAATTCACAATCAGTTTAGAACTTGTCTGACCACTACTTTCTGGTGGAGAAAGACACTAATTTCTGGGGTTTTCATTTAAAATAGGACAGAAAGAAATTAAGTGACATGTCCAAGGCCACTTAAGCAATCTGAGGCATAATGGAAAACTGAACTCAAAGGCTTTGAACCCCAGGCTCCATAAGATAATCAAAAAAGATCGTTCCTGTTTAATATTAATATTTCCAGTGTACCTGGGGAAGTGATTGCAAGGAACGAACAATTATGCCATTATGCAGGAATCAGAAACATCCATAGAAGTAAATGGGAAAACTTTTATGTCCAGAAGACACTGCTGTTGCTGTTACAGATAATGATACCGCAGCTGATCCTGACACTGCTGAGTGGGGCGTAATGTCAGTTCTGGATGAGGAGCTACACTGCAGCAAAAATTCTGATCATGAATCCCATGATACCATATCAGCATTTAACACTCCTGACTGTCATGCCTAGGAGACAACTGACTAAAATGCCAAGCAAAGAATCAGTGAAATCATTGTCAACTCTCTTTAATATGTTTTAAGAAAAAAGACTAATTATTATTAACTACTGATCAACTACAGAAAGACATGGGAAGGCGAATCCAATCTTTAGGGAAAGACTAATACCCTGCATTTACAAATACATGTTCTTTACTTTTAAGCTAGATTTTTGGTTCTGTTTAATAGTGTCTGTGTTTGGCAGGTTTGATCTACCACAGTTTTTGCTGTAAGACTAAAACCATGAGTAAAAAATTGAAGTTTAGTGATATTGAAAAACCAGTTACTGTTTCCTTATAGTTTGAATAGAAAAATAATCACAGCATCATTATATTCAAATAATCAGAAACTCTTTTACAGGTAATTAAGACTGTCACTCCTCTTGGTATGAGAACAAGGAGATGCCATGCAGCCCCCAGCTCCCGTTGTAGTCACCTCTGCAATAATAATAATAGGCATTTCCCTTCCTTTTTGAGCTTTTGATATTACCAGTTGATTTTTTTTTTTTTTTGGGGGGGGGGGGGGGTGAGCGCACGTGTGAGTTGTCCATCTCTAAGGATCAGTCTCAACTCACAATATTTTCCTCCTGTTTCCAGATTTTGTTATCACTGTTATAATTTAGTTGCACAGTGCCAGGGCATGAGGACACTAGTCCACTCCATGTGCATGACCTTGTACAAATGCACAGCAAAAGTAGTGTGCTACCTGTGATTATTCAGAGGTAATTCATAATTAATAATGTGTGGACAGCCCAAATTTCAGATTTTTGACTGCCTATGTTATTTGTTCATTTTTATTTTTGTTTGTTTCAACATTTAATTTCAATGATTATTTCAATATTTTGAACAAAACCACCACCTTTAATTCTGAGTCAGTAAACACCCCTATGATTTCTGAAAGAGTTTCCAGCAAAATTAAAGTAGACCCCAAATTACATTTTTTATCTCTCCAGACTGAAAAAATAAAAAGTAGTAGAGCTATCTAAAATACAAGCCATTACACTTGTTTTATACACCAGAATGAAGCAAAAGAAAGCACAAGTCTAATTTTTTTAGTAAATCCTTTGCAGTTCACCTTTAAACTAAGGGTCATCAGGTGAGAATCGGTGTGTTTGAAAGCACTCGAACTGCTTAGGGAGTTCATCTCATCTGTATTATTCATACATATTTGCCGATTATAAATCACAATGGACTGAAATATTTCCAGTCTTTCACATCAGCAGGCATCCAGAGCGCACTGTCTTTTATTTACTGACCATGTTAAAAATGGCACACTTTTTTCTTATTTTATAATAATATGCTGTCTGACCAGTTCAGAGAGATCTCTAATAATGTCTCAGTCCAACTATGGCTCTCATTATGTTGGTAGGAACTGTCATGCAACTGTGAATGTGCAATAAGTGTAGAGGTAGAGTAAATGGCAGAAAAATATGAAACGCATTCTACTTTCAGATGCTGCACAAAGCTATTTATTCCTACTACACTGAATGAACTAAAAATTGAGGAGAGAAAATGAGGACTCTACTTCATGGCCTTCTAAATTTAAATGAAGAGAGGATTTAAGGATACATCTTACAGCAGAAAACGAGGGATGCTATACAGTGCAAGATACGCACTTAACTTTTTTATATTCCATCCATTTTTTAAGCACAGCAACACATTGATTTCAATGGAAGTTTTGTTTAAAAACCAGTGCTACCACATGACGCAGGTAACAGTTTAGAGACTATACATATTACTCATATATGATGTGATTCTGGCCCAGATCTATCTACCTGACTACTGTGTGCATCTTCCTCTGACTGTGGTCTCATGAAACATGCTGTAACAATGGCACAATTGTATCTCTGGATTTCAATTTTATAGAAACTGGAAACTTTTTGCCCTTTCATTCAGTTTTGTGTACTGGCTTACTTAAAATACGTTATAAACAATACTTGCATTTCAAAATAATTGTTACACAACATGACAGATGTGAGACTTGCCTGAGGATTTTGATGTGCAGCAAAGAGAATTTATCATAGGATATATCTTCCCAACCTTGGGTGTGGCCTTCCTATTCGGAAGCACAAAAATGTTGTCTATGAAATGGAATGAGAGGTAAGTCACCTATTTGCTCTCTGTCTGTGCCACATCACTGATGCTTCTGGCATGACATTTCTTAGACGATGAGACAGAGTGAAGAAGACCAGGAGCTGGTGAAGTGCCTTTCACTTGATTAACATATCTTCAACAACATACAGACCTACCACTATCAACAGCCTCTTCTGTTGCAGTTCTGTTTGGTTCACCACATAGACACAAATTTCATCCCTGTGGTGAGTGCCGCAGTGAAGTCGACGCTCGCACAAGGTTTGTGGTTCAAAGGGCCAGCACTCACTGCAGTACTGTCTACACCCAAACAGGTGTTTTCCAAATCATCATTATCCAAGAACTAAACAAAAAATAAATTGTTTAGATCAAAAGAATATGCAAGAATACTCTTTGCAAGAAGAGGGAAAAGAGCACAATCTCATTCAAATCAGTATAAAATATTCCATTCAAGCCGCAGTAGTTTGGGCACATACAAAAGCCAAAGCAAAGAAAGGGATAAAGTCACAACTATTCCAGAGAGCAGCTACTTGAATTAATAGTCCAGTTGGTGGGAAATTCACCCAAGCTGTGCAAGACCTCTCTTCCGACTAAGAGATACAATCCCGAGCTGTCACCTGCCAGGAGAGTGCACTGCCCAGCATGCCCCAGCAAAGCTCTGGGGGAAGACGAGGGGCCATGGCCAAGCCAGCCCCCAGGCGCTGATCCATTTGGTATTCACTGCAGCAGAGGCTGGAGCCCAGCAATCCACTTCTGCAATGCATCTCATCCACAAGGCTAGAAAGCCCTTCTTTCCCTGCTTTGCTCCATGAATATTTAGCTACCCCAGGCAAACTGGAACAGCTTTCCCCAGAGAGGTGTTGGTTCCATCGTCTCCCTGATACAGACAGAGAGTGGGTTTGGACTGGGGTCTTGTGCCACTCAGGAGAGCAGCCTAACCACCATGCTATTAGGTGTTCGAGTGTGGAGCTCCCGAAATCCCTCCTGTGGGAGCAGTGGCACTTGCCATAGCATATTTAAATATTAATTGAGCAAGAGAGTGTGAATGACTCTTTAAGCCTGACTAGCAGTTAAGGTGTTCTCCTGGGACATGGGAGCTGCAATTTCAGATACCCTCAGGCAGAGCAAGGAATTGAACCCTAGGCTCCCACAGCTGCATCTCTCTTTTTGCCCACTTCTGAATCCAGTCTGAGCCCAGCCAGCACCACTGAGAACCATGTACAGCTAAATAACCCCAAACTTCATTGCTCAGTGCATGTATTGCTCACCAAGAAATCTTCGCCCCACTTTTGCTTGCCTGAAGAGTCAAAGGTGCTGATGTTTGGTGCTGCGTTTATGTGTATGTACGCCTCTTCACTTTTGAAATATTAGCACTATTTTTCCAGAGCTAGAAGTGCAGTTTCCTTTTACTTTCTTATGGGGAGTGATTAGTGAACCAGGACAGGTCAAATCAGTTTATTTTAAGAGTAGGAATTTCACATTGTCACGCCAATAATGCCATATCTATAGTGTATGAGATTGCATGGGTGTGTCTAAAGGTAAGGCAAAAGTTTGATAGATCTGGGGAATGAGCAGGGGAATGTTCCAAAGTCCCTTAATATCCTTTGAAGGGAAATCCAACATGGGAATGTCTTTACAGTAGAAGCTATGTGGGCAGAAACTGTAAGCCCATTCATGTCTCTAATTGTTCCACATCTGAAGGAGGCTGCTGCACATCTGTTATTCCACCACAAGTGTGGAATCTTTTATGAATTTGCCTGCACCTATCATGCTGAGGGAAGGTTTCACTGAGTAAAAAAGGATTTTCTTGCCAAATCGTGCATCCTTTTGGAAACTAACTGGGGCCAACACAGATGTGGTGAGCAGCACAAATCCCTCTTTGGAGCATAGACAGTTCCAGAAAAGCATCATTTTTCTACTGCTGGCAGGAAGATATAAACTCATTTATATTATTTTCTGAGAAGCAAAAGAGGACACTAACTCCAAATGCCTCAGTGTATTTTCTATTCTAATGCAGTTAAATGACTAGGAAAAAGAGTGATGCCATAGACAACTGCATTAACTGTGAGAGCTGTACAATAAAGCATAGTAAAATATATGCAAGCAATATGAGGGGGTTAAGGGAATTGGCAATGAGACCTATGGTCTGGGGTATTCAACCAACTGAAGGTAGCAGAGACCAGATATTTTGATGGCTGATAAGAAATGAAGTATTCTCAAAAAAATGCCTTATAGTCCTAACTGGCATGTTTTTGGCTGTGATACTGCTGCCAAGGTAATTTTAAGAAAGTCAGAGAAAGTTAAATATACTTTGCACTACCTGAGACAGTCTCTGAGGTTAAGATTGAGGCACTACAGGCTGGCAGATTGGGGCAACCTGACATGTCCCTGCCTTTTCTCTGTTCTTTACATCAAAAGACCAATTTGTTTTCTAGGACTTTCTCTCCATCTACCATTTGCAAACTATCATACATATAACACATAAAGAGATAAGATGCTAAATGTTTTGGCTTGGTGTTGTGGCTAATAACATGGATTAAAGCATGCATTCTATTATAAGTATTATTGTGCAAATAATAAATTGGTTTTATGCCTTGACATCAAAAATAAAAGAATTAATTTGGGCCTGTTCAAAGCAAAAAAAGAACAAACAACCAAAAACCTGGGGTACATACATGTGTGTATATATTTTTATTTGTCTTTCATTTACCCAACAGTGAGAAACCCACATCTTTCAGCATGATGTTTACTATTTTATGTTGAAGTCCTTCTTTAAGGCATAAATATTTATCAACTTTGTGATCAGTTATTTGAAACATGTCACAGCAAAATATTTGAATATTGTTGATTTTGTCGCCTTGTTTCGAGCTTAAACTATTCAGTGAAAACAACCTAAATCATATGTGTTCAGTTCCCTGAAGTTTAATTTTGTGTTAAATATTTTAATTTAAAATAATATTTAAATATTAAACAGATAAAATAAAAATTATGAACAGCCAGTGTCGTTCCTATTAGTATTTTTGTCTTCTTTTTGTCTCACTCCTTCATGGTGAGGTGATGTTGTTGTACAGTATTTATCCTCCCAAAATTACATATCAGGAGATTCTTAGAATATTGCAAATACAGTAAATAGCAACTATAAAAAAACCTACAGTGTTTATCCCTATCCCGGAGTCAACAGGCAGATGTAGGAGTATGCAGCAAATATTAGCATGTGACCACAGTGTTGCATTCTGGAGCATGTTTAGAAAAAATGAAGTCTGCAACACATGCTGTACACAAGAAATCGATTAGAGACAAAAAATCAGGTTCATGTCTCACCAACACGCTCTGATATACTGTCTGCTTCCCTCCAAAACTGTTATGCTCAATGTATATGCTGAAGAGGGCTGCCTGATTTTCAAGAGCTGAATGTTAGATCCTACCTATGAATTAATTGTCAGGCCTATGCCATTTTTAATGCATCGTTCAATAGGTATTAATCTATGCTGATCACTCAGAAGGAAGCTGCTGTTCCACATAGGAAATGATTAGCCTGTTAGAAGCACATATTGGAAGGTCATCTCTTGACTTTGGCTGAACAGCTCTCCTGACAGAAAGGGTTAACAAGCAAAAATCGGTATGGTTCAAAGAGATCTGTCTGTAATAAATGAGCTACGTCCTTCTCTTGTGAAAGATTTTGTAAGACAGCAATCATATACAAATACTACTGGTGCTTTTTTATTAGTACAACAGCCTCGGTTAGCACAGTTTGCAGAACTGAGAGGATTTTACTGATCATTGTATTTGCACAGGTATCAGTAACTACATACACAGGCCAAAAATTAAAATAGTGGAATGAGCATCTGCAAACAGAGGGAGAGGGCAGAAAGTAAAGAGGCAAGGTGGCGGGGGTGACAGCAGCTGCTTAAGGAGCCAAAAACATGGTTCCAGGGAAAAATCTGCAAAAGTCTACACGTACACATAGGCATTGCCTGTGCAGCTCTTCAAAAGACTCTGAGCTTTAAAAGATATATATTTGGGTAATACTATCTTCTTATTGTATCTGAACAGTAATTGCACGTGCAATGCATAGCGAATATCCACCAGTAACAAGAGAATTTATATTTAACCCAGTTTTCAAGATACCTAATATTTTGTCAAACATTTTATAGGTTTTAGCTCAGGGATAAATTTGAAGCTGGCTTTTCCCCAGTGAAACCTGCAACAATAGAGAAATATATACTGAGGGGAAAGAGAAACCGGGATATTGAGCAAGCCTAACAGAAACCTAACATTTCATTTTGTACTTAATAATTACTTTTTACAGATCCCTTTGACTGGGAAACCTTTTATATCTCAAAGTTTCACTGCTCAGCTATGTTGCTGAAAATCTCTAGATTTTTTCCTTGCTTCAGACTCTCAAATATACATATGGTCTCTTTCCTGAGACAATAGTTTCAATTTCAAATAGCAACAGCTTATCTGCCAATTCTTTACGCAAGATTTAACGGCTAAAAATTGTTTTAAGCCAACCTGTAAAACTCACTATTGTTACAGTTAGCAGGAAACAGCTAATTTGTCCATATATAAACAGAAACTTCATGTTTTGTTGTATAACTATGGCAACTTCTACAAATGACTCATCCAGGACTTTTGTTATGTTATTTTATGACTCATATTTATTAATGTTCACCCTATTACCTCTCCCAGCCTCCAATAAAGTATCTCCACTTTCTGAAACTACTCTAAACTACATTCTTAGGTCTGAACATCCGTACCTAGCTGCCCATTAAAAATCACCAACACAAGAAAAATTCTTTCTTACTCGGTGTGAGCACCACTTATAAACTCCGAGTTTTAGCTCTCTGCACCCGGAGTGCTAGGTTGTGGTCTATTAC
This sequence comes from Ibycter americanus, assembly GCA_035590275.1. Classification (NCBI taxonomy): domain Eukaryota; kingdom Metazoa; phylum Chordata; class Aves; order Falconiformes; family Falconidae; genus Ibycter; species Ibycter americanus. Next base: position 79,292,443 of record JAVJGI010000060.1, on the reverse strand, counting down.
ATGATGACAAGACCTATTTTATATTCAAAGTAGCAAAATGACTACAGCATGTGACAAGGAGATAAGTACACCCACCTAGTTTGTTTCCAAGTGGATTGGTTCTTCAGCATGTATTAAACCCTTCCAGATTTATCCCTGGCAGCTGGCTCTTTGCCAGGGCTTGGATTCTGTTCTGGTGTGCAGTGTGCTGAGTATTCCCAGGTGCTGGTACATTTTTATGCCTTAGTCCTTATTTACAGTTTTTCTAAGGGTTGCTTTGAAGTCTGAACAATCATGTTGCAGCATGCTACAATGTTCTTTCCACATCCAGCAATCTTTTCATGTTGCCTGAAATTAAGCCATCTCTAAATGAGAAAATAGGAGGATGAGCACTAATAAACTTCAGAGGAGACTATTTCTTGCATTAAATTAATAATTTCAGTGTACCAGAATCTATTCAAGCAATCACAGCTCAACATTAAGAATGTAAGAGTGATTCACTCCATCCTCCTAAAACTCTTTGACAATGGCTCCTAATATAGTACTTCTTTCAAATTTATAGCTCCCCTTTTTACCAACCCTGCTATTATAACACTTGACATGCTTGGCTGCCATGGTGTAATAAGGAGGGGTAAAATGATGCATTTAAGGTCCCTGGTGCAAATCCTATTCAAAACTTCTCAGTTTGGAATAGGCAGGACAAAAAGGCGATACCAGGAGTTTAAGTGTCATAAAGTAGTACAGGCACTCAGCTCTTTAAGTTTCAGTTAACTTTCTATAAGCCAAAGCAACAGCAAAAGCTATAATGATACATTCAACTTTCTTTTCGAGAACAGGCACCTGGAGAATAGTGAGAGAGGGAGGGCAGGAAAGCAGCCACATTATGCTGCAGTTTTAGCCAACATCACTCAGATGTGACTCTCAGCAGCTGTCTGATGCAAGTAACTGCTCAGTGCCTAGTAAAACAACATGGTATGGTAGCATGCTTCACACCGTGAGGCAAACGGCACTCTGTGGAACAAAAAGAAAAATCAGAATAAAGCTCTGGAAAATCAATCCAATGTTTTGGGGGTTTAGAGCATTCACTCCTCAAAATTAAATTCTAATTGCTAACAGTTATTCTCACAGATTGTTTTCCTATTAAAAAAAAAAAATTCTCAGTCTAGTTTATATCTCTTGTTCAATGCTTTCCTTTTTTTTTTTTTTAAAATATTTTATTTTTTAAAATGCACATATTTGTGGCTCTGAAACATTTTACTTACCTTGTAGAAAATACAGCCTACTGTATACAAACTGTAGGGCTTTGGTCACCAGATACTAAATGTGTGTATACTTCCATGCAACGCTATTATTTGCAGTTGTGTCTGTGGAGGTGCGATGAATTTGAGAAGGCAACTCTAGTTTACTGTCAAAGGACAAACAGAAGGGCCTAAGTCCAGACACAGTGCTGCTTCTCGTTATGACCGTAGCTGAGCTGCTTAGCAGGCTTTGCCTTCAGTTTGCTAGCTGGGAAATTAAGGACAAATTGTCTGCACAATGTGATGTACATGATTATATTTTTGGGAGAGATGTACTAGTGGATAAACTGAGGAAGGGAATATGGCTGAGATTCAAAGCCTGTTCAAGTCTTGTAAATGCTTCGATTAACTTTTGCAATTTTCAGAGGAGACATTACACAAGTTTATTTAAATTTCTAATGGATAGTGATACTGTATAAACCAAACAGTACTTTTATCAGCCTCAAAAAGTCTAAGACATGGAGACTAAACTGAAGGAGAAATAACAGAGAATATGCTCTATTTTACCATCACACAAATGCATGTATAACAGATAAACATCCTCCCTCTCATGCTGGATCAAGAGCCAAGGGAGATACTGCATACTTGAAGCCATCAACCACTTAAAACTGCTATTGTCAAAGCAATTTTTTACAGCAGACTGATTTGTATGCAGACCATTTTTAATAGCACAGAAAGAGTTTGGGACCATGTGTTAGAGTACACAAGTGATTTCCAAAAGACATTTGAAATGTAAAAATTCTGGAGCCTGCCTCTTTCCTTTCTCCCCTTCCCTGCAACATGCATACACATGCACACACGCACCATCAACTTCCACTGACATTTCTTCATTACTATGAAGAAGCTCAGGCTCTCTTGAGGGATTTTGCAAAGCACTGCTCCTCTTTTTAAGTAAGGCTACACACGTACGTCTCTACAAATGATTTCCATAAGTTTATATTCCATCAAAACACATGATTTCAGATCTTAAGGTGTAGAAGTAGTGTTAACAAGGTCCTCCTATGAAGATTTTAAGCTCTTTTGAATGCAATTTCATTCTTTCTGGTGGCTTCCAATTGTCAGATTTACAGAGGGCACTGGGACATTCTTTGGCATCAGAAGGTGCAGCTGGAGAGTAAAACGCCCTGAATTTCACACTGCTAAACTGAAACTTTTGCTTGCTTGATCTAGGAAAAGACCATACCCTGGATGCAATGTTATCAAAGCATGATATCTGCAAGAGATGCTAGCTTTCTGTAAGAAGAGTAATGTTAAAATAAAATAATAAAATACTGAATTGTCTCCTATGGTATCAGAGTCCACCAACTATTTAGGGTTCCACTTGGTCACCACAGTATACAGGGTAGAAAGAGTGTCTTTTAAAAACTAGCACATTAAGACAGAACCACACTTACCTCTTAGCTGAACACTGACTAAGGCTTAATATTGACACTGGGTTATGACTTTAGTGGGGAAAAACAGCAATCTTTTTCTGCTGTAAAGCTACTAGAACCATATAATCCACGTGTAAGCATGCTCATTGAAGCAGGAACCCAGGAAACTGGACATTTTGCAATTCCGTTTCATTGCACTTTAAACATAAAGTAACAAAGGTAACAAAAGGATGTTTATTTCCTTTGTACAACAGACAAAGAAGCTGCAGTGGCATTTACTGTTTAGGTTTCCAGACAAGTACATGTGGATTTCACAATACATCCACACCAGTGACAAAATAAAACAGAGTTTGAGTGAATTGTAGGGTGGACTGTACAAAAAGTCAATATTACAGTAATACAAAGAATGTGGTACTTCAGTATTTCTGTGACAAACGACTATTTCCATAATAGTATAAATTAATAAAAAAACTTATAAGTATTTTGCAATTCTTATTTGTTCAGTCTATAGTCACGGTTTTAAAAATTTAATTTATAGAAAAAAATCATCTTAGTTATTTTTAAGTAATACCATTGTAGGAAAGAAAAAAAAATTAGTTTTCCCTTCATGTGGTGCTGTAAGACAGCAAAATCTAGTGGGATGAATGGAAGAATGGAAACTGAGACTTAGGAGTTTTATTTCTTGCTCTTAAAATGATGCACTGTTTGAACCTCAGTGAACCACTAAAATCCCGGCCTCAACTTCACTGGCTGTGTCAGGCGAATAATGATATTTTTTTTTTTAGAAATACTGCAGAGCCCTGGCCACCAGATCTGTGGTATAAGGCACATCACAGTGGGCAACCAGCCCCACTCTTGCGTGGCTCCACCAGGCTGCACTGCCCCAGGCTCTGTCAGTCCTCACATACGCTCCTTATCATGGCCCATATTTGCTGTGCAAAACCGCGGTGTCCCGCTGGTTCACGTGAGTCCTCCTTCCCTTCAGCTTGACTGTTTTGCAGAAAGAAAAGTGTTGCTGCAGCACTACCATCCATATGGCTACTCCAACAGCCATTCACTCCACATGACTTCCTCTTTGATTCTTCTCCCGCCCCCACCACTCTATGAAGAGAAGTACGAATCACACTCTTACGAAAGATAAAGAAATATTTCTGCCTAAAGAACTTCAGTATTCTCTGAGTGCTCTACCATGGTTCATTAGGAAAAATGTGCCAGGGTAACCACGCACTTCATGACAAATGCAGTCGAACAGCCAACATCTCCCTAGGCCTCCATTTGCAAATATGCCCTACATAGGTCTATTTACACACAAGCCGCAGTAACATCCAGCCACTGCCATGAGCCAGGAGAAATATACGGCGGAAAAAAATCACTCTAAACATGCATGGGTTTTAATTCCCAGATTTAATATATTTATGCATCATTCCCAAATGACTCAGAAAGATGTATTCCTAGACAGTGGCCTAGATGACTAAAATAGGTCTGAACTGTATTTGCAAACCAGAAAGGCAGCTAACGCTGACACACAAAAATCAGGGTGCTGGGCTTATGGCTGAAATTCCCCCAGTTAGGCATGCTGGTCAGTTCTGTTAGGTCATCCCAGAGAAGTGCCAGGCTGTTAGATGTAATTAAAAACAATAACTCTCCAACATTCAGATGCTTCAAACTGAGGTGCTAGCACAGCCTCCTGGAGTCATAGTAGAGGATCTTGTAAGGTGAAGTGGATTGCAGGAGCAAGAAAAGAGATTTAAGTGTCCTTCAGTAAACAAACAGCTGTAATTCTTAACTGTGTCTGCACTCCAAGCAATTTCTGTCACGTTTGAGGAAAGAATCTTCTCTGCAGTCCTTGTCTTTCTGTCTTACTCATTGTCTCATCTTAAAAATGTTTCTCTCTTCCCTCTGAATGTTGCTTTTCCTAAGCTTATCTTCACATAAACAAACTGCATTACTCCTTTTATAAGGTTTTAGGGATGTAATGTCACCATGTAATCAAAGGACAGTGACTCCACGAATTCTAACACACATCAAAAAAGTAAAGCTTGTCTTGAAATAATGAATTTAACAAAAAGTTTAACACAAAATCAAAATTCTGCAATATTTTTCCACCTGACTTCATGTCAAACTGGTGACTTCTCTACATTAAATTGAGTTTTGGAATGTTTATGCCAACTATGTATTATCGAGTCTTGCATTAAAATGTATAGTGCACCTGTTCAGATCAAGCTATATTCCAGTTAATAATGGAATTGTGAACTGCAAAATGTCTTTCTCTTATAACATAAACTTCCTGAGCTTTCCTTCCCTTACATTCACAGCTACTATATTAAATATGTTTGAGCATATTCCACTTTTTGTCTAGGTGTAACTTACATTACTTTAAGAGGCACGATATTTTAGAACTCTACATCATTCCTTGTTATTAAAGTAATATTTAAATTGATGTTAAACATTATAGTCCACTCTTCACTTAACATAGTTTTGGCACAATATCTTCTGGTGCTCCAAAGGCAGAGTTTAGGCAGCAAGCACTCCACAAGGGGGGAAGGAAGGGGTATATGCCAACAGATTCAAGCTCCGTGGTACAGCTGGGTGCTCTGACCACATTTCAGGATGACATGCAGACGCTGATGGTTTCCTCTCCCTCCGTCCTGGCAGGGATTTCCGCCACGGGCAGCTGGGGCTGTGGACAAGGAGGCTGCGGTGCGCCCCGGGCTCACCCCTCAGCCCAGACGCTGGTGGAAGCTGCACCTCTCGGGCTGCCATAGAGCTGATGGCCTGGCAGAGCTCTGTCTGTCCCTTTGTACTCTGAATTAATCTCTGAAAAATCTCTGAAAAAAGCAAAAACAAGCTCAGGTTCCCTGTCTGCCACAGCAAACCTGTTTGATAGATTCTCTCAATGACAGGACGAACTCAAAAAAGTCCCGATACCATTATTTAAAAGTGTACTTTATAATATTTAGCAAAGCTATCTTGAACCAATGAAATCTCTTTGGAAACTGGGTTGAGCAAATTCTAATGCTCAAGAGCTCAATCCACCAGAGCACACAGACATGCACTCACATGTTCTTAGGTATGTGCTCCAGTGCCATCCTGGATCAAGCCCTTTTATTCCTCATTTAGGACATAATTTGAAAATATATGCCACCATGCGGTGTTATATAATTCAGCTCTATTTGAGAAGGGTAAGCCAAGAGAAGGTCATTGCTAGTGAAAAGCAACTAGAAAGGAATAGAACAGCCTTTGTATTATCCTGTCCTGTCCATTTCATGTTTTAGACTGAAATATACTTGTTCCTACAATATTTTCCAGCATATTCCGCTGGTCTCCTTTGATACGACTGCTACAATTGGATGCAGCTGTTCATATGGAATACATATGAAAATCACTCGATTAGTATTTATTTTTTTATTTAAAAAAAATCAGGGAAGCAAATATGAAAAGAATAATACGCTGATAGCAGAACCTGGTAGAAACATATGGGGCAGTCATGTTGTACTTTCAGTAATGGCAGAAAAGCAAGTGAATGTGAACTGTGCAGTGCGAAAATTAACTCTTTCACTCTCAGCAACCAGTGAAATAATCTGCTCAGACTCTGATCTGTTGAAACTGTGGGTTTGCTTATTCATTTGTATAATCTTAATGTTTAGAGAAGTTTACAAAAACCTTCCTCTACTTCTGCTCAAGGTTACATGTTTTACTAATCAACAAAGAAACCCTTCAGTAAGGGATGTGAGTATAAGTGGCTCCATCTACTTGCACGGAATCCCAGCACTAATTTAAAGATAGTTCATCAACTTTTTGATCCTGGCTTAGCAGCAGCATCATTATCTTAAAGGATAAGAAAGAGAAGGAACTTCTGTGCAACTAGCTCCTACGGGTACTGCTCAGAGTAGCAAACTGATCCCTGCAGATCAGAAATGAACAGCAGGAACTTAAGTCAGAGCAATTTAACTAGCACCTTGTAGGGCCCGACCAAAACAATTCTATGACTGATTCTATGATACCACCGTTTAAAGGCATAAAGTCATATTGCGTAGGGGCCAGCAGAGGGTGCTTCCTTTTTAGGGTTGAAACAGGAGTGAATCTCAGGCACAGGAGTCAAAAAAGCCTTTGCCTACCTTTCATTTACTAAACTATTTGCCCCTACTTCAGATATACCACATTTTTTTGTGAAAAGTGGGGATTTCAAACATATGGAGTTGCAGGGTAATAAATCATATGCATATCTTAAAATAAAACCCCTTTCCCAAATCTGTGTTTGTTGGTCATAAGGTAAAGATTTCACAGTTTGCATGTAATTTTTTTTCTTTTTTAAAGGAAACAATTTCCCTCACTTAATTCCAGGTAGAGTTCACCTAGGCAATGTTTTCACTGCAGCAGCTCCCACTCTGTGAAGCAGTATGAAGTGTCACTGACATTCTTTAAACTGCTGTTTGCCTTTGAACAGTTTTTTCAGATTTCCTCAGGAATTCTCTATAATGAATGTAACATTTTACTGACTCTACATCACCACTAAGGATGCTTAGACCAGGTGACTGAGTAAACCCACCAGTGAAAAATCCCCACAGCGATTAGGTTTCCAAAATAGCCTATTGTCTAATCCGTGGTGAGCCGCATAGATAAATACAATGACCTTAGTTTTCCCGGCGTGTGCCACTATTACCCCAGAATTCCTTCCTTAGGGAAAATCAATATCTGTAAATAAAAATTATATATATATATATAAAAAAGCAATAAAGCAGTCTGAGCTGGAATTTATAAAAGAATCTTTTATTTAGCAGCCTAGGATGAAATTTGCCTCACGGTGCTGGCCCTGTTAGCCTGATTCCCAGCTCTGAGCGCCGCACGCTGATGTGAATCACAGCCCTCAGAAGAGCAAACCACGAGAGCTAGAAAGGATTAGAGGTCTGAGCCATCAAGCTAGCTTCAAAGTTTTTCTTTCCCCATTATTTTTATGTTTGATAGCAAGCTTAAATTAAATATTTGGAAGATTACATTTCGCTAAATATGTTGCAAGCAAACAGTTTCTGCAGTCAAGCTATTCTTTCACCCGAGAACATTTATCTTGAAAAGGTAGCACATTTCCTTGGACAGCAGCCATTCCTGGCAGCAGATCTCAGCACTCAGTAGGAAACCTGTGTCTTTGAGTTTTGAACTAGCCCATACTGGAATTAAAACACAACACTAACAGTCAGAATCAGTTGTTCTTGGTGGGTAAGTGTTTTATAACTGCATGGGGATACAAGAGCAGAGCTTCGAGTTTAAATCCTTTTTTAGAAAATGTTGTGATTAACTGCATGACTTCACTTATTGTTAACGTAACAGATGGAAGTGCCACAGTGAAATATTTCCTTTTTATTTACAAACAATGGAAAGTCTTTTTGCTGATAGGAATTAAAACATTACAGAAGCATTGGTTCCACAAGCTTAAATTCTTTCATGCTACCACATGCATTTTTCATGGAAAGTCAACATCTTTAACATTTTTGCACTGTCTGAATTTATCATCCATAACTTTTTTGTGATTCCTGTTGAAATGAGTTTGCTTCTTTAGAAAGAATTATGTACCTACAGTATAATGAGCTAATTAACTAAAGAACAAAAGGTGCCTTCTGTTATATGTGAGACATAACTAGCTCCCAGACAGAGGCAACACATTCTTTATTTTTAAAGGCAATCTGTAATGCTGATTTTGATTTCAGACACCCTGTATCATTTTGTACAGTGCCACAAAAGGACTGATAAAACATTAAAATGAAAATTGGCTTTAAAAAAAAAACATGCGCCACATCTTACCAGCAGTATTATGAATTTTGAGAGGTTTGTAAAAGATGTGCACTTTGATCAATTGCAGCATTTCCAAGAAAAAAAAAATCACTTTTATGCTCTTTGACTGGTAATAGCACTGAGCAATGGACAAAACTGACAGAAAGAGACAGAAGCTGCATAAACAAAATAAGGCAGGGATTTTATTAAATATTAATTCTATTAATTCACAGCAAAAATCTTTGTTTATTATGGTATATTAAAAATATATTCTCTTTATTCTAAATCATTTCTCCACAGACATAGTCCAACTTGTCAATGCCTGTAAAGATCTTTTAGCTTGCTAGAAATGCCTCAAGCACAAAAAGCAGTAAAATATTTTTAACACCATAGACTTAGATCTCACCACATTTAACAAAATATATTAAAATAATGATTTATAACATGGTCACAAGTGAACAGTAAAGAGTACATTTACTTTTAACCAGTAATAATTGTCGTTGTACCATTGAAAGACCTCAAAAGAATTAAAAACTCTGTGCAATGAAACCTGGCAGATTCTGCGAACTATTCGAAGAGAGCGCTACCTATGTCCACTGCTCACAAATAGGTGCATGGAAGCAGAATAATCCTGGAAGTACACTTCTGCATGCATGTAATAGAAAATCTCTCTTATTCCAAGGCTCCCATAGGAATTACAATAATAATTGCATTGTCAGTATAAAAGTTATGTGGATTAGAGCTGAAGACCCAACAGCCACCACTCCACCTGTGGCTTCCTGGGTCCCTTGTACACCCTCAGTGTGGGGCAGAGGGTTTGGGGCTCACCTTCTATGCTATGGGTCAGCTCAGCCCAAAGGACTGCAAACAGCTGCACTGCAAAATCGCAGGAAGCATTAAACTGTAACTGCCTATTTCTTTCTCTTCCAGGTGTCTCCAGAAATGAGTAAAAGAGGGAAGCGTTCTACTTTAGGGAGACTCATCTCTGGACATGTATTTCTATTAAATCTAATTTTTATACCTACATCACCAAACATCTAGACAGATCTACATATTCAACAGGATACCATACTCATGGGATAGACTTTCCGCTATCCTTAATAAAAGTTCACAGCTTTATGGTACCTCCTGCCTGCATTGTGACGGCAAAGGGGTTGGACACCTCTTACACATAATTTCATAGTAATTTCTTTTTTTAAAGGTGTCCTGCAAAAGCCATTTGAGCACCATGCACAAAGGTATTTGACTATCAGCTATGTAATGGGCATACACTATCAGGGTTAAAAAAACCTGCACATGCTGGTGTAAAAAGGCAGATATCTACCATTTGCATTTCTGTTTGAATGGAAACTAAAATGGCGAGCAATATATACATTAGAACTAAGGAAAAGTTTCCTATCATCATTAATAATCACTTGCCTTCTCTGTGGACAGTCTGCCACTTGGGGCAATATGAGCGCGCACACAGAGAACCAGAAACTCCCTTCCCACCGGCATCTAAGTTTCACAAAAGTTCTTATCCAAAGGTCAGCTGCCAGTCGGTATGTACATATATACACACATGGGTCCTTGGTGGGAATAAATTCCAAGTTAGTTGGCTACAAGAGCATATAGATACTACTACTTGAGGTAAAGAAGAATAAATCTGTTTTATTTGTTCTTTTGTCTTTCCCAGAAAATAGGATACCCATACACCCTGAGCTGCTGTATGGCCCAACAATAAATAATGGCATATAAAAGATACATTTTCATTACAATACCTAAAAATCATTAAAATGCCTCTGTACGGCAGTCACCAGCCTCCATTATACCTTGACCTTCAGGTCTTCAAATAGCTCTTAACATCAAGTAAAGCAGTAAAGAAGGAGGCTTTCAGGAGTAACCTCAAAGCTATGAATCTGTCCTACTTGAAAATCACCAGCAACCTCTTTATGAAATCAGATATAGAAGATCTTGTTTAGCTGAGATAACAGTTATGCAAGCTTGAGCTGTTACTCCTCCTCCATGCAGAAAGGTAAGAAACATAATATAAGAAGAGCTTCCTGACATTCACTTACTCAACTGGAACTGATCTGGTTTTGAAAGGAAAAGCTGTATGGCCCTTCAGAAGAGCGAAAAGGTTGAAATGAACAGCCACGAACATCCCAAAGACTGAAGAAACAAGCAAAGTACATCTGCATGGGATCTAAGGCCATTCTTTTAGATTATTTCCCTTAAAATATCATGATTTTCTCTATTAGAAAATTAATAATTTATTGGTAATTTTACAAATAATTTCTAATCACCAATCAAAACCTGTTTCCCTTTCTCAAAGAAGCTACAAAGTGGTGAAGGCCCTTTCTAGCAATGTTACATCCTACACAGATTTTTCCAGGCAGAAGTCTGAAAAATGCAAAAAAGGGAGAGACAAGAGAAGACTGTGTCAGAGAGCACTGGTTTGGGAGCACTTGTAGGGAGCGACATCTGCTCTTGGCAAACTAAAGGAAAAGCATTCCATAAAGTTGTAGAAAAACTAACGGTCTGTCAATATCTTGGCTTTTATGCCTTCAAAACACTCTCAATAATTTCTGCAGGACACTGCTTACAGTAAGACTGAGAAGACATCTAGTCCCTTGGAAAAACTGAAAGTACCAAAAATGGTTTCACTTGGTAAGCTTGGCATTCTTGTCCTGAAGAACATGTTTTCAGTGGAAACCTTTCCTGTTGCACAATCAAGGTAAAAATACAAAATAAACAAAAATCAGTAGTCTCTTACATGTCAACAGAGTAATAACCAAATTAATAATTTTCCAACTGTACTAATAGGCATGTCATGAAAAAAGGTTGATGCTTCTCTCACTTAAGTAGATTAGGAACAGCTATACTATAGTCTTTGAACAGAAATATTCTATGAGAAGAGAATCAGAATAATAAAATTCAATAATCCTGTTTTAAAATCTGTCATTATTTGCATTTTTACACACTTCCATTTAGGGCATATGAAAGAGTACATTTTTAGAAGCAAAATGATCTGGAAGAATACATAATGATTTATTCCTGAGGAAGATAAATAGCTGATAGGTTGTTAAACTTATTACAGATTTTATATGCAGATTTTTTGTTAAATTAATGGATAAGGTAAAATTTCTTGAATCGCAGTATAACTCATCAAGAAAAAAAAATTTACCTGTAACAATATTAAAAAGCATCTAATGACGTATTGGCAGCAATATCTTATACTTCAGCAACTGATCACAGATTATGATTTTTAATAATCAGCAATGATTCTAACCCATTTAATGAATTGCTTAGTAGTAGATCTAACAGAAGTTTAATCCATGTTGCAACTACTTGAAAAATAAACCCAACAGTCCTATAATTTGATATGACAGTCAGGACTGCAAGTGTAAGATCATTAACACTTCACAGGTTATACCCTGAAGTAAATCTTACAAGAAGTTCACATAAATAAGGACAGATTTACACAATTATGTAGTTATGACTATCATTGCATTTCTAACCATAAGTGAATTCTTCTCAATATGCTATTCATTTGGCTTTGATATGCATAAAAACCGCAATCCAACAGAAAACAAGTCAACTCATTTTTCCTTTTTTCTTATTTGGTTTCAGGACATTTATATATCAGGTAGAGGTATATGAACCCAGACGGTTTCATCTAAGGGAATTTTTGCTTGTGAAAGAATTCAGAAAAGTTTCATTTGTTCCACTTAGGTTTGCATTTTTGCCTATTGTTTGACTGGAATGCTACAAAAGATTTATAAGGAGTTAAAGAAAAGTTAAATTTGGCAAATACAAGACTCCTCTCTGGAAAAAAAAAAAAAACCACAACCAACCCAAAACAAAAGAAAGTGCTGAGAATAATGATAAAAAATTTAGATAACCCCTGTGGTGGCAACATCAATATTTTGGAACCCTTTTAAAATAAAAAATGCAAAGACAAGGGAGCTCTCTACTGTGTAAGGGAGCTCTTCATTGGTATTTGAAACTGAACAACTCAGAAATGATACTGCAGCACACCACACTCTGATCAAACACATTAGCTTGTAAAATTTCTCACCTCTGTGGAGCCACTGATGGCATTGTTTGGTTTTTAACTGATAGAGAGCGAAGGGGAATTGGGAATGTATTATTTCAGGAGATTATAAATAACTCTACATTAAAGACCCATAGCCTTGAAAGATTTCTTTTTTTTCTTTGTTAGGAACTTAGCAGGTTTTAATTTTTGTAGATATAGAATTTTTAGATTGCAATAAACACAATATGTTTGTCAATCAATCTGTGTTGTTTGGTCCTAAGATACTCCCAGATGACTCACATAACTTGGTACGGAGGTCCTATGTTCCTCTGACACTTCATGCCACTGATCTGGGGAACTCTGCTCTAGAACGAGAAATACAGCTAAAAATCACATTTAAATGAAAAATAGAAAAATTAAGCGACCATTTGGTAACAGCAGCTCTTCTGGTTAGGTACAATCAAGTTAAATCTTGGATAAGCAGACAGAACTTTGTGCTTGATTTTAAAATGTGAGCAGTGGGTATACTTGTATAAAAAGTTATGTGTTTATATAAGTGAGAAATTGGTCTTTCTTTATGAAAGCGAGAAAAAATGATTAAAACTTTGCAAAATCTCTGAAAGAAAGAATTTCACAGCATTTTGTACCAAATACAACTAACTTTTTTCCAAAGAATTGCCTTTTGAAAAACTGTTCTACCAAACAGGGCGATTAAGTCAGTCATTGGGTGAAGGCCCAATGCAGCAAAAAGGTCGGCAGGTTGTACTGCTGAGAGGCTATGCAGACCCTCCCAATGTAACTCTGTCCTTCAGCAACCCCAGAGAGCTTCAAGACCACTAAATGTTTGCTAGTGTGCCAGAGATGTACTCGTAACAGCAGATATTACTGCTCTGTTTTAAACACAAGACAAGGAAACCTACCTTTTTCCACCTCTTTCTCACTAATTAACCATCCTCACTGACGAACATACTCATTCACTCTGGAAAATACCTGATGACTTACTGTGAATATTAAGTCCTAGGTAGACATGTCTCTTCTAAAATGCAGAAATCTTACATTTTGGGGAAGTTTAGAAAAAGCGCAAAATTCTGAAGAGTGTTGAGCTTAAGATGATAATCAAGGAATTTCATCCCTTCATTAAAATTACTCAGAATTTTACATCAGATTCTTTAGTTTTGCTAAATGTTGTGACTGGCAGTCAGTTGACAAAAATGTTCATACTTCTACCCTCATAATTGCATTTTCCAGTTCCAGAAATTAAATCTTCAAATCTTTGAATCAACTCTGTGAACATGTAGAGGAAAAGGCCCAACCCATAACATTTTAAATAATCAACATTTGATTGAAATAACTGCATTTTTTCTTTTTAAAATAAGTTCACAGTGGTATTGACTTGGTCACACTCAGACTTTGAGAAATAGTAGATTTCTTCTCATTTTCTTCTATATACACACATGCAAATAGCATTTTACAGAACTTCTAGTGTTTGTGGTTATCACCATTCCGAACTATTTGACCTTACCATTTTTTAACACAGCTCGTTGTAATGAAATATTAGAGGAACTAATTGATCAAACTGTTACATGTGAAACTGTGAGATAGCATATCCTTCAGAAGGCATGTTTGATTAACATGTCCCTGCATGAAAACTGCATTTTTCATAAAACTCTAATTCTAAAGGTAATTTGACACAAAAATTAATTTCATTGATGAAAAGTTCCCACTCTCTTTTCAATATTCCTCTTCGAATCCACCTGAACATTTACAGTAAGTTATTTGGACAATATTGCAAGATTTTAGAAAATGCTTTCTGCTGTCAAAGAAATTTTTATTAATCAGAATTGAAACCTTTATTTTTTATACTCTCCTTCCAGACAGCTCACATTTAGTGCAATTTGGTACAGCACACGAAACAATTTAAATATTGCTTTCAACTTTTTGGAGCCTTTTGTTTTACCAGACTTCTGTGTTACTTCACTATGCAATTTACTGAAGGCTAGTAATTATTAGGACATGTGGTAGGCGTTTATCACCGGTAACATCACACAACCCACTCTATGATCAAGATAAAATAGGGCAAATGGTACAATTAAAGGCACATTCTTTGGTGCATAACAATAGAAGCCTTGTGACATGGCAAGATTAAGAAAAGACTCAAACATCTTTAAAACTACTCATTACGACCAGTTAAAATGTGCATGTCTGACCTTTATGGTAATCAGTAGTACTCCACTTGTGCACTATAGAGCTAAATAAGCTTTATTTTAGACACACAGAATTCTTTGCGGTGACCCGCAGTTTAACTTGGCTGATCTCAGAGCTGACGCTTACAATCAATCAACCCATCAGTGGTCACAATGATAGGCCATCATCTTTATCAACCAGTTTATGATGACAGGCAGCAAACAGTACTGTAGATTTTCCTGCCAAGCGGAGCAGTATTTAAATGTTGACTGCTACATACATCAGACTAACAAGGTTGCAAAGTTACAGAGAATCCCATTCCCTGAGGTGCAGATTCACCCTGTGGTGCTATTATACTATAAAGTATATAAAAGATAATTGCTTAGTTTATTGTCCTGTTGTCTTTTATGTCAGCCCTTAATTGTGAATTCAGAAGCCTCTTGATCTCCCAGTTCCTTATGGACCTGTTATTAACCCCATTCATTTTAATTAGGATTTATTACTATTTTTATTATTAAAGTGCAGAATTTTTAGAAATAGATGCTTCTAAGTAACCCACCACTCGTTCATAGGGCTTCAGTAAAAGACAGATTGATGGTATATTCAGTCAGCATTGTAAATACAGGTGTTTCAAGCTCCTTTTCCATCCTCTGACAAAATTTGTCATGTGAAGGTTCAGGATATTTTACCCAGAGTAACTTTAGTATTCATTTAAAAAACATGTAAACATACAAAGATTTCTGTGGTAAAACCAGATTATCATAGTTCTGTATGATTTTGTAGAACCATCCCAACCGGAAAGTGCAAGGTGGCTGTGTCACAGCTGCTATCTCCCCCACAGTCCTGAAGTACGGTGGTCAAGCTTTCACATTTCTTGTACTGCGTTTGCAGAGAACAATTTAAGCACATCCCTGTAAAATACCATATGAAACCTACAAAACCTAGAAACAGTTAAAAAACTATGGCCTGGCTAGTACAGATAAGTAGTCATTCATAATTCCTCCTAATGTATACAATATTAATCTGTATGTACCTAGAAAATCTGACTACTTCCTATACTTCAAAGTCATTGCATTTGCCACGAGACCTAGAAAGTGCTTCAGGATTCATTATGACATGTGGAATATATAAGCAATAAGGCATGACAGGGAGTGTGGTTATCATAAGATAATCACACCCCTGGGTCATTACAAAGCATGAGGTGCAGCCGAGCACCTCTCATTCCCCCTGGGGTGTGATTATATCATGATAAGCACACTTCATGCAGTTACCTTATTGCTTTTATAAAAAGTCTTTGTTGGGAAGAAAAACTGTATTTTTTACTTAAAGATGATAAAGTTGGCAGTTTACAATGTTGAGCAGTACTTTCTGCTAAGCTCAATGGTTTATATTTATTAATCTACTCCTTTAGAATGTGCATCTGCCAAAGCTGATCCGAACTCATCAGTCAAAGGGGGTTCCATAATTCAGCATGTGTTGAGTGATCCAGCTGGAAAAGAACATGTGCATGTCCCAGACAATCCCATAGCTGTTGACTGCTCACTGGACACCTATTTCTTTTCTCAAAAAATAAAACAAAACAAAGCAAAAATAAATAACAGAAGACAACAAACTAAGCTGCTTAACTGAAAGTTAAATGATGTTTTAAACACATATATTTCAAATACAAGGTAGGCTTCAGTAGCTGGAAAAGAATTCAACCTGCAAAACAAGAAAAAGTTCCTAACTTGCTTTTGCCCCTGGTAGATGTTCTCCCACAAATTAAGGGTGACAACTTAATTTAGGGTCCTAGATAAACTACAAAATCCCACCGCTGTCACTCAGATTGTAGCCTAAGGGGTCTAATGTGATCTTTTGGATTTACAAACACCTGCCTTGGATTATGCCATATGTCTTCTTAGTGGCTCCAGGGGTGTACGCTCTGTCCAGTATTCGGCTCATTTTGTGCTTTAAGAATGCATAACTGCACACAGGATATGAAGGTTTGCATCCATTTACAATTTATCAAGTGTGATGGCCATGTTCTGATTTCAGAGGCATTCAATGGTCTGGAAAGGGGCATAAGCATGGGCTGAATTTGGCCCTGGGCCATTTATGAATATAGGTAACACTTTTCACCTAATATGAGCAAGTCACAAATTCAGCTGTTTAATTTAAATAAGTCCTTGTCACCGTATCTTCCAGATTTAAGAGGCAGGTTTAGGAACACTGTCAGTATCCTGGATGAAAACGAAAAATTCCACTAGCCTTCTATCTTCCAATATTTGGTTTGACACAGTGCTCTCACTACACAAAGAAGCACAAAATTTTGCTTCTTCCAACAACAATTTGAACTTGACCATTTTGTCTTTATATTTTAATCATATAGACAGACAAGATTTTTATATATTTATTATTTTTCTATCAAATGTTGCCAGTTTCTTTTTCAACTGGAAATTTGTTTCTTAATACAGAATATTATGCTAAATTTTTTATATAAAATAATTTAAAGAAATATATGTGTGAAACATATATTATATTAAAATTATTACCCGAAAAGTGAAATTATATGAAAATACATATTTCTGATGTATTTCCTTAGAAGTCTATAGTTTTATAACAAAAAATCTGGCCTTTCAAATAACAATTATACTAATTACAAGTTAATTTAATTATAACAGAAAGCAATTGAGAAATAACAAGGATGTAGCACCAGAATATTAAGCTAGTAATTTTTTGGCCAATTTTACCATTTTTTGAGATGACATGTTTTTATATAATACATTTGTTATTTGAAGTGATTCACAAATAACTTTGAAATTGGATTCCTTATCTAGAAGAGCTGGGTTGAAAGTGAGAGTTGTGGTTACTCACCTTACAATTAAATGGAAACAGCAGACATTAAAACAGTAAAAGAGAAGTGAACTTTAGCTGCTTTGTTCTTAAAGCTTTTATTTTAAAAATTGCGGCCAGTAGTTTCTGAAAGCATTCCTAGTATGTTATTACTCTGGAGGTACTAACATACAGATACAGACCTCTGTCAATATATCTGTGTTCAGAGAATAAAATTTTGCTCTGAAATTTACCCCACATTTTAGATGAAACCCTCATTAATTAAATAAGAGCCTGAGTATGCAAGGAATACCAACCTCAACCAGACTAATTTGGAACAATACTGTTTAGGGTTTTTTCAGTTTATTTGAAGTTATAGAAAAGGTGATACAATGCTTGTGTATGCAGAGTCAACCCCAGTTCTGTCTAATTTAAGAGTGTTTTACTTGTGGCTTATGATTCCACAAGAGCTATTGTGTATGGTGTAAAACATCTTGGTTCCACACCACAGTTAATTATTCATAGCAGTATCATGAAGCGCTTGTTGATGAATTACAGAATAAAAAGAACAGAATGGAGAAGGAAAATCCGGAAGTGGGAATTTGGGAAGAAATATAGTTTGTGTTAATGAAGTACTACATGAAATAAATGCAGTACAAGAGATATTTATTTATTAGTGCACTTCTACACATTCAATTTGTTCAAGTCGTGATCTGCAGCGAGGGCCTTCCATAGAGTGATGAAAAATACTAGTATTACATAGCATAAGTGGAGGCATGTGTGAGTAACTCTCAATGGATAGGTTACTACCAGCTTGGAAAAACTGTTTGCCAGACAGATTTCCAGTATTTTCTGCATAAAAGCATCAGTGGGTATTAGCATATTCAAAATCTGTTCATTCTCTGGACTGGTAACCATGGCTACACTTGCCCGGATTTTCTCCTCTCCTCTGCAGCTGGAATCCAGAACAGCATGGGTAACTAGGCTTAGGAGTGGCTAGTGATGGCTAGCCAGGGCAGCCTTACTCCAAAGAGTCTAGGGAAGGCCTGTCAGTTAGAAAGAATTTAGCAGGAACACAGGAAATGTCTTACTAGATAATAGTTTGCTGAACAACTCCCTCCATTTACTGCAGCAATTGCTACCTGACACCAGCCAACACCACACGCCTCCTCAGAAAGTGGGGCAAGAAACTCCACTTCAGTCAGAAAGCAGACCATCCGTCCCCAGGAAAACGGCCTCTCTATTCATACTAGTTAAAGATCAGTATAAAGTCTGAATCTGAAGGGTTTATATCCTTTCCAAGACCAGATTTTTTCTGATGAGTGGGGTTTGGGTTTTGGTTTTCTTTTCTTCTTTCAGGATTAACCACTACAAATCTGGTTACATTTGTTATTCAGATAAATTTCCATCCCCTACTGAAATTCTGTTAAACTTACGACCTTCCTGACATGAAGGGAAAAATCAGTTCCTCGGCCCAATCTATGTCTGAAGGCATATTTCTGTTTACTACATTTGAATTTACTGTCCTTCAGTTTGACCATCCTTCTGCTTTGCTAGACAAGAACAGATATCCCCATCTACCTTTGTTCTTTTATCTGATTCTGAATTGTTCTTTCTTGATCTCTTCTCTAAAGTAAATAACACTAAATTCCCATTGCACAGTTTTAGGATGCCCCTCTTGTTTCTCAGAGCTTTTTCCCACATCTCTCAAAGGTCAACAAAGACCTTACACAGTATTTTGGATGAGGTTATACCTTCATTTCATATCATGACACTATAAATCTTTTTATTCCTTCTCCATCTTGTTAATATATGAATATTTTCTTCCCTTTTTAACAAGAATCATACCCTGAGCAGATAACTTCCCTGAGCTGTCCATAAAGTTTTCAAAGTTTCTGAAATGATAATGTTTATTGAGTTCTGTCTGCCATGCTGTTTTCTATCACCTATTTTAAATAGGTCCTCTTGAAAATCCTCACAAGCTTTACTAATTTTCTGCAAAGTTTGCTTCCTTGCTTTACACTACCCCCGAGGCAATCACATCCTGATTCTCTAGCAATCTTCTGTTCATTTATAATATATTTTCAACTGTAATTTATTAATAACTATATTACATAATACAGGACCACAGATTAATCCATGAAACCATTGCTAGCCTTTCTTATGGAAAAAATAATTTCTTCCTACTCCTTTTCCTTGTCTTGCAGACATTTTTACTAAAACAATTCTTGTATGTCATCCAACAACTACTTAGAGACTTTAATAGCCCAACTCAAGGAAGGCTTGTAAAAGCCTTTTAAAATACAGAATTTAGAATATAAAAATTTGTTCTCATTTTGAAATATCTTCAAATAATTCTAACAGATTAGTGAAATAGTTTTGCTTTGTAAAGCTAGCCTTACTGGAACCTATTTATTATCTTCCAGTGACTTTGTTACTCTTTTCTACACTATGTCAAACAATTAGGTTCACAGAAGTTTTACTGGCCTTTCGTTCTCTTTCTAAACACAAATGTAACTTCTGGTGCATTTCAAATTCTAGTCCCGTAATTGTTTCCTAATCAGAACAGGAGACAATATATTTGCTAGCCATTTGGCCAGTTCATATTTAAACTCTTTCCAGCTTTAAAGGGCTTCTCCAAACGTGGGCATGGCATTCTCACATGTTCTGGGCCAACTTCAGGTCTGCAAGATGTTTACAGGTGTCACACTTTCTGTAAGGAGAAATACCGGGTTCCACATAAAGAATAAAAGTAGTTGGAATAAAAAGGCTAGATTGAGTAGATACTTATATAGCAAACAAATACAGGATTCATGAACTGAAATAAATAACCAACTTATAAATAAATTTGTTTTAACAGTTTGAATCAAAACTGTATGATTAGAGCCCACTGTTGCCCACTATTGCTCCCAGGTACAGAGTCCAGTCACTCTGCCTCAACAGCAATGGGTCTGAGAGCAAAATTATTTTTTTCTTCTCTCAGACACAGCGTTGCTGACATATAAAATATATTCAGATTGGAGCAGAATTGTAATTAGGATAAATATTTGATGTCCAAAGTGCTGTCATGCTAATATATATAGGGAAAACAGAGATTTTTACATAGGTCGTGCATTGTTGCAGTCTTCTTATACTTCTGCTATATTTTTAAAGATTAAACAAATAAGAAAGATGGACTGAAGCAGGCAATATCAAAACAGCTTTACTTGAGCTGAGTTGTTAAGAGAGCATTTCAGAAAATGGAAGCAGTAAAGCAAATAGTTACACCTCGGGAATGATACAGTATTGCAATCTGTCGGTAATGATGGAATTAGGCTCAGCAGAAGCAAATTCTTACTTTTTTACTGAGATCTGGTCTATTAGGAACATCTAGGCTGATTATAGGGGTTGATGTGGAAAACATAAAAAGACCATGAAAGATCCTGTAATGCTAGGGCTAATTTGATGTATCTTGCTTTAGTTTCAAAAACTGAACCCTGTTTCTCTAACTCAATACTGGTTTGGTCTGGCATTCCTTATGCAGTCAAAATTCCCCCGTAAACTAATAAGAGCTTACCTAAATGTGAAGCAAAGGTTTAGTAAACAAGGGAAGATTATTTTGTTTTCTGAATACAGATGTAGTAGCAAAAACATACATCTGTGCTTTAGCACATCCATAATTATAAAATCTTAATAATGATTATATATAACAAAATTATAGAAGTGATATTAGTGGCAATTTTAAAGGCAAAACCTTGCAAAATAAAGGGTATAGATTTCTCTTTTTACAGGGATTTACAGTACTCATCAACTTGTATAGTTCACATTAGCATCCAGTGACATTGCTTTGTCTGTATATATTTCTAGCTGTCAACAGAATGTCCTGAGGCAATCGCATCCTGATTCTATAGCTATCTTCTATTCTTTTATAATACACAAGGGTCTAATTTTCCATCAGCAAAGCATGAAATCATGTAAGAATGCCACATAACCAGCATGTGCAAACAAGTAGCACTTTTTCTACACATAAAAATGCTTCATAAAATAACAAATAAATTAAATCTTCTTGTTCAAGTAAAGTGCTTGAAAACCAAGACTCTTTTTAGAAATTAGAATACTCTGTGCAGAAGTGGCCATGCCGCATCGTTTCTCTAAACGTGCATCATCTTGCAGCGTTATTTTGTGTGGTAAAACTCATTTCACTCAGGTTGGTGGTAGAGAGCTCTATTTCCTGGATAAATAATACAGTTGCAAACATCAGGCATATTAATTAAATTATTAGAAATATTAAACAGCTAGCAAGTTAACAAAAGAAATGTGCTTCAATTAGATGATGCCAGCTTATTGTTCCAACAGTAGCAGCCTTGCTCTATAGTTATGCAAGCTCCTATAACAGGTTTTAACAGAATTCACTGGGGCAAAATGGGTACAGTGACTTTGTCATTTGCTACTGCCAACGTATTTCTAAGTAGCAGCCAGAGAAAACACTAAGGCTCGGCACTTAAAGAATTTTAACATGTAGCAGAACGTATGTGCGTATACGGTATGCAGGCTCCAGCTCCCTATCTGGAACTTATGTCTAGTTCTGCAGCACTGTCTGCCATCACCAATGACCTCCTTAAGCAGCTTGTGTTTGCAATATACTTGAACCACATTCAAGACATATGTCTTCCTTGCTGGAAGAACCACAGAGACGAAGCTCAGTTTAGCCTCAATGTATTGACTGCTGTTGCCAAAAACATATTCTTCCTCTTTGCCTCTCATATTTCTACAACTTCAGGGGATTTTTAACACCCTTCTCTACATAATGTACAGTTTATTTAGCACATGGCTTTCAGATGTCTGGCTGCAAAGTAACCTGTTGTATTTTAAAGCAAACATGTTTTGAATAAAGTAGCTGCTGCTTTTAATCTCTACTGCATCTAGTACAATGGAAGCTTTCAGAAAAAATGGATTTTCCAGAATGAAGAGGACCACATAGCCTCTACTCATGAAAAGAACTGACCTGGCATTTACATGTACAACTTCCAATAAATTTGCCTTTGTCAGCTCCTCACTGTTACAGCAACACCTTTGAGAAATGAGCCTGCACGTGACAGAGAGAACATCAGGCAACATGCACTTGTTTTTCCAGTATGCTCTTGTTTATGGAAATATTTCCTAAACATTACAAAGTAAAACAGAGGCATGATTTTATTTGCCTCATAAATATGGGGAGATAGGAGCAAGGATAATTGTTGCCAAAGCATAACAAACATGACTGAAGTGTTCGGTGATGACTCACCCCAAGAAAACAGCCCTGAGCTTGCAAAGGAAAGTTCCTGACCCCCCTCCACAGCTGGGGCCGCCCTGCCCACACTGGAACTAATGAGCATGTGAGGCTGCCAGCCCACACAGGTGCAAGGATCAGCTCTGAAATAAATTCTGCGGTGCAGGAGTATTGAGAGCTGGCACCACCACAACCAAGACTAAGCACTCGTTAATCAGGGACAGATTTTTCAGCAAGTTTTCACTGTTAGTGGCCCACAGAGGCCAAAGGGAAAAGACCATCTGCAGCATCTGAAAATCTGTCCCTCCAATATTCCTCTCCTTAAAAATGGAATTAGCAGAAATAATTATGTAGGGGACAAATACCCTTCAGGAAAGAGAATTCACCCCATAGAACCAAATTCATCTTGGATTTGCGTAAATGCACTTCAGTGCTAGATCCTTCTGGGCTGCATACGTGACTGTAGCCTACAGTGAGCGAGCGGTCTGTACAAGAAGATGCTGCGTAAATAGTCAAGCCAGTAGCCTGTGCCCCATACACGTGCTGTTACCATGAGCCGAGACACTCCACGCTCAGTTCAGCCGCGCCTGCCAGAACTGAAGCAGAGGGACACCTCTGTTTCCAAAGCCCTTCTGTCTGTGTTATAACACAGGCACAACAGTATCTCCCTTTCTCCCAGTGGTATTACGGGAGCTGAAACACGGAAGACTGAAAGGTTCAGCCACTGTATCTGTGTTCCACTTACCTGAGATCTTGATAAAAACCTGTAAGCGTGGCAATGCATGGTGCCTCCTCCAAGCAAGCACAGTCATGCTTTAACTTACATTCCAGTTATATATATATGGTCAGCAACAACAGCAAATGTAACCTTCCCTCAGCTGGATCAACAACAAGAAAGTGAGAAAACTTGTGACAGTATAAGTTGGCGAAAACAAGACAGGGGCAATATATTCGCTTATGAAATCTTGCTTCTACTGTTTTTTGGTGGTTTATCAGCCCTTGAATGATTTTCCATCACTCATTAGACTGTGTGGTGGGCAATGCATATTCAGAATACGCTTCTTTTCAGGAACAATGTTTTCATCCATCTCTGCCATACCTTCTGCAACTAATAAGTAAATGGTGTTCTTAAATCTACATAATCAAATTTAACATTTCTCATTTAATATACATATATACATTACAGATGATGACTAAACTGTGTGCAGATTTTCTGATTTACACCACTGCTTGTGGTGTGGTGGTGTCAAACACCCAGTTGTGCTTTAAGGCAGTGGGCCAAATTGACTTGCTCTGTATACTTATATAACCCATATGTTACACTAAGATTCTGTATATTCTAAACTTTCATATAAAATCGTTTCCATGAAAAGAAAAATATTGTTTCTTGCTTTCATAGTTGTGAAGAAAACCTACAATTGCTAACAGACTGTAAATTGATGTAATGCCTAAGGCTGGAAACAGATGGAAAACTGGGCTCAGGAAGGTGACAACTCTACTTCTGTTATTAAGCTGCCTTGATGTTGATATTAAAACCTAATGATGTCTCTTTAAAACTTAACACTATGTATTTTGGTGAACTTTCAAATAGATAGGCAAGGAAGAGAGTGGGAATTAAGTCCTCATAAGTCATAATGGGAAGCAGAAGAGATAAAGGCTGGAAAATGAAAAAACCCTAATATTACAGAAACATTACTGTTTATGAAATGCATGAGGAGCAAATAAGAAATGAATTATACATAAAAACAAAAGTTAAAAGCATGACAGGATTAGGAAATACTACAATGAGGGGAAATAGCAGCCATAAATTTACATCTCAAAATAAGAAATTTAAAAGACTTAGATAAGTATGTTATTTTGAAGCATCACATTTTAATTGTAGTTTCTTTTATAAGTATTATCTTAATATCTAAACTATCTTTTTTTTAAATTATGTTTGTTGAAATCAGCTATTTCTGACAAATATTTTCAGTAGGGCATTTGAAAGAGTAAGGTGAATAAGCTCACCCAAAAAATTTCTAATAAAATACAAAAATAACTTCAGCTGTATCTGTAGAAAGAGTTTCACAGCTTGGTAAGAGTGAATTGGTAGAGTCACACCAATATTGCTGAGGAATCAACACCAAATTGTACATGGTTTGGGGTTTTTTTTGACTCTGGCTGCATGTAATGGGGTTCCAGAGCTTGGATGCCCACTGGCAGGTGGAGAACACCAGTTCCAGTATGGTTTGTCTCAAACGAACAGAGATTGTGATCCCTGAGATACTCTACAAAGTTAATGAAAGCTCATTAAGAGAGAATTACAAGGAAATTTGCTCTTGAACTCAACTAAAACACCGAAGAATGTGCATCTTTGATTTGGTTGTGTAATAAATACTGTCCATATCTGTATCAAAACGTGGGCGGGAAGGAGGGGTTGCTGCATGTACTGTGTGCTTCCCTGCTGTGTTGCTACCAGCCAGCTCTTCCCATCTGCTCTTTCCCAGCTGTGAAACTACTGGAAGAACCTTAACCACAGGGACTAATCAAGGTGCCTAACCATGTGGCACAGATCTTCCTAGGGTGAAACTGGAGGGTGCAGCTGGATGCAAATGTTCACTGCCTTGCTGCAAGCTGCAGCTGGCCATAGCCGTGTACCCCTGAAGCACCAAAGGCACGTGCTTATCCTGTGCATGCCCTCTTCTTTCGCTTAACCTTCCAGGTTTCTACCCCTGCTTCAATATCTTCCTTCAATCTTTTTCCACACCAAAGTCTGTTGACACATGACTACATCTATGATAGTCTTTGCACTTTCACAAGAGCATCTTGGCAGCAGAGACCTGGGGCTGCTGATGCCGGGCCTTCTCCCACCTCTTCTCACAACTCTCTCTCTTTTTCCTTGGCTGCTGGATGCACCATCCTGGCAGCAAGTCAGCATGGTGAACAGCAAGGGAGGCAGATGAGGCTTCCTGCTCAATTAGCACTGAAAATGGTCCCTGGTAGGTAGGAGAAACCATGGTAAAACATTATTAGATCCAAGTCCCCATATTTTCTATATCTGTATTACAGATAGATGCAATTTGGGAGCAGAGGGGTAAAGAATGAGGGGTAGGTTTGTAAGTGCAATGCAAAATTGCCATAGGTGGGAGTTTGTCAGGGCTAGCTGCCTCTCAGAAGACTTCCTCAGCTGCCTCTGTGTAAAGGCATATGATCTGCTCACCCAACGACAGCACAGTTAGAGCAGTAGGACTAGAAAGGGAGTGAGAGTACAACCAGATTCCCAAGAGAACTGAAAGATTATAGTTTTGGTTCTCCATCTCAGTAGAGCATGCTCCCATTCCTACCTTTCCAGAAGCCCCGCTGCGCACAGCTTGTGGTTTTGCAGGAGGAGAATTAACCTCTTCTCCTGTACATTTACTCAGACTTTGTCAACTCAAACCATTCACATACAAAAGTCTCTAGGACAAAATATGCAGGCAGATGCAGTTTTGAGAATAACTTAATTTCAGAATTAGAGCTGACCAGAAAACAGGTTTCATGTGTCAGGAAAAAGGTGGCATTGGAGACATTAAAAAAATAAAATAGAGGCAAAGAGAAGAGCTTTCACCTTTCTCTCTAAGTGTCATTAAAAAGAATATGCTGTAATATTTTGAAGTAATTTGAAACATCTTATTTAAAATGTATCTATTTTTACGGAAACCAAATTGAATTTCAAAACAAAATTGTTTGAAAGTAAAGAATTCATCAGTTGAAAATCAGGAAAAACAGGAGCTCTACCATTTCAAGATGTTTTCTTTTCCCTCCCTGTCAATCTCCCTTCTCATAACAAAATTATCTAAAAATTGAAAGGAAAATATGAAAGCCTTTGTCTGTCCACCTATATGTCTGTTTATCTACCTTAACGATCTATGTTTTTACTTGGCTCACAAGCTTTCTCATCATTTACTCTCCTAATAAAAGTAAGTGCAAACTGGAATCCAAACTAGCTGTACATCACACCACTAGTTGTAGGATAACTAAAAAGGTTTAGGGCAATTCCAGGGATTATGAAGCACCTTGAATATAAAAGTAGTCGAGGACAATTCACAATCTCAAACTGCTCAGGATTTTATATCACGAAAGTGCACAACATGTTTATAAACCAACAGTGATGGGTTTCACTTGCTCTGAGTAATAATGAAATTAAGAGTGCTAATAATGCCCAAGGAGGATCTTTTCCCCAAAACCATCTCATCTTTAAATTTCCTTAATGATTCTTTTGTATATTTGATTATTAATATAATTCCTGAGACAAAGTCTGACAGTTTATTGATATCACCGCCTTTTCAAGAATGTATAGCACCACACCACCTCCAAACACATTTATTAAATGCAGTGGTAAATGGACAAGACACCAACAATATAAGCAGATGTTCATTTCCCACCAGGTCTATGTCATTCAAACCATTCATCCAGAGACAGACCTGCACCAGTTTTATACCAGAACATTTTAAAGAGACATTATGCACTTTTCCTCAGAATGGGCTAAAACCTCATTGCACGATTTTTTATTATATGCAAATGAGCAGCATCTGATTAGGTCCTGAGGCAGCTTCACCTAGGTGTTCACAGGAATAGCAATGGGAGCTGGGGAAGAATATTTCATAAGTGAAGTATATTTTCCCTTGGGGGACACCACCATTTGATTTTGACATTTATTTGTCCTGTGCTGTAAAGGACAAAACTACAATTGCACTTTTTTTTTTTTCTACTGTGCAGTGGGCACAGTGTCAGAAAAAATTAAATCAAAGGTAGTGTGTTCTCACAAAAAAATAACAAGCTTTAAAACCAAATTTAAAGAACATATTCAGAGTTAAGTCACACTACGTTAAAACGGCCAATACAATTGAAAATGCATATCATAAATGTATTTTACAAAATACCAGTAAGCATAAAATAATATACAGTTGTGCACTTGCTTTTTTCTTAGTTTATTATTAATACTATTAACACTATTAACATTTTACTTTTATTAATATTTTTCATCAACAGCTTACAAACATGGTGCATCAAAAATAAATCAGTTGCTTAAGCTAATTTCTATTTCATTTGTTACGAACTATTTCATATTTGGAGAAAGTTGATGTAAATTAACTAAATACAAGATTAAATGAATGATACAGATTATGACTCTTACATCTTGCATTTCAACCACATACAAGTCTTTTTTTAGTCTATACGTTATCATGCAACAAACAGTTTCCCATTCTTGAATTCCACTGGCACAATTCACACATCATGCAAAAAAATTTGTTCACATTTCACACAGGGCCTGGAAATTACCAATACTGCAAACAATTTATAAGCTACTATCATACATTTCACTTCAAGGGTTCCAAAATGCAGTGGGCATAGTTTTCATAAATGGACCTGATGTTTCCAAGAAAATTCTAGAATAAATGTGTTAGAGAGTTAGTCATAAATTGGCATTTCATCCTCAAATTAGTAATATGTAATTATTTAGAAACCTCATCCAAATCTTAGTCCAAACCAGAACGGTCAAACACATCATGTTCTTTCCTCCAACTGAATTTAAATTCAGTTGAACATGAACAGGTCTTAGGGTTAAGACGTCCCTAGTACACAAAAATAACAGATAGTGGCTTATAATCTTATGGAACTGCATTATTTGGAATAAATAACAACCAATAGGGGAAAAAAAATAAATTAGGTACCACTTGGTAAAAATGTGAAAGGTAGCCCATTAAGCAAAAATTTTCCCCAATTTTTAAGGAAAATTAAACCTGTATTTAGAGTAGAGGTAGGCTGAATAATGATACCATGGTATCTGCAGAAAGCGGACACGGTCACTTGGAGTACACATTGAACCTGATACAAAAATTGGATCAGATGAAACCAAATACTATACATGAAAAATGGGAAGCATTTTGTAATTTCATTTGTTGTTGAATCTTACATCCACTCCCGATGTAAACAGTGGTGGTGGATCAGTAGATGGAAGTGATGACCTAGCTACTAGAACATTTGCTTCCCTCCTGCATTGGCCTTAGTTCAATGGAGAATTGTAGCACATAATTTTAAACACATGAATAGCCCCAGTAAATAAAGAATACTATTTGTATGCTTGAATTACATACTTGATTGCAAGCGCATAGGTCAACCAGGTCACCAAAAAGAAAATGATGTATTAGCATGCAAGAATCTACCTAAGATCTGGGATATGTGGGTTTTATGAATTGCATGTACAAGAGACATTACATTCAAGTCATTCAAAGTGGATGCTCCCTGTTTCTAGAAAGGGAAGGGTACTGTAGCAATAACACTTATAGAAGTCGTATTTGCCTGCCTGTGTCTTTTGTCCAAAAAAGAGGCCACCTCTCAAAAAGTGGAAGGCTGGGTGATCTTTATATTCACTTACTGCTTAGCCTCTGACACTGACTCTGCTGACACTGTTAAGAGGAACACTAACAGGATCTATGGAAATCTGATTTTTGCAAAAGTTTAATCAGTGTTATTCGTTATGATTGGGTTGGATGGCTGTTGAATTTCTTTGTTAATAAATAACCGATTTTTGAAAGGGGATCAAACAACTTTTTTGATGAAATTTGGCCTTAATTTTGTTCTCAATGGTACAATAGTGTGGAAAGTTTGTGTATCAGGGATAGCTTTCAATATGGCATGACACATTGTGTGATAGCTGGAAGTACAATCATCTTCAGTTCTGGAATTGGAGAGGGAGAGCATTGCTTGTTGTGTACATTTATTTCTTTAAAATTTTGATACTGAAAGAAGGTAGAGCATTATTATAATCTATAACTTTTCCCATAACAGTTCATGCTTTCTATTGAAGGTTTCAAAATTTCACTGTATCTGTTCAAAAACTGAAAGCTACATATTTTTATGATTTTACATAGCTAATTTTAAAAAAACCCACACACGTATTTGCTCTTTAAAATGCAGTGGTTTATAATAATATATTATAACATTTAGGATTTTAATACCAGTGCTTTAGTGTAATAAAACTTTTAGTGATTCCCTGGCATGTCTTGTTCAGACTTAAGTTCCTCATTTACATATCTGATGTCCCCCAAGAGACAGACAAGCTTCAAGTTAATTATCCATGTAGCTGTAAGAACTCCTGTTTCTTTGGTAAGAACTATCTAAAAGAAAACTAACAGTTATTAAATATTACTTTGAGTTTCAAAAAGTAATCGAATTGCATTTAAAGAGGCACTAAAGAGATACTTAAATTTAATATTCTTTGCAGACTAAATAATACATAAACCATGTACAACTCTTACACAATCCACAAATAAAACAATCATTAAAAACTAACAAGAAGCCTGGCCTTCAATAATTTCAAGCACTACAGATACTCAGAAGCAAAAAGGCTCTTGAGCAGACCCTGCACTACTCCCTAGCATGTAGTCATTTTACATGAAGGCAAAATTACACCTGTTGAAAGCAGTGACACATTCCTGACTGCTTCTAGTGGAGCAGGATTACATTACTAATAGCTCATAAAAATGTGGAGAAAATCATGCTCTTTACCAAAAATAACGACTGACAGAATACATACTTCTGAAATGAAATGCAACTGCTGTGAAGACACCGACATGTCTCTTGCATCTAACCAAAACATAATTACAGGGAGGAGCAACAGAGAAATACTGCATAGCGTATGTTGTCACTTGTGACCAAAAGCATCTTCAAAAAACAGTTTGATGTATCATAGAAAGGAGGAACAGAATAACTGGCAAGCATAAAATGGACTTTAATTCTAGCTGCTCTATACAGCTTCCGCTCACATAGCATCCAAATGCCTTCAGTAGGGTGTTAAACAATGTACCTAATATATGTCATCTATGGCTCATTCTCTGTCGTCCTCAGCTGCAGCTGGCAACTTACAAGTACAGATATCAGGTGAAATAATTAATCTGAGTATTTTACAATAAATGAACATGTACGTCTATTTCCCAGAGTCTCATGATGACTTGCATGAGAGGCAAATTCACTGACTGTCTCCAAATTATTACATGCATCCTATAATTAAGTTACAATGACTGAATAGAATGTGGATGCTTTTCTCTACACTGAAGACAACAATCTCATTCCACAAAGACCTTGGAGGTCATTCAAGAAACAATTAGATGTCCTGCTATCTATACTAAAAAGAAAGAAGGCCGAGAGCAGAACAGCCTTTCTTCTTTTTCCTGTAGCTTCAGCGCTCACACATTCGCATGAAGCCAAACAGTATTAAGCCACCGAGCAACACACACAGAACACATATGCACAGTAAAAAGTTGGTATTATTTCTGTTCAGCACAATGGGGTGGGAAGAGTCATGTCTGCCATTTTACAGAAAGGCATTTGTTAACAAATTTCAGTTATTTTAGATTCTCAGCATCACTGTGTACAAAGTGAAAAACACTAAATCAAACTGTTGTCATTATTTTGCTATATAAAGACAGAGGAGCATACATAGTAATGTCAGCTGTGGGGTAAAAAGCATTAACATGAGAACAGAAGGAGGCAAGACCTAACTTTTACATGTCAACCAACAGTCTCCTATTGTAGGTAGAAAGCATACCTGATCTTTTCTGGCATTGTACATTTGATCAGATGTTTGATTTATTGTGATACAGACAGTTAAAACTCAGTAATGCTCACAGACTTTGGGAATGTAAAATCTTGCAATCCTTAGGCAGGCAATGCTACTACTGACTTCAAAGAAGACAAATAGAAGACCTCAAATAGACAAATGCTTATTGTCACTCTGAGATGAACCCTTCTGGCTGAAATACAGAACAATCTTGACAGACAACTGCACCAGGCCTCCTCAGTCAAAAGAAGGGTCACTGGGATGTGGACCTTTAAAGGTGTTTGCAGGACTGTATGGAACTGGTTCCTCCAGGTGCCTCACCTGAACTGGGGGAATCTTAGCTTGTGAAGCTTTCTGTGTGTCACTTAACTTCTATAGTATTGAAGTACGATGCAAAAACCTAGAGAAAACACCTTCTAAGATACAAACAGTTCACAACTCACTACCCCACAGTATTTCACCCTTTCCTTACTTTCCAGTTTTTCCCCTTGGCCTTCCTATTTCTAGCAGAACCAAGAAACAATTATGGGATGAGTGGGGCAGGTACCAGTAATGAGGTAGGCTTTGCAGTTTGATCTGAACAGTTGCCTAGGTGAAGTTAAAAGAACGATGCAGGCCACTAGAAGATTTGTCACTGGAAGATGTGCCAATAGAAGATTTGTCTTGAAATAATGGCTTGTTTGAAGCACAGCTTTAGACAAGAGATACACAAAATACTAAGAGGAAGGCATAGTCCTGGACTATCAAAGTGAGATACTTTGGAAAAGCCATTAACTCCAACTAGACAAATAAACTAAATGAATAAAGAAAATGTGCTTCCAGGGTGCCTTTTATTTTCCAAATTAAGGATTTTTTCTCTCTTTGCATTTAAGTCCACCTATGTGTTTAAGAAGAAGAGTAAAACTTTTCAGGACCTGAGCACAGAAGTAAGTAGAGAAATATAGAGAAATTAAAAAATGTAGAGGTACCTTAAGAGATGCTTTCAAACAAAAGTAGAAGCAATTACTATCCCTGAAAAGAAGATATGAAATAAGAGCCTTTTTTTCACATCTGGGAGTCAGAAGAGGACCAAGAGTGATTACTGACAGCACTGTCATTATCTAGAATACAGATCCAGGTAACTAACAAGAGATAGTCTACTTTAAATAGTAGATGTGAAATAATCTGTCTTTCAAATGTGATGAAACTCTGCCTACTTGCTATGAAGATTGAAGTTGGATTTTCCCTAATCAGAACAGTGTGCAATTGCCTTTGGATTCTTGCCATTGTTTGTAGTCCATGCAGTAGTTATTTCACATGAAGAAACTGAAGACAAACAGAACTCTTTATGTTATTGATCTTGTTTATGACAGTCTCGATCCTGCAGTGAAATGAGTTCAAACACAGACAGAGCACGTTCTTGGATCTGCAACTATCTGGTATGAAAGCTCATGCTTAATAAGCACAAAGTTCCATATCTGTTCCTTTGCATCATTCCCAAGAGCACATGCCATCACATCATCCACAGCAAAACAAGATTAGTATCTGAATGCATACCACAGCACTATGTTTTGTCTTTGCCACCCATTGAGATTGGCCAGTACAGAGCGCCCAACTCCACTGTTCCATGCTGAAGGAGAACTGGAATGTCTCATGCTGTATTTAAATTTACACAAATGTTGATGGCACAAAATTTCACACATGTCATTATAGTATGTGAGATTATTTGGGCACCGTACCCAAGAGGCAAAGAATATATCCTGTCTCCTCCTTGTGGCACAGAGAGAGGCGATCAATCAAAAAGGTGCTCGGTGTCAGACAAAATGGCCGTATGGTGCTTCAGTGTTCAAATTATATGTGTTCTTTAAAAAAATTGAATGCTGGATAATGATTTTCCACAGTGCTACACTACAGGTAAGTTCAAAAGCAGTCATTGTCAGTATGCTGATTGATGTAAAGCTTTCAGTCTCTGGGGGGAAGAGTATAGCACTTCCTACTGCTTGATCCATAAAGCAGCATTTACTGCAGCCCACCTTCCTGGTCTGTGCTGCATAATACATTGCCAGATTATGGGAGTTAGGGAATTAAAAGGAAAAGAAAAGAATGGATGAAAAAGCCCTGACCCCCTCCTCCACAGGTGAAATATTTGAGTCCCTGCCTCAGGGTATTGGAAGTAGACACTAATTGCCATCCAGATACCCACTACTCACTTTCACCTAAATATTTCCCACTTCTGGCTTATCAACCAACCTAACATTTAATTGAAAAAGTTTTCATTTAACGTTTGCATCCAGTGATGACTAGCTGGGACTGGAAGCATTCACTATCACAACTACAGTATAAAAAGGGAGAATAGCTCCGTGTGAAGGAGCCCAAGTAAAAAGGAAGAAATGGGAAAGGGGGGCAAAAAAAAAAGCTCTTAAGGATACACACTTTAAGTCTCTTTTACTAAGAACCAACACCTTGCACTTCAAGTGATACTTCATGTGCCAGGTACTGTGCCAGTTGTTTGAGTCTGGTTTTGCTACTTAGTGATCACTGTCTGGATTTTTGTAGGCATTTTCTCATGGCTGCTGGAACAGAAACCTGCAACACTATCCACAGACAGGAAGGGGAAAGTATTATTGATCTGTGTCTGCTTTGATGTGCTGCTTTCTGGGAGTGAAAACCAGTCTGTTACAATCAGATGCTGCACAGCCTGAATTATATTGAGGTTCCCATTAATGTATAGAATATGTGGCAGCAAATAAACAGTAGCCACAAATGAAAGACTTGACCAGATTATTAAACAACTCTGGGTGTTGAAATATCAAATTCATGTGGGATCCAGACAGGTCTCATTCTTAAAGATCTTCTGGGGACAAAAAAACAAGAAAGGAAGTGTTTGATATTGGTGACCATGCAGAGAAGGCAAAGAAGAGGATTTGCGCTTTATGAAGCATTAAAGTGACTTCTGTAATGATACTCGATTTGGAACCGAAATGCTTCATTTTAAAAAAGGGAATGAAAGCAGCTGAGATTCAGAACTTGCAAACCTTGTTGGCAGCCTTGCGGATATTTTCTGTATTAGAGGTGTACCTAAAAAGGGAAGATGGAGTACAGAACACCAAAACCCAAAACCCTTGCTCAAAAATGTTTACAATCTGAGAGAATGAACATGAGCACAAGCAGTCCTCAGAAAAAAAAGACTCAAAGGCAATGATTAGAGACAAGGGGAACAAGATCTGAAAAACAAAAGACTAAATGGATTGATAGTGTTGAACAGATAACATTCTTCCTACCTCCTTAGAGCCCATCACCATCTGCCTATCAGCCTCCGGGCAGCGCAGGCAGGCAAAGGGGAATATTGGTTACAAACGGATGGATGCCAAAATGAGATTGGCCGAAGGCGGGAGCAAGCGACAGAATAAAATGTGTTCAGAAACAAAGTCCTTGCAATGATTAAAAGTCTAACAACAAAATTGAAACACAAATGTGTGTTTTACGGATTTACAATATGTTTGGATCTGATTATACAATGTTTTGCATCTTGTTTTCTTCCTTAAACTTAGAAATTATCTGCAAATCAAAACAGGACTGATTTTTGCAGAGATGTAAATACACAAAGTTCAGGTGTTAGGCTTGTGCAGAAACAACTTCCAGCTGCATCTCCACATAGAGATTTCTGGTAGGTATCTTACTCTAAATGCAGAGATGGTAGTGCTTTGCCAAGCCAAAAATATTGCGTAACAGTGGTCAAATGTGGCATGAAGGCTGAATTCATCAGCAGAACAGGTAAAATAGCCAAATATATGTTAATGACAATAGCTGAATAGAAGCAGAATTACATAGACCTAAGGGAAATGAGAAAATATTGGAGGATGGAGTCAAAGGGAGCTTAGAGGATATTACAGCATGGCAAGGACATATACTAGAATGACAAAGTAATATAAGGAGGATCCTTTCAATTTGCTTATCTCATCCCTTGCATCCTCTCATCATGCCTTTGAGGTAGAAAATAGAGATAACTGAAACAAAACAGTAAAGACAACTCCAGTATCCCAAATACTGGCAATGCGTTAGAATATCTGGTACATGCACACAGGGCACAGATATGACACAGGGCCCACAGAAGACTCACAGCCTTGTGAAGTGAAGCAGAATACCTTGGAGTGCAGTAAGTGGCACCTGACACCTACATTGAGGCACCTGAAATATTCTCAGAGTAAAAAACCATACTTTCTCTCAAAAAATAGCAGGTAAACACCCCTAAACACAACCATCAACATAAGATTTTTAAAATCTTTTTATCCCACTTATTTAACTCTATTGAAATTTCTTTAGATGGAGTTCTTGAAGAAAAAGACAGGTTTCACAGAGAAGTGAGGTCCACTGGACTGATGCCTTTGGACATGGGTCATTTCTCTTGCAAATGTAAATGCTCATGACCTGCTGAATTAGATGCAGAACAACACACTGCATAATAAAGGCAGAGGACTTTGAAGCAGGGTCTTAACTTTAATTATTTGGAGAGGTTTATGAGATTCTTCTGTTCTAGGGGTTTCAATTTCTCCTTGGAAGAGTAAATAAAATAACTGAATTCCAGCTGTGGACAGGTTGTGGACAGATAGATAATTACCCTGCCATACCCGTGGGTAGCCAACTTCCCCCACTGCTCAGTAGCATTTGAATTGTTTGGCTTATCTCTCACTGGTTTTGACTTTGTTGAGAAGAATGGAGGTAACATTTATCTCTTAACACAAACATATATTAGTAAGCCATTTTAAGAGATGCAGGTTAAGTGAGGGACCATAAGGCACACATATGGGTAGACATATTGTAGCAATTTTAGTAACAACAAAGACCAGAAGGGAATTGTTACATTTGCAGAGAATGTGATTGAAAGTTGAAGGATAAATTCAGGTATGTGTCACTATTCTCTCAATGCTAAAAGAAAGCAGGAAAATAATGACCTGTAATTCCAACAGGGAGCAAAGAATCAGACCTTCTACAGACAATACGGGTGCTTCACCCCATACTCCTCTTTTGATTTCCACATGAAGCCATACACTGAATAAATTCTGGCACTGTTCTGTCAAATTTCCTATCAGTGTAGCCAGTTATTAAATATCTAGGTTTGACAAGAGAAGTGACAAATGAGTATTATGTGAAAAGCAAGTATTTTGGTATTTTGGTAGTTTCTTGACACAGCTGCTATGCAACCAGTAAGAGCTGGATTCATCCAGATGGCAATGACTTAACAGTAAGGCTACACCACTTACTTTCAGTGCTACAAAAAGCAGACATCTGACCCCAGCCAGCAGATCCAGAATGTGTGACCCTGGCACCAACATGCTCTACAATCAAGACAGAGTGAAGCTACTTTGAAGAGAGATCAAAGAAGACCAAGGCTGGCTAGAGCTGGCCAGGAACAGGGCTGTCTGAACTTCAGCCCCTCGCCAAGGCTCAGGTGTGGCTTTGCCTTCAGGCTTCATCCCCAGAGCTGTCTCCTAAGGCCTGATGCATAACTAAGCATGGGCTTTTTGTAAAATATCTTAGTGACCAGAGCACAGAGAAGAGATATCTGTGTGTCAGCTTCTCCTCAGCTTAAGGAGATTCAATCCCCAAAATGCCATACCCAACAAGAATGCCCTACCATCAAACTAGAGGTAACTGCAAGAGTATAAGAGGCTGGTGAGAAGATGCTCTCTACCCTGTCTTTCCAGGCTAGGTCACTGTGCAGTCAAAAGGGCAAAAATCTTGAAGCTGAAAAACAATACAGAATTGAGAATTTAACTTTGAGGTCTGTGGATAGATGGAGATAGGTGGAGTCCACCTGTGGATATGTAGGTGGATTCCACTCTAGCCATTTGTAGCATTTTTTAATATATAGAAGCATCTTGGAATCTTCCTTTTACCCCATTAATGACCATTCTTGTAGCTTTAAATTTTCTGCAAGGTGGAAGATGAAAGAAGAAAATGTATATGAATAGAAAACTAGCCAAACTGACATTTTTTTAATATTTTGAGTCATAAGTGATGATAAAAACCAACACCTGACACATTAATGTCCAGAATTTTGGACAAATTCTTCTGAAAAATTAATTGGATTGCATTATAAATTCATAGTATTCTGTAACTAAAACTATTTAAAGTGTATACAGTTACATAAAATTATGCTACCAGTACAGTATTTTTTTTGTTGTTATTATTTTCAATGGATACACAATGGGAAGGCAACAGAAATACCTTCTCTCTCAACTCTAGACAAGAATACAGAGGTAGTCAAGAAGAATGAACAGAATAAGAAAATGCTGTGACATCTGAGAGTTGGTTTTGACAGAAAAATTTTCAGCACGAATAGTGGCATTGTAAGTAAAATGTGGAAGACTTTACACAGATTCAGAGTCAGTACAGCAGTAATAATCCTTGACACACATTATTTTTGAGCCACTACTGCCCCTATGCAATGTGTTAAGACAATGAACTTCCAAACCCTATCAGAAGATGTCACAAACATTACCACTCCACTTGGTAGCACACAGTGGTGAGCCAGGGCAGGCCTCCGGGAGACTTGAAAAGAGTGATGGAGTGCAGCACCAAGGCAAGAAAAGCCCTCAGAGGTTTAAACTCTCCCACTTCTGTCACTGTAACTTGGTCTGACTCAAAGCCAGCACAGGCTGCAGCTGCTGCTCTTTCTCACACTACCTGTAAACAAACATGCCTTGTGTGTTTAGCAGGTTCTTGTTTAAAGAAACCAAAACCAACAAAATCTTCATATTTATTCAGATTAGAAAAAACTATCCGTTTCTTGTATTCTTTTTAACCACAGATTTTACTTCACCAAGCTTTTTTTTTTTTCACTCTATTACAATACTGTACACCATCTCAGTTAAAAGTGAAATTTATATATACATGTGGCATATATGGACCACAAAACTTGTCTGCATGTGTTCTAGACTACTCAGTTTACATGGGCAATAAGGATAATAGAATTTCCACAGCTTTTTCACCTTTCAAACCCATTCCAGACTCCTTAAGGGTCTCTGAGGGACTGCTTTTAAGCATGCTATTTAATGGCCCGTAGAAAATACAAACGCACTAATCTGATTTTAAAAATGCCCACTCACTTTGGTGTGTAAAGTTATTTGAAAAGTATTTTTTACTAAAATATATATGATACTGTTGCAAATGATCACAGGCAATTTGAAAACACAAATTTAAAATGTCTGTTGTATACAAACCCTGCATAGATAGAGCCAGATGTTGCTCCCTGCTCCCTGTTTAAAATTGCCATTAACATAAACAAAAGGTAAATATTTTCAAAATACTCCATATCCCTTCTGTCTTTAGAGGGTCAGAGTCTCCAAGCACCTGATGCAGTCCCAGAGGGATTCAGTCTCCACCAGCACAAAACTAGAGCACCAAGAACAAGCCCTGTAATACACTGAATGGTTGAGGGTGTCAAGGGGTGAGATTTGT
Source organism: Ibycter americanus (assembly GCA_035590275.1). Classification (NCBI taxonomy): domain Eukaryota; kingdom Metazoa; phylum Chordata; class Aves; order Falconiformes; family Falconidae; genus Ibycter; species Ibycter americanus. Next base: position 79,253,745 of record JAVJGI010000060.1, on the reverse strand, counting down.
CTGCAGTGAATCTGAATACGCAGACTGAGTTCATCTCTAACATACGTTTAGGTTCAAACATATATTTATTGCAAAAATTATTCCAGAGTACACATACTCTGAAAACATTTAGGATGCATTGATTTTGCTTTAGCTGTCTTCTGAAGACTTTGATAGTGCTTTTCAACAGACGGGAGCTTGAGGACCATCAGTCACCGTTTTGGTTATAGCTGCAAGGCGTGGAGTGCCATCATCACAGGTTAGGAATTACTGGACTAAGTCCTGAATATATTTTACCACTGGGCATTGGTGGGCATTTATTACACAATATTACTTATCTCTAGCATAGTATTTCCTGTATTTATAGGAAGAAACACTACAAACATGATGGTTAACAAAATGCTATAAGAGCCTCACTTTACATGGACTTCTCTGTTTGCATACACAAGGATGCCCTAACAAATTAAACGTTTTATGCTTCATTAAACTTAAGCAACAACAACTACAACAAATCTTCAAAGAAATGTTCTTCTGTGGGCTAAATTCTGCAATAGTTTAAGGCCCATAGGCTTGTCAATTGCTGTTTCATTTGAGGCTAAAAAGATAATGACCAAATGCATTGCTCTTCTGCCAGTGTCGCCATAACTCAAAGGAACAATAAACCAGTTATAGATATTAAAAAAAAACCCTGCTGTCACAGGTCCAAACCCTCCAAGCCAACTCTTCTGACCTGCTGCCTTTAATGATAGTTACAGAGCAGGGCCAAATTGTGGACTTAAGTGCAGGCATTTACAGTTTAGGGCAATGCCGCTCCTGGCTTCTCAGAGTGTGATTTAGTCAGAAATGTTTCTGTTCAAAACAAATCTGATAAAAGGGAGAATGACAGGAGTGAGACGGGGCTCCACCTCCTTCCACAAAGGATGCTTCCTCACTAGCAGAATCCTCCTCTCCTTCTCCCTCCCTCAGTCTGACAATTGCAGAGTGCCAAGATGTGGAAATCATCCTTCCACGGGTGACATCTGTCTCCCCAAAGAGCTCCGGAGGCAGTTACTGTGATAGCTTTGGAGTCTGTCATATGATTAGGTGAATATCGAACAGTCTGGGAGTTCATTCTCCTAATGTTAGCTTCTCTGGCTCACATCTGATTGGCTGATGTCCCGGTTTCGGCTGGGATAGAGTTAATTTCCTTCTAGTAGCTGGTACAGTGCTGTGTTTTGAATTTAGGATGAGAATAACGTTGATGACACGTTGATGTTTTAGTTGTTGCTAAGCAGTGTTTATACTAAGTCAAGGCCTTTTCAGCTCCTCACCCCACCCCAGCAGCGAGGGTCTGGGGGGGCACAAGGAGCTGGGAGGGGACACAGCCGGGACAGCTGGCCTCAACTGGCCAAAGGGATATCCCACACCATATGATATCGTGCTTGGGGGGGTGGGGGTTGGGGTGGGAAGGGGCTGTGTGGTGTTCAGCTACCTGCTGGATAAGCCACAACAGCTGGAATTAATGCAATGTACCATTTTATTTTAATATTCTTGTTCTAAGAAGGAGAAGAAAAAGGCTTAAGTAAATTTATACATAGGGCTTGCAGTTTCAGAATGCCTTCTCTTTCATTTATTGTATGGTATATCCATAACTATCAGTCAGCATTGTCCATTTGTGTATCTACGGGAAATACTGAGTTTTCATTGTGAAAAGGCTGATGCTTATGAACATGTAAGAAAGCTTTATGTGCCACTTCTTTGCAAACAGAGACTTCAGAACACTCTCATTAACGAGCCATAAAGTAAAAAAGATTTTTTAAAATAACAGCTCTCCTAAGAAATGACATTTAAAAGGAGTACTGATTAATATCAGAAACAAGCCAGAAGAGTTAAAGAAGTTTTAAGTATTATCCTTTTCAGCATGGCTATCAATAGGAAGCTGACAATAGTATTATTGCTATTTACATATTGGTAACACGCTGGTATGAATTTGCATAACGTATTGTGGTTCTATGCTCTAGGGACTTGCATTGTAACATATTGGTGCTTAATGAACTCTGAAAAAATTGATTTTCCACAGAGTAAATTAAGGAATGCATTATAGCTGTTAAAGCAATCTTAAGGGAAATCTGAGGCTTCCACTGCAGCACCGTGCTTAGTAAGTAATAAATTACATGTTATACTTATTTGCCTTAATTCATGCTAATTTTGTCCAATTAATGTATCACAGTAATTCAGAAGCCTGTCACAGGAGAGCTAATTATTTATTGGATTTTTGTGTTCAGCTCCCTAGGAGTCTACTAGCAAACAAACTTGCGACTGTCTTTCTGTTAGGTCCACAATGACATTCTTATGTCTTACTGTGGAAAGAAAAAGAATGTTATTATTTCCTGGTTTCAGTTATAAAAATGGATCATTATTCATGTAAGTTAGTTTTTTGTTTACAAACTACTGTCACGTCGTGACAGACTGCCATACTGTTAGGATGAGATCCAATGTTTTTCCTCTTCCTGTAAATGCCTGAACATGACATAATTCTTATTAAAGACCATGGCGGTACTTTTCACAAGCTGAAAGCTCTGCCGAGTGCGCATGAAGTTCAGGAATAAAACCCTTCTCATTTTTTTCACTGAAACCCGTGTTTTTCAAAATCCATTGGCTTGAACAACCAAGCACAATGTGCCCATAGCAATTGATACTCTTTCACAAAAACAGATTTTTAACTGTGGCAGAATGTTAATTCACAGCAAAAAATGAATTATTTATGAGATTAATTTGTGCAATTCATACCTATAAATAATATGGCAGTTGCTAAATAATTTGCACAGAGTGATAAGATGCAGACATCACAGTTAAACAATAAGAGAGTCACCAGCTGTGAAATACCCACTATCTGCTAGCATTCTGTCATGCACAAGCGTTTACAGAAAATTATTTGTTAGGGGTGGAAAGTATTAGATCTGATACTTGGCTTCTTCTCATGGGTAGCGGGAGAATACTTGTCAGTTGATTACTGTCTTCTGCTCTTCCTGAAAAGAAGTGATATTTCTTTAAATGTATAATGCAAAGTGACGTTACCAGCAGGCTACATAAAATCATGTGATGTAACCTGCCATAATATGATGCACATGACCGACTGTGTCACAAATTTAAAGAGACTTATTTTAGAAGAACTGGTGAGAAAAAAAATTTAAAAAATACCCCTACTCATTTTCAGTCAGTTGCCATTGATCTGTGTTTGCCTATAGCCAAATAAGTACCTGGTAGTTCAGTAAACGGCTCTGAGCAATATACCATCTTACACACTGTAGCTATTATTACCATTTAAAAAGCATCTGTCAAGTACTTCATAGTTTTCTACCACTGTTTTTCAATCTCTTCATTCCTAACAAGCACACAGAAGCCCAACAAAGAATTAATTATCCAGTCCTTGTTCCTTGAAAAACAGTTGTTTAAAGTGTATGGCATTTAGAATTTGAAAATGTTTTCTTAATTTTCTTCCTTGACTTCTGCACTCTGGAAAATATAAAGCATACACTTAATGTTAAGCATGTCTTAAATCCCATCAAAGTCAACAGTGATAATGACTGAATTTTCCACTTAAATAGGAACTTTATTTTCAGACTGCATTATCTGTACATTCTGGACAAGGGGACGGAATATGGGCACCCCTTCCAAGGGTGGGAGCACATGTGGCCAACCATATCATGCAAACATGATGGCTATTTTATGAATGGTTCAGAAGAAGGGGTGAACTATGCAAAAGAGCAACAATCAACAAAGAAAACCCAAGAATCAGGAAGAAAAGATCTTATGACAACGTCAAAATATTCTTATTGGCAGCAAATACATCAGTTTTGAAAGCCCACTTGCCTGGAAATATTAATAACTTTTTCCATCTCTCAATCCTTTTTTCCTATGAGTAATCTGCATCATTGACTATATGGAGAAGTTTAGATAGCCTCTTCTTGTGAGCCAAAACCTGCACAACCTGACACTGAAAATCATCTAAAACACTAATCATATGAAACAGGTGACAGAGGGTTTGCATTGTAAAGATGTCACACTACAGATACACAGACTAGCAAAAAGCCTAAAAAGTTAAAGCAAGATTTGGAATCCCTAGTTGGAATTAATGTTTTAAAGTGCCCATGTTTACTCTCTTGTTGAGCTAATATGTATGCTTCTGCTAGACGTAGCAGAAACTTATAAGCTAACTTTTGTGTTACTTTAACCTGATACAGAAATTTTAAAAAATCCACACAATACCAAAACACCCTTGGAGAGGTAAGGCTGGTGATAAGGAACTAGATATTCATTAGAGACCCAGTTTGTAACAGAGCTTTGACTATGTTTGCTACTTCATTCTCCAAGCCATCCTCCTGTAGAGTCCAGCTGCACAAGGAAAGTAGGGAGGAAGGGTGTCGTACTTTCCCTCTGCTCACTTCTGGTTGTGCCATCCAATAAATGCCTCACTTTAAAATCCTCTTCTTTCCATGCAGGCAGCTGTTTTTCTGCTAGTTATTTCATTGGGTTCTCTTCTGGTCATTCAGGATACGACAAAAGAAAGTTTCAAACACCTTCTTGTATCACAGAAATGGAAATACTGAGTCACACAGCAGCAAGTGGCAAGACTATGAACTTCAACAACCCAAGAGTTCATCAGCAATCTCTTGTTACACTAACCATCTGTAGATGATAATTTCTGGATCTGTAACTTTCCCGACACCAATGTATTTCGTCATTCCTCCTGAAACCTGACATGTTCTGACACACCATTTCCTTCCAACACAAAGACAACTCCTTTCTCCACACCTGGAATGTCTCTGTCTCACTTCTTTCCCTTCCCATGCCCTCCTGCCACCTCCCTGGCAAAGATCCATCAGCAAAGGGTTTCACATCTCCCTTTGCAGACTGATGAGATCTTAGTGGTCTTTCATCACCCAACAAATGAAGAAAGGCTTTTTATGAAACCAGAAATATGTATTTAAGATCACATCCACAATGCAGTTTATTTCTGTAATCAGTCCCTATATAGTGTTTCCTGCCGTACAAAACCTGTCCTCTTATGCCAATAGGCTGCCTTTGTCAGACCATAAAAAATACTAAGAAAAAAAATAATTAGCAATGGAGCAGGGTGTCATTTTGGAGAAGCTCCCCACTGGAAGCAGCATCTTCCTTCTTCTCTCGAAGGAAACACAGAAAGGTTTTACAGACTATAGAGATTCCCAGACCAATCCTGGTCTCAGTGGTTTCAGAAAACAGTGCTGCTCAAAATAGCTGCATCCTTCTTAGCCACAGCTGGATGCAGAGCCAGCACAAATGTCTTGCTGGCAGTTCATATCATCATGGACTTCATAAAATCAGTGCAGGCATCAGTAGAGAGAGAGAAAGATGTGGATACACTCATAAAACTGCAGGCTTATACAAATAGCATTCATTTACTCACCGAGTTCAGAAACAGATTATTTAAAGAAATGGAGGGCAATGATAGCAAGACTTTTAAATGATAACTAAGCAGCACCTTGGCCTCAATCACAAGACTAAATTAAAGCGGAAATCATATAAAGAAAAAGGTGACCCAACTCAGCATTAATTATAGAATGACAAAACCATGTAGGTTGGAAGGGAGCTTCAGGAGTCATCTAGTTCAACCTTCTGCTCAAAGCAGGTCTGTTGGATCTGGCTGCCCTGGTGGTGAATGATTAGCTTGCTGGGGCACAATGGAAATTAGAGATAGCTAGACAAGGAAGGAGGTTAGTAGTTCGTTATAGAGTGGATTGTAGCAATGGGGAAGAAAAGGGCAAGGAAACTCAAAAGTGGTTATATAAATGAGGCAGAGTATAGCTACAAATAGAAGTTGCAGGTGAGTACACACCCTGCATCTTGCTCCCATGTTACCTCACAACATAGATGACTAAATGAGTTGTGCTAATTGACACCCACTGCAGATCTTTGCTTTCCTGCCTGCCAGTGGTTGATCAAGACCAAGAATACCCACAGCCCTGCTTCCAGGACTCACCCATGACCAGATTCCTCATCCTGAGTACCATGAGCTGCTCAGAAGTTCCTGTCATGTGTATGTGACCCTTACATTACATTCCTGTTTCATGTCTCCCAAATACTATCAAAATTAATTCTATTTTTCTGTAATTCGAAAGGTGACTCTCCAGTTCCACCCAGAGTTTGAAAACAAGTTTATTTGTTTCTTTTGATATTATCAAGCTGGTTAGCAGAAATAGCAAGAGTTCTGCTTGCTCATCAGTATCTCATACGATTGTGGATTTCCTTCTTTTCCATCTAGGGAGCATACATTTATGTGCTTTTGCAAGACAGAGGAGAGAACACAGTCGTTGCTTCTATACTCTTCGCTGCTACACTTGCAGTTACCGAGATCCTACAAAACTCTGTTTCTTGCTAATGATGGTTGCATATGTAAATGAAGGACCTGCAGTAATCAATTTCAGAACTGCAGTTCAATAAAATCCTTTACAAGTAGCCTGGTTACACAAGTGATGCCACCTGATGTGCAATTGACCCCATGGCCTATTGGAGGGTGGCACCTTTCCTGCTGCTCGTACAAAACTTTTTTCAGCATACTCCTGCAGTTCACAGTTCTATTTTGTAAGTGTTTTATACTGTTCTGCTGGAATTAACAGAGGGACCCCTTTGAGATCTTCAGGTGTAACGTATTATAGAAATGCACATAAACTAGCTTATTATTTGATGCAGAGGCTGCTGTGTAGCTTTGCCTAGCCATCACATTTACTTTCCATGCCTATCAGTATGCACTCAGAGATTGATAGATGATGGTTTTATAATTCTTAAATAGTTTTTTGATATCCTAAACCTATAGAGCCTTCAGACATTTTGTTCAGGAGATTTGGAATACTTTGCTCTTGAAATAGAAAGAGCTTCAATTGGCAGGGTTTTAAATCCAAACATTTAAGGCATTGATTTTACTTAGTTTTTCTAAAGTAACTCCTTTAGGAAATTGAGTGCTACACTGCTAATTTTAACTTTATTCATTTTAAAGTGCTCCAGGATACTAGCACAAAGGGCACTGTAAAAATTGCATTGTGCTGTATTAGTTTTGAATAGGATGAGTTACAGAACTGTTTGAGACTTTGAATTTCCAGAATTTAGTTATTACAATGCTTATAATACTAAAGGTTTCTTATGTATGCATTTTATGTTTGGGGTTTTTTTCTTAATAATCATAATTTCTAAGAAATATGTACCATACACAGCCTGTCACTAAAGCTTTCTAATATTTTCTATTGCAATACAGCTGTACAAAAAGATTTTATAGACCAGCTACTCAGCCCTACATAAATATAATTTAAAATGCAAATGTTCATTGCCTAAATTACAGTGGGCATTCTTTTTTCATGCATCAAATCTTTAAAATATTTCCAGTGTCGATTAACCTGCAATGGGATTTTTCTTTATGGAAGATATCTTCAATATGATAAATATGCTCACCTTGTATAAATCTGAATGCAGCATGCAAAAATGTCTCTAAATATTACATAGCGAGAGTAAGGGGTTGTGTATTCATAATAACCAATGCAAAATGAAATAACTTGTATGTATTTTGAATTTTAGAACATTTTTGCTGTAAGAGATTTGGAGGTTTATGGCCTACTAGAGGACTATTAAATATACAATAACACAACAAAGATTGCACTAATTTTCCTTTGATTATTATAAAAATATATTCAGGACTATATAATTGATTTCAGTAAAAACTGGTTCATAATACTTTAACTTTTAAAACAGTAATATAGCTTCATAGTTGTATTTTTCCTGTAAGCATTCCTTCAAAAAAATAGATGTCATAGGTAGAAAATGTGAAAGGTATTGTAAAGATTCTGATCTTTCCTGTTTTCCAGTGATTTGTCTCAATCTCATGTATAATCTAGCACTCACAGCAAGTGATAAATATCTAACACAAGCAGGCATTGAATTACTTTAAAAGCGAGAAGCAAAACCTGAAAAATACTATGAGTTGAGAGGGAAAAATAATCAAAAGTATTCAAAAAAATAAACATTGGCTTTGGAAGAATAAATGGAACATTCCTTAATTGCTTTTTCAAGACCAGTGGAAAATATTCTTCACACACACAGTGGGTTTTTTCCCCCCTGCCTCTCAACAAGGGATAATATGTGAAGGGATAACTCAGTGTAGGAGAAACAAGGTAGATGAACTTAAGCAAAATTTTAATAGATATACCACCAAACTTCAGCAAGTCACTCGGGAGACAGATCGATGGAATGTATGTTATCACTAACATCAAAAAGAATAGATCTATCACAGAAAAAAAACCCACCACCCAAACTATTTAAAAATTTAAAGCATTATCTGCAGCATTTTTATTCAAAGGCTTTTTTGAACAATTGTGTTTGCTTGCACATTCTTTGACAATAGAAAGTTCCCACAAACCCTACCCTCATGGTCAAGGTACTACGTGGACTTTTTAGATTCCATGTGTAACTAGATTTGATATGTACTTCAGTTCTGTTTAGAACATACATGCATTAGTGATCATAAGTCATCTTAGCTTTAAAGGAAGAGGGCAATACTCACCCCAAAGCACAAAAAATTGATAGTAAAGTCAGGCAATGAGACATGTTTTTACTGTTATGTTGTCTACATTAAAATACATGTTTATCACAGTAAAACATGCACTACATAGTATCTATTTTATGTTATCTGCCTGACCCATATTCAAAAGAAACTGAAACCCGTGGTTACCTTCTCATTGGTCTCCATATTTCTTGAAGCATGTCTTTTGAGTACATCTAGTGTGTCATTAATTCTTATGCCATAGATCTACCTTTTTCCTTTCTCACTTGAGACCAACAAAATTTGTGGTTTTATCCTCACCCACTTGTTCAGTGCCAAAGTACTGTAGGCAATTTATTGATGAACAGAAAATGCAGTGTTTGTGCTAAAGAGACCCATTGGCTTGAATAGCACAGGGCCTCTAAAGACCTCCAGGCTGCAACGCATGTATGCCAAAACACGGCCCGAGGTGCCAGGGAGAACACAGACAAGAGCAGCCAGTAGCAAGGAGGCAACACAAACCAGAAGCATTACCTAAAGTCGTGAGCATGTATGTAGCATCCACATCCTGCTGTTCTTCCGAGGCGGTAAGACAGAGAGACCAGACTTTCTGAGAGAAATAATAACTGCAAATGTGTTACACGTCTGTGATAACCAGCAGGGGTAATTAAGATCTGTGATGTGTTCTACAGCTTTAACTGTAAAATAGTCTGATTAATCTAAATTAACTTAATCTAATAAACTGCTTACTTTTCCCATAGTGAAATCTGCAGTGGGTTAGAAAAGAAGAAAACTGTTTCACACTTCTTAAAAGCTGTACAACAGCTGCTCTTTTTATTTAGAAAATAGAAATTTACATAAAAGTGGGAACTGTTTCTCATCCCTAGGGAGAACAATTTTCATTAAAATATTCTGGTTTTCCAATGAAAAGTCAAAACTTTGTCTAGCTAGCAAATAATACAGTTATTTAAACAATGCCTTGCTTTTCCATCAAAAGACTTTTGAGTAAGTATATTGGTTTACTTACATGAGTTGCTTTTCTTGAACAAAACAACTGCACAGAACAATCAATGTTTACCATAAAACCATTTATGCTGGCTGAATTTAGCATTTTTTAATGTATGAATTAGGCTTGAAATTTCATTCATCATGGTTATTTTGGACTGGATTACAACACATACCATTTTTCCCCCTGGGATTGGGATACAAGGTAGAATACTGTAACATATTCATTGAAATATATTTGCATGGAAAATGTCAAATAAAAAGCAAAATGTAAGAAATGAAAGTATTTTCATTTGGAAATCCTGACATATTCTCTGCCAAGAGTTGTGCTCCAAGCCTCCTTCACTGGGAGAGGCTACCTGGTCAATATATCGTGCATATAATGGTAGCCTTTCTTAGCTAATCTGACTAAAGAAAATCCCCAGAAGTCGCAATGTAGTTGGACAATCCAGCTAAACATTTATTAGTACAAAGACAGGGAGATGACCTACTGCTCTTCTAATCTCCACACCAAAAGCACCAGAGTGGCAGCATTCCAGCTTTTGGGCACATGGTTCTAACGCCTGTTTTTAATTAAAAAAAAAACCAAACCAAAAACCCCAGATCTCTTCCATGAATAAAGAAAATTCTTGCAGTCCTTTGACCCAAGACACCGTCTTCATAGTTAGTGAGAGCAGCTGTCACCTACGAGTCACAACTCCTCTAAAACAGGTCAGATAAATTGCACCCAAAACCACCTGTTCCTCTCCATGGAGTCCCAAAAATGTTGGGGTAACTATCCAGAGACTGATCTCCAATACTTCAATACTAGGTGAGATCAGTCCCAAATCTGGTCTTCAGTCACACAGCATTCTAGCAGAAGGAGAGAAAAGCAAGGAAAGAAAGCCTTCCTTTAGGTTAGAAAGTTACTTTTTCTACCTCTTCTGAGCTCTTTTTGTCCATGCCTTGATGCTATTTCACAGAGTCATTGTTGGATCTCTGTCAGGAGACTTTCACAGCATTTTCTGAAGAGTAATGAAACAGAAATTTTCAGTCCCATTTCTTCTCTGTATTTTCATGTAGCTCCCACAAAATTTCATCAAAGCCATGCTTACGTTTTGCAAAAGAAAACAACACAACAGTCTTGTTCTGAAGAGAGTTTTTGGTTCAATTTCCATGTTCAGCTCAGTGAAGTAAATAATAAAATTATATATGTGCCTTTTGATAAAATCCTGCAATTCTAATTAATTTAACCAAAATCATATAAGAGTTTCAAGAAATGTCAGCCTGCAGTCTGTATTCACATCTCACGTACAACACTTAAAATTTACATTGACTCCCTTGAAGTCAATGGATTCACTCCAGTGTAAATGACAACAGTTTACTCTGTGACCCTAAAATTCTCCTAGTAGAAGGACTCCATCTGTAATCGTATTTTATGGCACATTACAGTGTAGGCACACAAATTCACTGCAGAAACCCCCTTTTGAACTTTGCATTCTTTTCTTTAAACTACTATCTTAGTGAAAGAACTTAGGGGTATTTTGCCATCAAAATATGTAAAAAAGAGATGAATGAATCAAACTTCACGAGTATAAGTCAGCAAGTATATTTTACATCCTTTCAACACCACTAATCAGCCAGTCTTACATCTATACAATTAAATTTATGTAAAATGGCTGCAAAGACCTGGAGAGATCATTCAGTTCATCCTTTGCCCCAAAAGAGGTGTCATCACTTTAGAGATTAACTAGGATACACAATACAGCTTTCTTTTTGCTTGCCACAACGTGTTCAGAAAGTCCCATTTTCAATGTTTTCTTAAGTCCAGTCCAGGAGCCTAGATATATGAAAGCAAATGAAACTTTAGTTACCTAAATGTTTGTATGTTCAAGTTCCAGTTGGCAACTGCCTATATCTGCACATGAGGCCTGACCTAACATCCCCTGAAATCAGTGTGGATTGAATTTGATGGACTTTAAAGTAAGCTCCTATTCAAGACCCCACGTAGAATAATTACACGCGCAATTGTAAACATACAATGTTTCATAAAAATTTGACTACCAAACTCATTTATTTGAAACTTGATCCACAAATGAACACAATTCAGCATAAATGTTAGAGGAAAACTTCTCCAGCTGAACTAAAGCATCATTCGTAAGGGCAGAATGTATTAATTAATATCTTCACCAGTGAACATAAGGGCATTTCCCCTTCTTATCACACACTTTTGTTGTATATAACTTCATACACCTGAATAACCAGCAGCTTCTTCATGCAGCTCTAATAACAGCTCTTAAAAAGGCCATGAGGACAACGTGCATGAAAAATTTAGATATCTACAGAGAACCTTTAGAAAACACTAAAGTTTTATTTCACTTGTTTCTTGAACAACATCCTTTTACCATTCTGAGCATTTGCTGTACAGTGGAGATGTTAATAGTTACCCTCAGCTTGTACCTTATCTTTTACTGTAAACGTCTTAGGCAGTGCATTCACATTTCATGTCCTTTCACAGTGCAGTTCACTTGGAGACAAAAGCAAGAGGAATTTGTTTCAGTTGAGCTATTCCTTTTTAACAGACACTTTCCAGCTCACTTGTAGAAGCTGCCAAAAGGGAAATCAAGGATTGAGATTAGCATTTTTTTTTCCAAGATCTGAAAGACCAGTAAGGTCATGGGGATTTTCAAAATTTATTTGTCATTGGTTAAAGTGTCATTAAAGTATTTGCTAATTGATGGGCTGTCAACTATGGGACAGTCCTACATCTCTAATCCTCTAATTGTAGTCTTCCAAGATGTCATCAATATCTTACATTTGTCCTGTTGGAAACTGCTTCCAAGTTTTACACTTTTCCAACCACTGCTATTGAATTTGTTTTCCTACAAGAACAATAGAAGACTCATTATGTTAGCTATATATTAGTTCAGGCTGGGCATTTTAGAGAGGGTGCTGAACTTTCATTTGTTTACATGCTGCTCAAATCTAATGTTATTATAGATGCATATGACTAGGAAATGTTTTGTCCAAATATTTTTAAATATAGTACTAAAAATAACAATGGCAAAAAAACCTCTAAACTTTTGTACTTTCATATGTATGTTGCTTATACATCATACAGAATGAAGTCTCATCCAATCAGAATTTAACCAACTTAAAAGAGTACATGGAATTCTTACTATTTATTTTATGTTACACAGAACATAATGACTAAATTCTATATTACTGAAAGACCTTAAAGATTATTATCACCTTGCAATACAAAATATTGTTTTAAGCAGAGGTGGACCCAGTCACTGATTCAAAGACTCATTATGAGGAAACGTATTTCATCAAGAACTTGTAATGAGCCTTTTGGTTACCTCCTTCCACTGCAGAAATGCTGGAAAGCATAAAATAATTCTTCTATGCATCTTTCTACTCTATTTGCAGTCCCTGCACAGAATCTGTTTCACAGAGGGACTGCTGGTCTTCATAGAGCCCAAAGATTCAACTACCTTTCTTGTCTCTAAATGGAGAAGTGAAGTAAAGGTTCTCTCCAACATAGGTCTTAGCACTAGGTAAGCACAGAGCAGAAAAAACACTGCATCAACTCCCGTTGTGGTGTCACAGCCTTTTTCACATTATATTCTCCAAAGCTCCAGCAGTGACCTGCCCCCAGGCCCTCTTGGTAGCAAGGGCTGGTTCCCTGGCTAAAAACTGTACCAAGGTCATAACTTGCAAAAGCACTTGAATATTTCCTGGGTTAAAATATACCACAGAAATGTACAAAATTTTCAAATTTATTAAGCAACAACAGAAGCAGAGCTGGAAGATTACTTAAAGGTGATAGACACAACCCTGTTGTGCACCTGTCATGTTTTGCCAGGAGACAGTGTAGTAACCACCCATTCTGCCTGTTGTGTGGTTACAAACCTCTCTTCCAAGAGTGAACTATTATGAACTAGCTTTGGATACATTTGACCATGAATATGTAGGGTTTTTTTTTAATTGTACATAATATAATGGTGACTACTTGAAAACATATTCTTCTAAAAATATTGTAAGCAATTAATACAGAATGTTTCCATAGTTCCTTTTAAGGTTTGGGAACAGATCATACAAGATGAATTTCAGCAGTGGAAAAAATTATTTGGCGTTTTTTCTATACCTTCCAAACTGGGATGTTGGTTTTTTCTCTGGCATAAATCTGCACTGAGCACTACTGTCAACATTCCCACCAAGAAAAATACTACAAAAACCGGTTCGGATCATCTAAGACCTACACAAGGGACCAGGTTGCCTATGGCGATCTTTACCTTAATACTGGTATTGGGCCTAAGCCTTGATTTAAGTTCCCAGGCAACAGATCTATTAATGCTATATTACTAAGGTTCACACTGCCCCTGAAAGCTTTATTAAATGATTATTTCACAGCATGGTGGGAAATCTCTTGGAAGTTAATATGCAGCATCAGCCAGTCACAGCTCAGAGTTGAGATATGCTCTTTGTGTCAAGAAACTAGAATTTTCCAGATAAGAAAGTGTAAGTGAAATTTCCCTCATTAACTTTACTTGTCTATTCTGACTTCTAGGGCTACTGTCAATGGGGAGAAATGGCCATTTATAGAGTTGATTTCATTTTTCTTCTGGCTTAGGAGACCGTAGGGTAGGATGCATTGCCTGCTGGAACTGCCCCTGTGCTTCTGCAGACCGTAGAAGGGGCTCAGCTCCTCACCAGAGTGGCTGAAGTTAAACAACACGAGCCCCAGCTGCTGTGAAAGGGGTAAGATTTGATGTAGCGATGTAGCCATCCAACCCACGGGATTCCGACAGACTGAAAGAAGCATCTTGAAGATATACAGGATTCAGTGTATTAGGTTATCCTTTTTGCAGAAAAGTTTGAGACAACCGATGCCAAGTAAAATCATGCCCACACATATTTCTTCAGAAGAATTGTTCAGAAACAGTTAATTAACAGCTAAACTTCTACAGTGTTGCCACAGTCAGAATATACATATTTTCTTCTATAAAAACACAATTACATGTTTTATGAAGGTGATTTTTTAATGAACACTGAAGACCTCTAAATAATGTAAAGACATAATTTAATCTTAACAAAATTTGTCATTTTACATTATTACATTGCTAAGAAATGTAGTAATTCGGATTATACCATCCTAAAGTTATGAACTATTAAGTAAATGGGCAAGTTCTCTTGCTGCCTTCAATTAATTTGGCAGGTGAGGGCTAGGAAGAGCCCAGGCAGGCAGCTCCTGTCGCTGCCAGCACCAGGTGGCAGTCCGGCGTTGACTGACAGGTCTTCATTTTCTCCTGTGCTCCCCAGACCAAAAGCCTTCCTTGTTACAGTCTGACTACCTCTGTTCTGAAAGTCCTCTACGCTTTTCTATCTGCTAAATAACATACATTCACCCTGGAGATTTAAGGGCAAAAATACTTCTTGTGGAGATTAAGATTCATGTTTTTCATAAACTCATCCGTATCATCTTACTGATGCTGAAATGCCAGGGAATTTCCCTTACCTGAAGCATATTTTCATAAATTAAGCTCTGAATTTTGCTGGCAGGCAAGACCACGCTAACACACCCCAAAAATTTAAATAACCTACAAAACCATATACAGGAAATGTAAGGCATATAAATCTTTTATCTACTAGGTTACAATGCTTTTCACAGCACATATAACAAAGATCTATTCATATCACTCAAAATGAAGAGAGAAGAAAATAATAATAATCTTCACAGCTCCAGATTAACACTGGAAAAAGTACTGCATAAGAGATCAGCGTACATCAGAAAGTTTGTAAGACGGGTTGAACTAGTGTAAAATCACTGTCTTAGAAAACTTGGTGGTCCAAAAGGTCATGTTTTGGCTATGTAAGCTATTTAGAACAGCTTTCAATCTGACAAGTTGAACGGATTTTATAATTTTTCTCGCTACCCTCTAGAAGAAAAATAAATTTTGTTACATATTAAAGAAAAGAATTATAGTGAGATGTACACCAGATTCTCAAACATCCATGGAAACTATCCTACTTTATTTGTTACTCATCATTGTGTCATTTTAACTAGTCTAGTGGTCCATTTAATGATTAAATTTTGTTAACAAAGGAGGTAAACAACAACAAAAGATGTAAGGAACAGTAAAAATCTTGTAACCTACCATATAGTGATAAAATGTATTCTTTAAATACCAGAAAAACAAGTTTTATTAACAAATACAAATGTTTCACTGAAAATGCCTGCTAATTCCTATACATCTAAATATGCAAGTCATTCACTGGAGCTTTTCTCCTAAGCCAAGCAGTCACTCTTTTCACCTTGCAGAATTGTGCTCACATATACAGATAGCTCAAGTTTCTAAAAAGGACTACTACTACTACTACTACTACTACTACTACTACTACTACTACTAATAATAATAATAATAATAATAATAATATGGTTTTTATGTGTCCATTTTGGTAAACTGTTATTTGCACTGCATGGTGCTCTCTGTCCTCATGTTTATGTAACCTCCAAGGGAATTTCTTGCATCTTGTCCAGAGAATACCTAAAGTATTTCTGAACTTGTGAAGGCTGCATTTTCATAACGAAATTTGTTACAGAATACTGCTAAAAACATCAGAAATATGACTTTAGAACCTGTGACAGTGTAACTAAAAGTAAAGCTAGTAAAAGTTGTAGGTTTTTTTCCTTAAGGAAATTTAACAGGTTTGGAGAGGTGTGACCATGTCTGAACTATTAATTCTGTTAGATTTGCAAAGGTTAAATTCAGTAAGGAACAATTATTTTAATAATTATTCACCAACAAACAGCTCAAGCACTGTTCAAATTACTTGCAATAAAGCAGGAAGCCTGTGTTCATAATCTTGACTAGATAACTGAAGAAGGTTACTAGTCTTCTATTGTATGTACACTGATATGATTGCAGTGGATATATCAATAATTTTAGCCTATGTTCCTTGTACACTTTTCCTAAATTTTTCTCCACATAATTCTAACATTTGTGAAATCTCATATGATAATTCTTACGAGATTCTACCCACAGTGGGCATACAAAATACATTTATATAAATTACATATATTTAGTCTTACAAAGAAACAAATTGTTTCTTCCAGAGCACTCTCATGTGGTTATACTCACTTCGGTGATGTTTAAAAATTACAGACTGAGGACAATTTTACTCACAATTAGTATGATTTATTCTCTCTTTAAAATACACTTGTGGAATTTTCAGTGTGCACAGACTGTTCTCATCTTTTTATGCTCTTGTGACAGCATGGAAGAGCTTTATAGCCTTAGACAAGTCTACAAGGGAAAGCCTGTGATGCACTGTGCAAGATGATAGCTGCTGTGGTATACAAATGTTGATGGAGGACCCAAAGATAGGGGCAGAGTGGCCTCTAATGAAAGGGCAGGAACAAAATCCAGAATGGATTTCAGCTATACTAATTACTCAAAGGGAAGTGGGGACAGTCTTTAAAGGTCATACCTGCTCTTAAAACCACATACAAAACTGTATGTGATCAAAAGTAATAGCATTAAGGCTAAGTAGTTTTCAGTTTTAGCTGGGGTGGGATGAAGATCATACACGTGGCCCATGACCACTGCTTAGCTGAGAGGCACTACCTTGCCATGCTGCAGTAACTCCAGTGCTTTCAGTTTCTATGTCCATACTGTTAAGATCAGTAGAGCACAGTGTGGGTGTGACAATTTTTTCTCACACTGGTTTGAAAGTGGCACCTTAATAAAAACACAGTACAAAATTTCACCTTAGTTATCAGTAAATTGTTTAAAGCATGAACTGTGCTAAAGAAGCAGGATTCTGTGCCTGCATATCAGCTTGCAGGACAGGTGCCTCATAAATGACTTAGAACCAATACATATCTTCTCTGAGTCAAACATAGAAGGGGACACACATCATGCACTGGAAAACAGCTTACTTTCTCAAAGTCACTTAAGCGCAATCACTGGCCTTTTCCAGCCAGAATCTCAGTGGCTCTGAAGCAGCTGAGGCAACCCCATAATCACGTCTCCTATGCACAACTCTAGACCAGGCTTTGGTGGTCAGGCTGCCCCACACCATAGCTGTACCATCCCATGGCCGTATCATCCACACTGCTGAACAGACTCCCCTGAGTATGGAAGAGAGCGAACTGCTGGCAGAATGCTTTCTCCAAAGACATGTTGACACAGGAACTAGCTTTTCCTGTTGATCTGCCACAGCCTTGACTTCTTAGTCTTCAATATGAAACAAAGCCTGTTTTCCTCCTGGGTCATCTTTAGCACAACCCTTAGCCTTTGAATTTTTATTCGTAGTACAAATTGAGACGATGACTGTTAATGTTAATATGGCTATGGAGCAAGCAGTGCATGGAATGGGCACCTATTAAGACTTTTTCATCAGTCAAAAATAAGTATTTTTTAAACCACATGTGCAACACATGATGTGTTGTGTCTTTTATAATGTGAGCTACTTGCTTGTCATTTTAAAAAATAGTTTTAATTGATTTTCAGATGTCAAGCATCATTACAATGACCTATTTTTATTTTATTGCACTGGCTTCTACTTTATTATTTCATTTTATGTTATTCTGTTGAGATCTCTTTGTATAAGTTATTTTCTTCTTAGCCATATTTTATTGAAATGTCAACTAGTACTAGGGATCTTTCCATGGTTTTTTGAAACTTAGAAATAGCTTGGCTCTTACATGATACTTTAATAATGTTGCCAATCCTCTGATAAGTTGTTCACATCAGATATTTAGCCCCAATACCTAATGCTTGAGAATCTACATTGATTCTCTTCACGTTCCGTCTCTGCATTCCAAGATTTATGAATATTAAGTTGTGCTTGCCCCAAAGCAAAAGTATACTCACCAAGATATTTGCTGAGATCAGGAGTCTCTCTGCCCCATTTTTAAAACAAAGGCATTAATAAGGAAGCACTATAAAAGGAACGACACTGAAAAAATAAGGAAAATTCAGTATTTTTAATAAAGTGAGAAAAAAAATCCTCCAGTTCAAAGCACCCTATCTGATTTACCCTAAATAATGCAAAAGAGTAACAATTTATGACATTTGTACAGAATTATGTCTCTGAAAAGTGTGAATAAACCCTGATTTCTAAAACTATGACCATTATTTATAAAAACAGTGGTCACCTAGGGTAAAAAGATATTATTCTCTATAATTTTAACCCTTACATATACATGGGCAGACACTATATACAACATCTACAGAGGTCAGTTAGACCCAGCAGCAATGGTTGCATTGTTACCCAGCACACACATATTTTGTGCACCAAGAACAATGGTGCAGAGTTCTTGCAGAGGGTACACATGTACATATTTCACTGCTGAAACAACTTTCAAAAGGACTAGCTGAGCTTTATAATTTGAAATGCATACATGTTACTTTTAAAATTCCTGAAATGTCATCTTTCTTTTTTTAAAAAAAAATTACATTTCTTAAATTCTGTTCCAAATGTTCTGTTTCCTTTGTGATTTGATCCAATTTTATGTGTGCATGAAAATAAGAAACTTATTTAAACACGTTAAAACTGGTACAAATGAGAAGGGAAAAAATCACAGAAGAAATGTGAATGAGGTGGTTTTTTGGTTTACCAACAGGTAGAATAAACACACTATTGAAAAAACATCCCATTGAGGTAAGTGCTGAAGCAAACATACTAATCATTTATGCAGGCATATATTTAGATACTCAAGGCTCAGTTTCTAAACTGTGACTACACAATATTACTTCTGTGCCTCTGTTTGTAATTACATTGCTTTCAGTTTTATATATTAAACAGTTCCCCAGCTGCTCTTTAGAAAATAATATATTGGTTAATTTTAAGAGCAACCACATATGGTTAAGATAATTCAAGAGATACAACTGAGTAATGCAATTTATCTTTTTTTTTTCTTACACAAATCTTTATATTAAACTAAAAATAGAGCTCTACTGTGTTTATTACAGTAAATATTCTTACTGAAATCAACAGTATATGAGGTATTCTCGGCAGGTTCTGTATAAGCCATTACTGAAATATCTCTTTGCAATTATTTTTCAGCAATTTCCTCCCACTGTTATTCTACCAATTACAATATATTGAGCACAAAATAACATGTTGGTATCTCTCAGTATAGCTTCTATTGGATTATGAATTAAGGTGGATATAAATTGGATTGTAAATTAAGAAACACGAAAAGTCAAGGCACCCCTTGGATACAGAAAGCTCACTCTGTGTGGCAGAGACCTCACCTCCCCACCAGCATCAGGGCTGACACTCAAGACACTTCAGGATAACGCTCTTATTCGTCACACCAGCAGAAATAAAAAATTCCCTGGCTTCAAGAAAAAGTGCTAGAGAAATTTATTCTTCTCTTTACTAGCAATTGCTATGTAGGACATTATATGGATTCCCGGATAGCATTAATGGTTCTGTTTTCTGCATGCCTCGGGCCACAGGGCTGTGATTACTTTTAATCAGTTTCAAGTCTCCCCACCCTCAGCTGTGCTTTGGTTATCTTCAGACTGGATCAGTACATTGTAGCCTACCTACCGTAACACTTGGAAGTTTCCCTGAGGCTTTCAAGCTATGCAGAATGCAGCCAAAATGAAAGTTTAGGTCCCTTTCCCTCCCCTTCCTCTCCCTACAGGAACTTTGCTGGCTGTTCCCTGTTTCCCATCAGTAGTCCTAAGTATTACACAGCAACAGAAAATCTGCCCTTGCTTTTGTAAGGCAATACCATAGAACAAAAAAGAAAGGGAAATAAAAATCGACTAGAATAGCTAAATAAAATAAAACCAAAACCATTTTCCTGGAAGCTTGCAGTGTTGTTTCTTATTTATATTGCTCTTTATATTGCCATGAAAATACATGTAAGTTCACTTTATACATATTCGTCGTAAAAAACCAAAGTCTCAAAATCATCAGTCTGTGTGATCAGAAATAAACTTTACCAGTCTTCAACTCTCAAAACGTAGTTTAATGGGTGCAATGAGGAGACAGTCTTTGGTATTTGCCCATAAACACAATGAAAGAGATTCTGCCACTCACACTCACACTTGTTCCTCACCCGTTAGCCTTCTTCATTTCAGTGAAACTTATAACTGAAGTGTAATTGGCCTCTGCCAACATAACAAGCACACCTTCTGTTTCAAAACTGTATCTACAAGATAACAGTCATTGCACAGAGATGCCAAAACTTAACCCAAGTGCTTAAAGAGAGTGAATATTGTTGATTAAGTAAAATAATTTTCACTGCCATATGCTAACCCTTAGTAGCATAACAAACACAAATTCTTCTTTCATTGGGGTAAAATCACACCAGTTAGGGGGTGGGGAGCGACTGGGAAGATGTAGTGACAGAACCCTGTGTGTATGCAATTCTTATTACTGAGAAAAAGAAAGGAGAGAAAGTTGGAGGAAATGTATTTATAAAAACCCCTGGTGAATAATATATTAATTATCAAAAAGGGCTCAGCCAAACACTCAGACAATTTATATAGTACATCAGACAAAATATGCCAGCTATTCAAAAAACCGGGGCAGATGAGATTAGGCTTGTGCAGGTTGTCTCACTGACATGCAACATTCTAGACAACCAAGTGAACATGCTACTAGACAAGCAAGTGAACATATTACACAAGGACCTACGCAAACTACAAAACGATCAAAGACTGCTTCAATATCATAATGTAAAATTGTAATGGGAAGGCAGACAGGATGATAAAAAGAAGCAGATCTCTTTGAAATGTGAGTCAAGAGAAAAAAAGTGACAGGCTCATAACATTTTCAGGTGAGGATTTAAGATTATGGCATCTTCTGCAAGAGCGACGTAGGAAGTGAACACCAAAACATGCAGCTGTTAAAACAACAAGATTAGCATAATTTTTACAAGCTGTGTAACTCCACTATTACAGAACTCAGCTAATTCCAGAAGGGAAGGTATCCAGGGACAGAGGGATGGAAGGTCTAATTAAATGGAGAATAATGCTGCTAAATAAAGTCTAGAGTAGGTTTCTGCCTTCAGTACAGAAACTGCAGCCTCCTATAAAATAACAGGACTGGACTCCACTAATTGACCAGCAGCAACTCCAAAAGCAAGAAGCTGCAAAAGCTCTTTCTCTTTTGGTAGTTTTCTGATGAGCAGCAATAAACTCAAGTTTAATTGAAAGGAGAGTTTTGCAATTGCAAAACCAAGAGCTGCAGTACCACCAGCTTTTAAAAGCTGCCACTTGCTGCACTGGCTGTGGGAAGCCTAATGCAAGATTAAGACTCCAGCTGCAGGAAACCATGTGTTTTTATTTAGTGTTGACTACAAAACTTATCTTCACTCATTGTTGAAATACAGGTTGCAGGAAGAACAGTTTCGTCCTTCAACTGGAAAAGTACCCAAGTTCCAGTTAACTCCTGCAGCAAGACTGGCTGACTGGCCATGCTGTGACGAAAAGAAGAAGGGCAGAAGCTTTGTACAAATAGACAAGAAAACTGTCATGAATAGCCATGAAAAAGACAGGCCAAAACACTTAACAGTGTGATAAAGGGGAAAGAAAAATAGATAAAGACAAATAAGACAAAGAGACACAGCCAAGTTACACCGAAAAAAGCAAAATCAAAATCACTGTTAAACCATCCATGGGCAATGTTCATAATTCTTCATTTCTGTGGAATACTTAGAAATGTTTTTTCTGCAGTTTAGCTAGTATTGTGAATGATTCCCTTGCATAGCTCCACAAGCTATCCCTGTACAAGGAACAGAAGAACAAGTTAAGAAAATGATAAGAGAAGTGCCTAGGGAAGACAGCACTGCACTGTACATTACAAAGATCAGAGGGAGCCCAGAAGCAGAAGTAGAAAAAACCCTCTGTTCACAACATGCATTGTAGTGCAGAAATTCCCAGAAAACTCAAATACCATCATTGTCATTTTTGAAATCAAGAAAGCCGGGGAAAAAAATGGTAGAAGAGACCTGATAAAAGTACAAGCTAATGAGTCACTTCTATGGAAAGATTTTATTGAGACTTTTGACCTTTAAACAACAGATATGGTAGATTTTTAAGTCCAGCCAAAAACCTATCAGTCCTTAAACCCAAACCACCTCCATATCTGGTGAAGAAAACTACTAAAAATGCATATTTTATTTCCTTCTGTAGAAGGAATTCACTGAACAAACCAACCAACCAGAAACGCTTTCAGCCTAAGCAAACAAACAAATTGTGTTAGAAAGGGTTTGAAGCAGCATATTTTTCCCAAAATATTTATCATGACTGAGGTGTAAACGTTAGATAAGAGAAGTAAAGGATGTGGCCAAAACACAGAACGTGACAGGAAACAACCCTTCAGTTTGTACATACACAACAATCTGAATCCCTCAGTTTCATTTGCTGTCACTTCTCATTGACTGGCAACCTCAGTAGAAGAAGCGATAGAAGATGTTTTCTTGGTATGTTTACCAGGTCTGCGACTGTAAGAGAGAACACCAAGAGTAGAAACCAAGTGACTGGTTTCTTAGAAATAGAAATGAAATTGAGAAAAATGTCATCAGTGTTTTTAATAACTAACCAGAAGAAAAGATCGAACAAATAAGAAATCTACCTGGCAGCAGAGAGAAATTAGAAATCTTCAGGATGATTTAGTAGACTAAATGGCTTGGAAGACCATTCAGAAAAACTGAAACACAGACATCTGTGCTGAACCTGATCCTACTCTACATAAATTACTGATCAATAAACTGAGATCCAGTATACAGAGGCTTATTTAAATTCTTTCAGTAAGACCTACAACACTCCGAGAAGCATGCTGCGAGTTGGTGCAAAATTTGCTCATCAGCATAACAAGGAGAAGGAGGAGGCCTCAGCCAGTGCAAGCACTGCTAATGAAAAAAAGACAACCCTTTGTGCTGATGCCTGGCATATCACTGCAAGTCATACAGTATCTTGTATTGCCTTTTAAATGTCAGCTATTGAAACAGACAGCTCATATCAGAATCTTTGTTTACTTGACTTTTTAAGTTATTTTTGCTACTGCTTTTTAAGGAAGCATTTAGCCTCTTCTAGTTCCAAAGAAAAGCTTGAAAATACAAGTTTTGTTTTCAGGCATCCCACTACTGGTCTGTCATCCAAACTCTAGATAGTTGCAGATCATACAGTGGTAGATCGGTGTTCTCCGTGGTTAAAGATATCCTAATATATAGCAGTTCATAAACATTATGACGTATGGATTTGTATTTCTATATAAAACAAATCTAGACATCACTCTAATTTGTGATATACTGACACTTTGTTTATTTGAAGAAGGAAAAATAACCCCAAAACAAACATGAATTATGGTATGTCTAAGTTGGGAATCACAAGTTGTACAGAAGGGATGATGATAATGTCTATGTCTGTGTCATTTGGGAAGCACACATTAACATAAATTTTGCTCGTTCCTGGATGGCTAGGCTTGCAATGTTACTACCATCCAGAGAAGTCCAACTTCCACATGCTTACATGTGATATTCCCTTGATGCAGTCTCTTCCACTAATCTTCTAAGTGGTGTATGTGATTCCTTCTGTGTGCAAAAGCTACAGGGCAAACTGCGATCAATGTGTAATTTGACTTGATGCCCTTTGAGTTTCCCAGTACTCTGAAACAGGCAAAATCACTTAGAGTAGCTGATTCAATTTGTCAGGCAGCATTGTGTGTAATGTGTATCGGCCCTAATTCAGCTCTAACAGAACTGGGTGTCTTGTCAGTCCGTCAGCACTTTGGGTTATTCACAGGAGCAGGGCAGAGTAGGATGTGAGCCATAAGCACTCCGAGCAAGAGTATTTAGTCAGAGAGGAACTCATGTGCATGTACAAATATGAACATTTACAGTCACATAGCAATACATTTTAGAGATATAAATTCAGTGATTGTAGATATTGAAAGTTCACAGGACACATGCTTTCCCACATACCTCACCAAAGCTCTCTGAAGGAACAACAAAATTCTCTCTGACTGTTTTTGAACATGGTTTCCAGTTTTCCAGGCTACCACCTCTCTGGAGGTTTTGAGCATTTTCTTTTGGGTTTGGTTTCACTTTGGTTTGGGTTTGGATTTTTTTTTTTTTTTTCTCTTAAACTGTCTGGCAGAATCTGTCCCAGCACCAAGGCACGTTTCTGAGAAGAGAAAAGAAGAGGGAGATGCAGGTTCCTCCATTTAATATTGGGTTTAACTGTGAAGTTTTTTTAGACAAATCAGCAAAGACCGAAGTTCCCATGCCACAGCAGACTGCTACTCTGCTGTCCGACCCTTACACACAGTGTTTGAAATCAGCTTAACAATAGAAAATTATAACAGAACAAACAATGCATGTCTGTTGTTTAATATACTAATGTCAGGAAATAATCATTTACACTAATTGCATCTACATGTGAGCAATCAGTTCCATTGTTTATGGTTTAAAAGTCCATTAAAAAAGGCTACGTATTGATACGATCTCCTTAATTCCAGGATTTACCTGAAGGCTATGGTAATATTCATCCAGGTACGGAGACAGCAGGCAGATGCAGATGCACATTTGTAATTCCCTTTCATAAATAATAGTTTTATGAAATATACAAATGTGGTGTTTGAGTTACATCCCAGGATCATACCTTATCTTCTGTTTGAAATATGCTAGAACACCTTTGGCCTCTATTGAAAATACAAAAAGATCTAACCTCAGAAAAAAGTGAGATATCCTACATTTATTTAAACCACATACTACACTGAAGAATCTTTTATCAAAGATGCAGGAGTACTTACCTTTCCTGATACACTATTTCTTTAAATGTCAGGATCCTAGAGAATTACCATTAAGCCTCCAGACGGCATGTGCTTTCCCTGATTGTCTCTCCTATTGTTTATCTGAGCTCAGAATCGGGCCCAGATAATTCAGACACCAGGTTTCAACAAGCATATTAACCCAAGCACCACAGCATAGTGTTTCATACATAATTAGTCAAAAATCAAGCATCTGAAATACTGTCAGCACAGAAGACATCACAAGCAAATTGTGTGCTTCCCATTTTAATTTTAATAAAAGGCTTCAAAAAGTCTTTACACTTTTGTGCAAATTGCCTGCCCTTTGTGCGCCGGCATCCTCGCTGGGGTGCTGATAGCCTACGCAGGGCACCTACAGCCAACAGGATCTTGCTTTTCACTACCCTGATTAAGTAAGTAATGTTCACTTCCCGGGAATCCCCCATGGAGCAGCAGCATTCCTGCGTGCCTGGCCGTAACACCAGTAATGACTGGATTCTGAGCGAATTTGAAAACCCTCCTCAACACACTTATTTCTGTTTTTCAACCTATATTCAAAGCAATACTTTGGCATTGTTATGTGATTTATGACAGGGTTACAGTAAATTCATCATGCTAAACTGAAATGTTTCTGGCAGATGTCTACTCTGCAACAATCAAGCTATGTGTACAGTAAAATGTGACAACCACAGTACTACTTCTAGTTGTAAAAATTATAATACTTTATTAATGCTAACTGGGAGCAGCATTACGCAGTATATTATTTATTTTTTCCATTAGAAAACTTTTATTGCAAAAAGTTGCTTCAGTACCTTATATGGAATTAAAAAGTTAAAAATTTAGTCTTGAGTCAAATGTTGTTACTGGTAAAAAGAAAATAAGTGTATGGGCTAATAAAAAAAAAGTTTCTTTGTCAGCCTTTCAGATTTTTTTTCTTAGCCATTATCAAATTATTTTTTCAGTCATTTCTAGTTTTCTTCCTGAATGCTACCTTGGAACAACGGATTTAGAATGCTGTTTGGTGGGGGGAAATCCTGAATCATTAAAGGGGAACACCATAACTTTTCCAAAACTAAACATTACAAAACAGAACACAAAGAAGTAGGATTTATTTTGAAAGCAATGTAAACTATTCATATTTATGGAAGACAAGCTTAAATCAGGCAAAATTACTTGTTCCATGAGTAGTGGAATTAATTTTCATTTGTGTGATTTCAGTCTCTCAGCTTGATTCCCTTGCATTTAATAAAACGTGAACTTCAGCTGTAGTTTTTTCCACAATTAAACAATTTTAGTGAGCCTCCCTTCTGTGGATTCTCTGACAGTTTATCAGAGCCGAGCAAATTCTCCAGTCGCCGCCTCAGTAGGGTAAGAAGAGGCCCGCTCTCCTTTGTTTGTTTGTTTGTTTGTTTAATTGCTCTTATTTTTCACTTGCTTTAAATGGGGCCAACAGGCTTAAAAGTTATTAGTGGGGAACAAGAAAATCGCCAAATACACATGCAAGCATATACATCACAGCGGATTATTAAGCCCTTTTCTTTCTGTAAACAAGGCTGAGAAAAGGGAAAATTCACTTTGTTATTGGGGAAATCCCCATGTGTCTCACTATACAGTCTAACAAACTACTCATGATTTCCATAGGGGTCAATTTTCATTTTATCATTTGACTCCCCAAGAACACTACAGAACCAAGGAAGCAGCCTGAGGGAAATAAATAAATAAACAAAGCTAATGGTATAGTTTGTGAGTTAAATTTCTCCTGGAGTAGGGGAATGCAAAACTATTGCTGAATCAATGTAACACAGCATTTGTATTAACCTCTAACTAAGGAGCAGGGAAGTGAAATATGCAGTAAGTCTCTACACACACCTGACCTTTCCACCTGCTCTATAATTTCCTGCATTGCAACATGTGGAAGGATAGCATAAAAAAAAAAAAAAAAGTAAGTCAGTACCCACTTCTAGCTCTGTATTTTTGCTCTTTTAACATTTCAGAGTAGATTTGTAACGGTTATGATGAGCTTGCTGACAGCTCACAACACACAAATCCCAATGGCCCTTTGTTTAATTACACTGGAATGCATTTTGTCTTGTAAATTTTCCATAAACTTCTATATCATAGATGAACTTTCATGCTTTATTTCAGTGTGAGTGGACTATTTATCTTAACACTGCTGCTCATCCTCCTTTCACAGCCCATTTTATTAACTTTTTTATATTAAGTAAATTCACTTTTTATCTGTGATGTTTGTTTTACAGGTAATTCATCTAATTTGAAGTATTTTCTTAGGGACTTCAATTTAGCTCTGCTCTTGAAATTAACATTTAATGTGTTTTACATTTTTGCAATAGAAATTAATCTTTATTTGAATTATTAGTCCAGAACTATAACCTACATTCACCATATTTGAATGTTGGTATGGGAAACATCTGTGACCGCCACGTTATCCCAGGCAGCTGCTGTGAAAGAGGACATACATCTTTGTGTTGTGGAGATCCTGCACTAGCAAAAAACAAGCCCCACTTCAGCCTATTCAATAGATTAGACACATATACTGGTACTTCTTATGCTCATGCTCCTACCAGTAAGGGTAAGGAAAGAAAAAAAAAAACAACCCTTCACCTAATAAAACGCCAACCCACAGAGATGTTGTAGAACCTGTTACAGGAAGACAGTCAAGAAGCAACCCACCTTGCACACCCAGAAGATACGTCCCTGCTTTATCTGATGTATGTTACTTGCAAAGCATGGCTCAGAAAACATTTTCTCATTAAACAATGTCTCTGAACACAGGTGATAAACAGTACAGAATACTGCTACTCTTCTTATACACTAGGATATATATAGATCTCATGCCAACAGAAGTTTTATGGAAAAACATTTCCTTCCATTCTTTTTAATTTTTGACAAAAGTAAGAATTCTACAAACCTCGTTCAAGTGGTTGAAATGATTACTGCCTATAGTCAACAAAGGCATGAGGTATTACTGCACCACCTCATCTAACCTCGCTAATATTAAAGGAAATAAAATTCCATCCAGTTCAACATTTATTAATATTGTATATATATTTTCTCTACATAATATGTATGCATATATACATACAGTCTTTTTAAGGGTAAGTATATCTTTCAGAAACACATTCAGTTGTGAACTAAGGCTGTAGGGAGGTGGGTAATCAAACGCTGGGTTTGGTAGTTCTACTCATTACTATCTTCACAGTAACATTCAGGTAAGAAATTGGACATAAATTTTTGTTTGGCTTTAGATTTTTACTCTTTCTGCATCTCTCTGGCAGAATAAGAAAAGCTTCAGAACATCGTAATTTGTGCCTGTGAAGATAGCAGTACAGTGTGAAGAAGTCACATCTCAGTCTTCTGCTGGATAAACTTGAGTAGAACACACTGTGCAATTCTCTTTTTAAAGCGATTTTATGTCTCTAAGTCATTTCAGTGTCTCTGTTTTGGACTATTTCTGTTTATCAAAGCACGAAGGTCAGAAAGCAGTGTTCTGAAACTGATTTCCGAAGTACACGCTCTTCCCTGCTTCCACTCTCTGTACTACCCATTTAAAAATCAAAATGTCACCATGAAAAGCCCCAGCATTTTGACTGAAAACCATTGTTCAGTACCTTCTTCATCATGATCCTCAAGTCTTTTCAAAGCATTTAAAACTAATCCTTTTTCTACAAAGTATATTTTAACTATTTCCTTTCCCTTTCATAGCCTAGAAAAACATTTTCTCAGAAGAGGTCCACCCTACCACGTCCAGATTGCTCTAAATAAGCACCTTGTAATAAGGTATATATTTAATTTACTGTTCCATCAACTATTCATTCATCTACAAATTCTGCTAGAAATGCTTCCAGATCATTGATGAAAATGTTGAACAGTGGCAGGCACAGTACCAATTGCTGCAGAGCCTCTATAAAATCACCCTTTTAACAATGATTTCATTTGACAACTACTGTTTGAGACCTAACAGTTACTCGGTTTCAGTTTACATCATCTGCACATATTAAAGTATAATCTTGCAAATCAGGATGTCATATAAGTCCTAAGTCAAATGTGTTAAGAACTCAAGCATATTATGGCTATAAAATTATTTTTATCAGCCAAACTTTTATTCTCATTAGTGAGTAATAATTGAGAAGCATTTCCTGTAAAACTATATTGACATGCATTAGTACTTTTTCCCATAATTCAATTTGTCATTATTTCCAGATCAAGCTTCCAATGATTTTCCCTGAAAATAAAATGAGCTTTCCCCAAATTCCAATTAACATTTTTGAACATGGAAAAGTACTAAGGTAGCATCAACCCTTTGAAATGCAGTTTGTTTATGTTAAAATCCACTCTTGCCTAAGGTCTTAAAACCATATTCTAAGGCTACCACAAAGTTGCAGCTAAGTTTAATAAGCAAAACACCACTCTTCAGTAGCAGGGTTTTTTGCATAGATGAATATGTATTTGGCATCAAAGAAGCAATGAGAACCAATAGAACCGGACAGGAAGTTTTAGTGAAAGCACAGAGTATGCTGGCTAGTAAACAGAGTGGTGAAACGGTAAGAAGGTGAAAATGAGATGGAGCAAAAATACAGAAGTAACAAATAGAGATAAGCTTTAATGACAGGGTAGATTAATTTTCTCTGTTTGTTTGCTAAGACAACACTTGCAGGCCTCCACCCTGGAAATTTTAGAAAGTGCTCTACAAATCCCATGAAAATCTTTCAGGTGTTTATGTCGAACATCATAGTGTTGATTCTTTGGACTGTTTCCTTTATGGAAGTTAAGGTGCAACTGAAATACTGCCAACTTTCATGCCACAGAAATCCATGCACATTATAGTCATTAATATATTTCTCACTTCAATACACCATCCAACACTTATTTTTCTCATCAGCAAAGTCTCTTCACAAGTCATTCCCTCAGTCTTGCGATACTTTGATATGGGAAGCATAGCTCATACAGTCTATCATGCCTGAAATGAATGTCGTCCTGAAGACAACAGATTGAAGAGACTGGACTGGATTTCTTTGGACTAGGTAAGAGAAAACGGGGCAGGAGTACACAAACTATATGAAAGGTTAATATATGAAAGGTTATGACATAAGAATGGTGATTGTTCTACACATCCATTGGGAATAGAACATGGATACATCAGTCTTGCTCGCGGAAACGAAAATAAGATTAAATGAGATGTTAGAAAAGCTTTCTATCTGTAAGACTACTGTAGCACTAGCGCTGACTATCTCTAGAGTGTCCAAAATTACCTTCCTCAGAGGTTTTCAAGAACATGTTTTTAGACACTCTTTCGGTTCAGACTGATGAACTAGAAGTTCTCCAGAAGTTCCTTCCAACCATGTACTTCCACATGTTTCCGCAGTATTTATGTGCGTATTTCGGTATTAGTATCTTTTAGTATTAAGCTTCATTTATACAAATGAATCTGCAAAGTAATTTCCAGCAACAGTTTAAGATTATTCAGAAACACAGTATATTTTTTTGCTTTCCAAACAATGTGAGTTTCCAAACAATGTGTGAAATAGAAATTCAGTATGATACGGTCTTTTTTCATTTACATGTGCATATACTACAAAAATATTACAGTTCTGCTTTCAGATGCTATAAAAATTACTATCAGCTTTAAAAGGATGTGAAACATGTAAAATATCATTTTAACACCAAAAAGTACATTTTCACCACAGTTTTTTGTAACAAGACTTGCATATGCGATACACGGAACAATTTAAAAATCATTTTGATGCATTATGAATCACCTGTAAAAAAATAAATAAGTGAAGACATTCTCAATTTTGGTAAATATTTATAGAGCCAAACAATATGAAGTATATGTAACAATCAAATTTCTAGTAAAAATGTGTGCAAGTAGGTTTATTTTGAAAGGAAAATTCCTACTCTCAGTGTCATACCCAATTAAATTCTCCAGGTAATGACCCCATTTGCATAGAGAGCTGAACCCACAAGTGGGAATTTTAATGGGCACACCACCTGAGTACATTAATTGAGAGTGACACTACTTGAACTAGTTTTGTGCTTACCCCACTGAAAATTCTACTCATATTATTTTTAATGTCAAGCTACAAGTCAAATTTCAAGATGATGGATTTGTTCTTTTTTAAGCATTGAATTTGAATAAAAGAAAGCTTTAATTCTGTTATGCATTGTATAGCTTTAACTAATCTGTAGTTCTGATTCTCACCATTGCTTCATTTTTTCAGTGATTGGAATTTAATTTTATTCATTAATTTGTGAATAATTAGATAGAAAATAATGCCTTCAGCAGCTAAATTGCTTTTGGATTGCTGTTTAATGTACTTTTTCCAGAATATGTGTTGCACTTAAGCTGGCATAATAGTTTACTAAAATGTAATTGTGTAAATATGTCTAATTATTCTTTCTGAAGAAACAAGACTGAATATAAAACTTCAGTCATGGATACCTTAATTTTCTTAAAATTAGCCCCATGAAAGCTTGGTAGTTGCAAAGCAACTGATTACCGATGCAGAGACAGCAGCTGTCAACAGTTGTGGAATCCTTGCACCGTGTTTCCCCTTCATCCTTCACACACTACTTGTAATGACCTTGAAGTTATTGCGGATTCTAAACCATCGCTGTTGGTCTACATTAAATATGTAATCAAGGTGTCTCCTCCTCACATGAAGAAACAGACAAATGGAGTTGCATTTCCTAGGGAGGAAAGCAAACCCATGTTGTTTAATAAATTTTTTCCCCAGCTTGTTCTTATTAGTCTTCGGTAACTAAAAGTAGCACAGCATCTAAAAATTAGCACAGATATGCCACTGTAAAATGTATTAATTTTAAACTAATGTACTGGTTTTATTCTTGTGAGTAGAACTATTTTGAAGATTGCCAGTTTGCAAGACTGCAGAGTTCACCTCGACAGAACTTTCAGTTCTTTATTTCAACAAGCAAGACAGAATCAATAAATTTTGAACTGCATGTATTCAAATATAAAACACTGTTGAGCTACAGGTACCTAGATATATTCCAAAGTTCCAAAGATAACACTTTCACAAGTCTCTCTGACCAGGAGCTGCATGTTGCAGTGAACACAGAAAAGATGAAGAAATAACTTACAATGTAACATACATACATCTTGGTTATTGTCCTAGATCCCCATAATAGAAACCCTTTCTGTTCTCTTTGAACAAAAAAGATTAAAAAAAAACCAAACCCAACTGACAAAACAAACCACCTTGTGATAAAGCTAAAGAAACAAAGGTAGGCACTATGGAAAAGGATTGCAATGTGAAACACATACAAGTTGGAGTACAGCACATTCACAGTGTGGTTACTTTGTGCAACTTGGAGATGAGACAAATTGCAGAAGCCTACACCACTGATTGAAGAGGAATTGTATAGTGCTTGGGCACCAATTACATACCCTACTGAGATGATATAAAGAGCCTCAATTACAGTGGAGTATTTTGTCAGTTAAAATAGCATATGCATATGAGAATAAAAATTAGTAAGATACTATTAAAGGTAAAAAAAGTATTATACAATCTTTCATCTAATGTCCCATTTTTATGAGTATTGAATGGTAATATACTAACAATTACTGTAATATAAATACATAAAGGAGACAAACAGGACTGTATGTAGTGTTTCATTAAATTAAGTTTTAAGTGAGGTGAACTGATATGCTAAAAACCATACAGAGATTAAGATCACCTAATCAAACTCAACATCTGCTTGTTTTGCAGAATGGTAATTCAGAGAAATTTCTCTCTTTCCAACTATAATAGAAATAGCCATCATATCAAAGACTTCTAAAGAAGAGAAAGGCCATCCTTTTTGTCACTAGCACCAAATCACTGGTAAATAGCATAAGCAAGTGCTTATGAAAAGGTTGAATTCTGTACAATCAATCAACTTCACATTCAAGTATACCGAGCACAGTGAACAAGTGCATCATGGAAGTGCGCGCAGGGTATATCCTGATGCCAAAATTGAGTTAAGGTCCCCCTACCCTCTTTGGAAGTGCTGAGAACTGTCAGAAGGGTTAGAAGGTAGGAAAACATGTATGATTAGTGTCTGTAGGATTCTAGAGCTACTACTCTCACCATCAAAACTATCTGATGTCTTCCAACACATGGTGTATGCACTCACATATAGACAGAGAGTGGGACAGAGAGAAGATACCATGAGATATTTCTCTAATCTTTCATCTAATTTGGGGGCCAAGAGTAAGATTTCATATATACGGTTCATTCTGTGATTCATTCTATGATACATCTGTTGCCTTTCAGAAAGTTACAAGACTGCTGACAAAAGGGGCGTTACTGTGGAAATACATCAGTTGGTATTGCTTTCCAAGAACATACATCAAATATTGCAATGGCTAAGACAATACAAAAAAAAAAAAAAAAGAAAAAATAAGTGTGAAAAGTTCAGAAAAGCTCCTCATTTAGGAGATTGAGAAAACAATCATTCACCAAACTCAACAGTTCTTAACATGAGTACTATGGTTGAAATAGTGTCATTATTCAATCCAAAAGCTCCCAAATGTTCCTGATTCTTCTTCACAGAAGCCATTTCTTTCTAGAAATATTATGTATTATGGATGTTGACTAAACATCTATAATAAGTCTCAAATGGTGCTATTTGTCTATGCATTTATTAGTTCTCTTATAGAAACAATTATTTTGGCACACGGTCTCAATGACAAGACTTCATGGTACACACTCAAGCACAATTTCTGTCAGTTTTAACATCTTACCTCTGTAACGTCTAGAGGAGACATACCAGAATTTTTTTTTAGACCCTCTAAAGGCCCATGTATACACAGACATGGTAGAATGTTCAATAAATTTAAAATAGACATAGAAACATTAGTGCAAAAGACTGTAGACACGCAGCTTCTGCAGTTTTGAAGTAGCATATACAAGTTCACACTCAGCTTAAGCCAGCAAGAAAAAAACCTGCTTAAATCACAGTTGAAACAGTCTACTGTTTAAACTGTTTTTAAAAACATACCTTACTTTAAAATAGTGGTACTGTGTGTAAGCCTTCATTTCATAGGCCACATAAGCCGTTAGACCTTAATATGTCTACTGCAATACTATGAACCAACTACACTCTTGTTCAGCTTGTTTTCAGTAAACTGAAGACTGCTGCTGCAGATATATTCAATAATTTTCATTTTGATCAAATTCAATCATCACTGCAATTTCACCTTATTAACACAATTTCACTAAGGAATGAATTTGTCCTCTTAATGATGAACTTTTTTACTGTTGGAGATTCATGCTAGCACAGCTTCCAGTGCCTGAGTTGGTTTAGCTCCACCTGTAAGACAACCCACTTAAACAGGCTCACCCTCTGTGCAACTGACCCGAAGGCCAAACCCTTCAGGAAGTGTTATAACAGAAAACAAATCACAAACAAGACATGAAATTATCATATAGAAGAGTAACAGGGCAAGACTAGAAGAAGAAGAAGATATCCCAAAGTTTCAAAATAAAGTTCTTTATTTCAAAATAGTGTTTGAGAATAGCACATCCAGTTGATATAAAATACAAACAGCAAGTTACCATTTTTTCAAATGGGCCAGTTTGCAGAACTATATAGTGAAACACTGTACAGGTTCACAAGAACTATTATAAAACAGACAGTTAAGTTCTCATGTTTTAATTCTATTTAAACTATATTTTCACATTTGACTCCTAATTCTGCTTGTTTTAATTACACAAGGTGCTTACAAGATTGCCTATAGAGTGAAAATTATAAAACAGAATTTAAGAATATAAATATAGAAAGGAATTCCTTAAACTACATAATAATATTCTCTGCTACAAAGATACATTTTATAAAGGTGCTAATATCTCTATGACAAACAGTAGCAGATTACACTTAAATGTCAAACAAATCACACAAATTTTTTTTTTTCAATTTTCTGTGATACTTTTAATCACTGTGAGGGTTAATAAACACTATTTTCACTTCCTAGTATTTCACAAATGAAGTGGGAAAAGAAATAATATATCTGCATATGTGTGTGAGAGACAGTCTGTACACATACACATATATGCATGAACAAAGTTCTTGTAATTATTATTTGTATTTTAACAGTACTGGAAGTAAACACTTAATAGTAAATACATTTCCCAAGTTTTCATAATTTCAATACATCAACAAAACCTCTGAGTTCCTGTAACTAGAAACAAGGTTTTGTGCAGAGCAAACTGTATAGATAAACTCCTACACAGAAAAAAGACGCCCTAGACTGGTATTTTCTGTTTTAAAAAATTATATCATCCTGTGGCAAAAGTAATTTTTACTAACATCCAATATTCACTAAAAGCTTGTTATGCAAATGTGCAGTTTTCCAAGCACAAAACTGGAACTGCTCCGGCAGGGCACGGATACTGGGGCAGGACAGCAGACTGAAGTTCTCTTCCCCATCCCCAAAACCAGAATCAGACAAGACACAGCGATAATTCACCTCTCCATGACCACAAGGACATGAGGAAGGACAGTTCATGGTGCTGCCTAGCCCCAGAGAGCATGTCCCCACCACCACAGTGTCAACCATAGACTTGCAATGGGCAAAGCACTGTCTAGACTTTTTCCAAGGTGCAGAGTCCCAGTGCTCACTGTGATGCCCCCAATTTCCCCAGAGGCATTATGCCTTACAAAGGCAAAATGCCTCCAGGCACTGCCACTCAACCAAGGCACCTCTTTCCCCTTCCCAATGTGGTTCAGACTTTTAGGAGTCATAATTGAGCCCCATGGGCCTGATTCTGAGCTCAGGGAATTTATCAGTTTAACTATATGATTCCTTATTAGCCTGCCTATTACCATAATATCTTTGTGCTCTCTAGCTGGAGCTAAACCAATGGAAAATTCTGACATTAATGGAAATGCACTTAGTTTATGCAACACAGATCTGAATCTGGCCCAATATATAGAAAAAAAAAATTCCCATGATAAGAATCTATTCTTGTAGTAACTATCAAAAAACAGGTAAGAAACCCTCTCAGTAAATCTGCATTGCATCAGAATACACCACAATATTGCAGATGTTAAGGCAAAACGTAACACCTCCCAGCTCCCTAGTATAGTTGAGATTCAGCTATGTTACCTTCAG
Source organism: Ibycter americanus (assembly GCA_035590275.1). NCBI lineage: Eukaryota > Metazoa > Chordata > Aves > Falconiformes > Falconidae > Ibycter > Ibycter americanus. Next base: position 79,217,317 of record JAVJGI010000060.1, on the reverse strand, counting down.
TTATAACTTGCAGTAGTAGGCACTACTAGTCAGTGTTCACAGGGAGAAGCTTTGGTTAATATCAGACCATTTGTTGACTTGGCTTCACACTCCTATGATCTTTAGCTTGTCAAATTTGCATAAACTGAATTCACTACAGCGGAAAGAGACATTTATGGTCAATTCACTCAACAGAAATATGCTATTGGCTATCGATGACTCTTGTAACAAGGTCTAAATTTACAAGAGTCAACAATCTACAAATGGGAAATCTGGAGTGTAGATAGGAAAGTTTAAGTATGTGAGATCAAGATGTGTAGGCAGTTTACACAGAAAAAGCTACAGACACAGAGGTGAGAAACTAGCAGACGGTAAAGAAAATGGGTACCATTATTCCCTAAATCTAGGAATGCCATAAACTTCTTGATGTGTTAGAACCAAATCCATTTAACAATTACAATGACAAAGAGAGATATTTCTCAGAAAACCTTTACGGTATTTTGGGAAGAAGTTGCCCACCAGATCCTAATTGTATTTTCCAAACATTTTAAACCCCAATCCTTTTATTTTTAAAGGATATAATACATTTTTAAATGTCCCTTTTTTACAGAGTTATTTAAAAATAACAAACAGTATCTGAGAACAAACATTTTAGCATTTGCTTTTTACATTCAATGACAGAATTCCCTGATTGAGTCAGTTTTAATTTGGACTTTATACCCTGTTTAAATTCTGCCATCCTCTGTGGAACTTTCTCACACAGTGAAGAAATAAATATTAAGTTATGTGACACTGGCCCTAAAGCCACAAACACTGACATGGCCACTTAATGTACAGGTTCAGATTATTGAGTTAACTTCTGATAATTTCCCTTTTATAGCCAAATTTTGAAGATTAGCCTATTAGTTAATCTGTTAGTCTAAGGATATATTTCACGTCTACAGATATTTCCAAAGTCTCTTTCTAAAAAGATGCATTTCAAGTAATATTAGTACTGAAGTAAAATATGAGTTCTCTATTCTGTCTTGACTGATAACAATGAAATCTTGGTACTCTAGTCCACAGCAAAACTTAAATTGACTATAGTTTGCCAGATCTTCCCATAGCATCAATATCGACTAGGGAAAACACCAGGAATCTCTCTCAAACCAATGAGATACTCAGAACAAAAGAAATATTCCCAACGTGACCACTGTAGCAAAACCAACAGTAGATTCCTGATGCTGACTTCTGAATTAAGTTTAAAATAACAGAGCAAAGTTGCTTTCAACCTGAAGAGCTTGAAATAAAGACATTCTGCTCTTCAGAACACCTGTAAAGGCATGTTATACATTGAGGCATTCGAGCATTTAAACACTGAAGTAGGTAAAGGCAAGTACTTAAGGCTTTGCTCTGTAGTCTCTTCTCTGACCAAAACCTGTCACTCGATTCAAATGGCAATTTTGCCCTAATACAGCCTGTGGTAGAAGGCCTGCAATTCGGTTTCAATAAAGTCTTCCATTTGCAAAGCCAAAAGGAAGCAGGAATGTAGCTTGTTTCACATAAAAAACTATACAATTTGTGTTAGAATACAGATTTGAGGATTGCTTTTAAAAAAAATATTTATATATAGGGAATTAACAGTGCAATACCAGTTGGTTGTGTGAAAATCTTACCTTCTCTTTCTTCAAATGTATTTAAAGAAAAGCTCTCCAGTTTTAAAGAGAATAAAATAAAAAGGGATAAATATTTCATGATGGGAAGCAGATCCCACAGCATTCCATGCAGATCTCCAAGCAATCTGAAGATTCACAACATGCGTCCATTATGCCACAGTCCATGTCACATGGGCAGTTACAGTCATCCCCCATCTCGTCCCCACAGCAACAGCAGCAGGCCTCCGATGTGCAGATGCCACAGGATGCTTGTCCCAGAACAATGTTACAGAGGGTGAGAAATTCACAAAACAAGCAAGCCAGGATGCAGTGAACACAGCAATCTTCATACATATCAGTTCAGTAGCATGTCATGTATGAACAAACAAAACAAAACAAACAAACAAAAAGAAAGAACAAAGAAGGAATAATTAATATGTTATTCTAAATCCAGATATATCACAATGCCAAATAAGTAGCTGAAAGACAACGATTCAGTATAAACAATCTAACACCACACAGAACATGTTTTTCATCTTCAAGGTCACTTTTGCAGCCTAACTTGTCTCCAATTCTGTATTGGTTTTGATGCAAGTTTCCTTTCGCCACTTCATGCAAATCCCAAGTACTAAACATCCACTTAGATCCATTTCTCCAATCATTCATTATGCAAAATATCCATATCTATCATCTTCAGTCATAACTTCTTCCAGCAGGCTCACAAAGTTATTAAAGAAAATAAAAATAAAAAAATCAGCTTATAAAGGAAATTATCTAAAATTATTTCCAGCTCCTCCCAGTGCATCTTGCCCTTCTGAATCTGTTTTGTTGGCTTGTTACTTATGAAAAAAAATAAGGGAGTTGCCACAACGTTTTTGCTTTCTTTATACTTTTAAGCACACCTTAAAACCAGCATACCAGTATATTATATGTATTACTATGTTTTCAACACTATATAAAACATTCAGTCAAAACATGGATTTTTCTATTGCTTTTCTACAGAAATGTCTTGGCAATCCTTTTAATGTACTGCTTCGATCTTCAACAGAGTTCATAACTACACCTGAACATCAATATCCATCTGTCATAAACATTACTAAATATCATGAGATAATTGAGGTGTCCCTCAAACTGTCTGCAAAAAACATGGCATCCAAAGAGTAAATACATGGAATAACGTCAAACAATTAATGCATCCACAAGAAACAACAGGAAAACACACAGATCAGAACTAAACACATACCAGTGGAAAAGAGATGGCAGTAGTGAAGGATATACTTACTTGTTTTCACTCTCCTCCCACAGTAAGCACATAACATGTAGAAACTTATTTGTATAAACATACCTAATTTGTAAGAGGCGCTGAACAGTTATCCAGAAAGAAAATGAGAACTTAGAAATACAGAGAATGTTCAGAATAGAGAATTATTGTTCTTTCCTAGCCTCAGCTTTCATTCTTCTTTTTACTGCTTGCTATCCTTGAACTTTAGGCACAGACAGTTGAAGACTGGGAAAATGTTCTGGGGAAAATATCCTGCACCATCTCATCCTTTCCCTGTCCCTACAATCTATCACAGGTATCTGCTATGATAAGCCGGTAGGAGAGACAGGATATTGAGCTATATAGGCAATCTGATCATTTACAGACATTATGTTCTTACAGTTCACAGGCTGGAGACTTATCACAGGGGAAAGCTTGCAATTACTCGCAACACTAATATGATTACCAGCCCTCCTAAACATATTTATAAATGTCAAAAATGATGCAGTAACCATGGCAAGTATCTTGATTGATGCAAAGTACCTCTAACATTGCAGAAACTTTGACTGCAGGATAGTGTAGCGATGACTTCAGATGGGCAAGCATGAATACTTACAGCAATGCAGCGACAGAGCTCAGACCTGCAAAATCTGTCCCAAGAAGCAAAATAACTACCTGAGCTCTTAGCCCACTCTAAACATCACACTGCTGGGGACTGTTTTCTCCTACTTACTACTCAGATCCAAACTTAGCCTGGGAATACCTGTACTGCAATGTGGTCACGGTCACAACATACATAATGAACACTTATGCCCAAAGGAAAAAATGGAAATATCAGGAAAAGCAAGAAGAAAAAAGTACCCCAACCTCAAAAACTCCCTACTACTGTGCAGGAAGCGAAACTGAAAGGAAACCACAGGTAAGACCGAGCTGGTTTTAAAGAAAGTTGCTACTTGTATAAAAAGGCTCCTTTTCCCAAAGAAACGCTGTCGCTAAATAAATGACCTTCATAGCAAATGCAGAAGAGATGTGAAATAAAGCTGGGGAGTATCAGTTCACTGAAGAGGACCAAAGCCAGACCGATAGCGATTAATTAGCTAGTTGTCATGGAGATGGTGTTAAATTTGTTCAGGTACAATCTCCTTTCAGATTTTCTTTTAATATGAAGGAAAAAGATAAAGAAGCCAAGAGTTCTATCTAAGAAGCCTTCACATTTAAGAAACTGAGAGGTTTACTATTTTGCATCTTTAAAACACAGCTGAAAGAAGCTAATACCACAACAAATTTTGTTCTACAGATATTTTTTTTAAACAAAATACCATAATAAACCTTCATGTGTATCAGAATTGAAAATAAGATGCCCAAACAAATCTTGCCTGCTTCATGCAGAGATATGTAAAATTGCAGGGAGAGAAATAAACATTCACAGAAATTATAATATACATATTTATTGATGGGCAAGAGACAGAGTTCATAGGTTAAACAAAAAGGACTGCACTCAGAAAGCACCTTCTGGACCCACAAAAGAACTTTTCCCTCCTAATCTAAAAAAACCCCATGAAATCAATACTTACAAGAGGCTGTGTTGATTTAAATAAAGGTATTTCAAAGGTAAAAGCTATCAAAAGTCGTCCAAGACAGAAATTTTGGCCATTAGTGCTATGATGGAAACACTGTGGAAGGTCTGTTTTTCTCTCTCTTCTTCACTGACTGAAACACTAAAAGGATTTACTTACCTACTGTTTATTTTTATTTTCTTCTCCCCAGACTGCAAAACTAATTTTCCATTCAGAAAATCCTTATATAACAATTGTACTTAATCTATACAAACACTTCACATAAAGCAGAGATACCCTTTACTGGTCTCTTCATTCTTGCAAGAACTCACTTGTACAATGAACATAAACTTTGATCCACATTTCAAGGACAAACCTGAAATAACCCTGCCTTTATATTCTTCATGTTATTGACTTTTAATAGCTATCCAGATAGCAATTATTTAACACATGACAAAGCATGCTGTTACCTAGTCCCGCCTAACTTGCTGAATTCAGAATCATGACTCTAAAGGTCTGTAATACAATGATAAAATGAGCGGAAGAATAATTTCTTCCATGTATGACTCCTACTTCTTAGTGTCTTATCAATAGATGTAATCATAAGGAAAAGGAAAAGATACAGTCACAGTGTTTTTTTGTAATAATAACAAACCTACACACTACACAAAACTTGCATATTCTTCTCTAGTACTCATACTCCTACAGCAACCTGTCAGTTCCATAGAAAAAAATTCTACAGCTAAACGCCACTTCCTTTGGTTGCTGTTGCAGGGTCTCATCATCAGTGGAATCCAGCCAGGAAGAAGACACTGTATAAAGCTCACTCCAAAAGACATGACCTTAGGTTTTTCATTACCATGTTGGAGACCACTAAAATATATTTCACTGCTTGCACAAGACCCTCTAATAATTCTTTCCTGCTTCCAAGACCAAAGATACTACTTTAAATTACAGATTATCTTAAATTTCAAAACTATTTAAACATGTTAATAATAAAGACTGTACTTAACTTCCACTCTTTGACCTTACCACATCACAATCCTAATAGTTTTTGCAGATGAGTGAGTAGTGGAACACATTAATCCAGCTGGAACTAAAAATTTATATATCTGGGAAGAATTTGGGAAAAAAAGTACATTTGATGATTTTAATGTCTGACAACATGTTTTCTGGAAACTCTGAATATATTTTTGTCTTTTCTGATAAAAAAATGATACAGTAATATCAGTTATGACATTGTATTACTGTAAAGAAGTGCTAGCTTAAAATGTTCTATTTCTTTACAATCTTTTTTTTATTTATTTGAGAATTGGAGGTTTTCTCATTCTTCTTTTCCCATTAGATACGCTAATGCAACTAAGAATTAGCAGCGTGCCTTTATCCAGGACCAAACTCCATCTGCCTTGATGTTCATGATGCAGTACTGTTGATAAATAGTTAACTCCCAGGCTTCTTGGGATTTAAGTTTTCATTAAATACTTTCACAGAAAAAGAAGAAATTAATCTATGTCTCATTATGTAAGTCCACCATTAATGAAGATAAGCTTTTCCTTAGGACTTACACACCATACCACACAAATCTCAAAATTTCCATTGGTTTTCAATTCTTCTGTTACACCTTCCTCTGATCAATGGAGAAATGCTGCACTACAGCACTATATAAAAATAAGGATGTGGGGTGTCAAACTGTACAGAGGTACACTTTATACACACATACACCCCGCCCCCAAAACAGCAGATCTGCCTTAGTTCCTCTATCAAATGCATATGATTTCATCAAAGCACAGTATCACATTTATTGACTAGGACCCAAGCTGCCAAAAGCTGGAAGTTAACAGTATAAATTACAATAGGCTTGGTCTGTAGGCAGTGATAGTACATTTTATTAGACCAACTTGCAGTTGGGTAAAAAAAAAATAATCTTTCAGATATTCAAGCTTATCTTCAATTATCCTTTCATTTTGCCTGGGATGAAAGTTAGACTTGAAGTTAAAAGGGTCACCCCATGCAGCATTTTTAAATATTGATGTAAGTAAAGCTGCTTCCTTAGTTCTTTGGCACATCCCCAAAAGTTACAGTTTTGTTAGGTAACTTCATCAAAACAGTTAAACAATGCCAAGGCAAACAGTAACCCAAGCATCCAAGTTTTTGCTGCTTATATCATACACACACATCAAGCTACTTTGTGCTGATTTAACCAAACAGTGTATACCGTACATGTAACATCTACTTTTACTGGGTTATAAATGTTACCACAGACAATGTCCAGACAAGAAATAACCTAAAATCCCTTAAAACTGTTTACACACTTGTTCTTCAAAGCCCAGAGAGCCCCACTCTATACCTTATAGAGGTATACAGCTATGTTCCTTTAAGGAAAAAACCCAGTATCAACAATAAAACAACTTTAATTTTTGTTCATGTCTTTCAACATCTGCATGTGCACACCACTTTTTATTTCTAAAATCTTTGCATATAGATGTTACATTGATATCCAATTCCTTTTAAGTACTGAAATATGTACTTCTTTTATTTAAACTTCCCTTTTATCACCTCCTCTTCATTTTTACAAAAAGGTGCGGCTCTACTTAAGAAACACTTTTAAGAGAACTATTGACCACTGAAACTGTACAAGAAATGCAGAAGTCAAACTGAAAAATGTACAGAGGAACACATGCGCAGGCTGATCTGTGCTGCTTTTGTAATGTTTGACACTAACCTGTCACCAACTGACCCAATAAGCTTTCATACCAAGCAGGCAGGTCACATATGATAAAAGGTTTTCATGTCTGCAATGGTAAATAAGCTCACTTACAGGATGGTGACCTTGGTTAGCCTCTTCCTAACTATATTCACTGAGTTCAGACAACTCAAAACAAATCTCTAGGCACTCTGCTGTCTCGCAGTGAGAATTAAAAAGGGCAAAACTGCAATCAAAGTGGCAGCTGAGGTCCTCAGCGGGGGTTTACTCCAGGCCCCTGCAGAGCCCTGAACAGAAGCCCCAGCAGGTGCTACAGGCGTCCCACAGTCCAGCAGCGCGGGGCCAGCACTGGCAGGGATGAACACACAGCACCGACGGCAGAGACAGCCCCCGGCCAGAGTGGCACAGCCAGTCAACAAAAAAACATGCCAGCACAAGTTTCTTAAAGGTGTGCATTGCACAGAGGTGGGGCATCAACCTACCAAGCAGTGGTGTGCATGCCATCACACCACCATTCCTGCAACGTACGGGGCTCGTGTGCAGACTCTGCCACCCATCCCCTTCCAGAAAACTCATCACACCCAGGAAAATGCTCAGATAAATAAGAAATGCAGAAAGAACCAACTGACACACTGCATGGAGTATAGTTATCTCTAGATAATAGAGTTACATTTATTTAGACTGGGAAAATACAGTTACAAAGCACAGTATACATGTATTTCAGCATTTTAAAATAGAAAACTATCACCTCTATTGATCAAGAAAATAAAAATGTTGACTGAACAGACAAATTACACTGCAAAACACATGGAAACTTTCATCCAAGCTTATATCCTAAACTCTCAATACAGGTATAACGTCAGGAGTAAAATGATCCAGTTCAAACATACAGATATACTAAAAGATGTGCCAATTTCCAATATCTAAGGCTTTCTTAGAATATTAAGCTTTCATTGCCATTGCTCATCACTGCAAATACTGAGACTAGTTAGGTACTAGCCAGACCATGGAAGACCTTTTTTTGTTATTGGCCCTGTGTTCCACTCAATCCTCTTACACAACACGCAAATCACCTCCCAAGACTTCTAGGCAAACAAAAATATAAACCATGCTTAAAACACAGCACTCTTCAAAATGCCTTCCTCAAAATCACAGGTTTGACCACATGATTGTTATTTGCTTACTGCCTGAGTAACAAGTGTGCTCTGATACAACCTTGTATAACGAAAAAACACTTTGTGCTCAGCCAAAAATCCACTTTACATCAATTTCTAAAAGGTAACAGTGGAAATTTGGGCCCAAGTAGAGAGATTTGCAGGACACCAAGTAGCTGCATAGGTGCTATTTAATGCTGTGGGATGGATTTCAGAAGTGCATGTGTGTTTTAAAAAAAAAACAAAGAGAGAGAAAGAGATAGCCAGCAGATATTTCTACAATGGCTATTCATGGTGTAATGCACACTCATACTGAATCCCAATCCAATGACAGAACAGTATATAAAAGAAAACTTATTGCTGCTCTTGTGGCACTCAAGAGGGAAAAAAACCAAGCCCCCCCTCCCCCCAAATCCTGTTCAAAATCATATGCCCAAATGGAAAGTTGACTGAAAACTATTTTTCAGTTTATACAAAATTATATAAACCAATGTACGATGCTCCTACTTCAAACAGAAGTTTGTTACCCTGCTAAAAGAACTACTCACTACCTTCCACGTATATGCACCTAGTGGCTCTTAAGACCCTTGCTTAACACAGAGGTTATTTGGTAAACTTTGTTTGTCTTCAGTTAAGCCATCAATATCACTTAGGACACTCTAATAAATTAATGTAGCCAGCAGCATGAGTTAAATAGTGCCCACCAACCTGATACTTGGATTCAACATCTCGAACAGATGAAGTTGCATTACACTAAAAAGAAGGGGGGAAAAAGTCTCTTTCAAATGCACCCTGAAATGTTGAATTTTAAACACTGAATGTTAAAAACCCACACACATTGGGTGAGATTGTTCACTGCATCTCTAAGCTCAGTAGCACAAGATACACAGTCCAGAACGCTGAGGAAGGTTGCTTCAGGCCTTGCTCCTGGAAAAGCATGTAACTTTACATCTGGCAGCAAGCCTACATTGCCTGTCCTTGCCCAGAGCCTCCCTCCATGCTGCAGGCTTTCTTTACCTACCTCACTCCTGTATCTAGCCTTACTCACTTCCTAAGACCTATCTTGAAAAAAATCCTTGGAAAGAAGATGCTTTCCAGTGCCACTCTGGTTTAGAGACCCTGGGATGGAACAATGTAGAGATTGCACCGTACATACAGGAGGCAGGCTCATGATCCGTTCACCATAGTTTAACATGCTACCATTTCCACATGGATACAGCAATTGTGTATGCTCTCAGCCTTTCGTGAATGTGTGAAGTACCACCCTAAACTCAAATTCTCACAAGTTACTGGAGTTGTGGGAACTATCCTAACAAACGTAGCAACTTGTACAGTCACAGCAACTTGACCAGAAGTGAGCACCCTATTTCAAAACTGAACTAAAACCTGTATTCCCTCTCTCCATCATTAACTTTTTATAAATGATTGCTTTGATTAAAAAAAAAAAATAACATCAAGGTTCATAAGGTCTTGGTAGGAAAATTTGGTTTGGTTTTTACAAAATAATTAGTGCCTACTTTATTTTGCCCTATCAGCCCCCTTAATTAAATTCCTCTTCCATCCCTCCCACTGCCCAGTTTCCTCTTCCCTTTCCTCCTCCAACCTTGCATATGTCAATACTACTTACCTTCCACTACTCTGGTACACGTGTACCCATTCGGTTACCTGTTTTTCTTCATTTGCTACCACCTAGATTGACTGTTCAGCTGCCCCCTTTAGACCTCCCTCCCTCTTTGTTGCTTTGGACAGGTCCCACTGCTTCTAAACACAGCAGTTAGACTGCCTTCCTTTCACTCACTTCCAATTGCTTTTTCAGGTTTCTAAGGTGTTTCTCTGCACTACACATAACAGGTGCAAGAGAGTGACAATTCTCTTTGCTAGCGGTCTACTGACCAGAGTTTTGGAAGAATTGTGACACCTTTGACATCAATAATTTAAAATATTATTAAAAATTATTTGAATAATAATAATAATAATAATAATAATATTATTATTATTATTATTATTATTATTATTATTATTCCCAATATGCTCTGAAACCTATCCAGTCCTGTTGAAAAATATTTAGAACTTTATTAAAGTTTAAAAACTGCTTTTTAAGGGAGGCACTCCTACTATTTCATAATTCCTTTGGTTTTTTGTAGTATAAGTTATGGAGCTGAATAAGATTTCTTCAGGGACAATATGGATTAATAATAGATGCAGAGGAAAAGCAGAGCTGGTGAGTGTGCTCACACCCTCCTAAGCCTCACTGGATGTGAAAGTGTTTCTAAACAGCATATTCTGGAATGCTGACATGACTCCACACACTACAGACTCATTTAAAAAGCCAGGTTTTAAAGCTTTTATACTACTGCTACCAAAATGTGTTACATTTTAAGCACTTCCTATGTAACTTCAATTCCAAAAGCTTGTAAGATGTGATCTACAGCGCAAGTGGAGCTTGCAGCTGAAACAATTAATAAAAGAGTTGTTAACTATGGTGGGGGGATTTTGGCAGGGTGGGGGACTGGGGGGCTTTACAGCTTGCATTAGAGCTGTCTAGTCAGGAGCAGTACTGAGCTTCATGGGAAGATGGGCTGTCCTGGGTAATATAATACTGAACTTCATTTGGCTTTCTGGTATATATATAATGAAGTTTGCAGTATCTGAAGCAGCATGCTGCATTTGCTAACCTTTTAAATAAGCATGATTCCAAATATGCTCCTGCACAGGATGGGTGGTAAGCCCGTATGTCCCTCGATTCTCTGCTGCTTCAAGGTCTACCAAGTTTTCTGTTCTGTCAATAGATAAAGATGTTCTAGAGCAAACTACCTACCAGACTTGGACTCAGTTTGCATTACAAATATGTGTGGTGCTCCAGAAATATGTACATCTTGTCTTTTAAGAAGAAACGAAAAGAATACATCTTTTGGGAGGGAATAAGAAAAAGTGAAAAATATTTTCTCGTTTCTATAGTCTACACTCAGCTTGATGACCAAAATTTTCACTTTTATTCCTTCTGAGGACATAATCTGTTTCTTTTCTGTGGCCACTCCGCTTCCCTTAAGTTATTCTCCTGACGGGCAACAGAGCAGAGCACTCATGGTAGAAGACAAGGCAGATGAAGTAAAAAGACACAGCATGTATTTTCAGGGTTTTTTTTTAAAAAAAGCTATAAATTAGATTACAAAATCCGATGTCATATATAAGGAATAGGAAAATGAAAGTGAATTATAATATCTGAAAGCATACAAGTTTACCTGTATTTCTTTCTACTAAAATTATCTGGATATTATAGTAAATTGAAGCAGCTGAGTTAATTTGGGTGATTGTATAGTCAATAGTCACAGCACAAAAATTAATATAATTTGTCTCTTTCTGCACAAGGTTATATCAGAAACTGCATACAACTTGTATTATTATACTGTATAGATGTGCACAGACACAATTGTACACCTTCAAGTAAACTCAAACCCAGCAGCTCTTCAGCAGTAACCAATGGCTTAGTATGTTAACATGGTACAAGTTAAAGCAAAGCCAAGTAGTTACACAATGTTGCAAATAATTTCCAATAGTTCCCTATCTTTTCCATCTTCCTGTAAACCTTTTCAATAGTTTCTACATTAATGTCATTGGATCAGAAGAGACAACTGCTCACAAAAATGCCACTTCGCCCACAGAAGTATGATTCATAATACAAAGAAGCTGTATAAGTTAGGTTCAAATCAATTTGTGCATACCATTTTGCAAGAGTGTCTATGCAATCCTCAGTCACAGGGCTTACTAGTGTACTCTTCTGGCTTTTTACAGTTAGATGTATTCATCAAGTACACATATTGCTGATTTAAATGCAATTAAACTCATTTGAACACATAACCTCGCTAATTGCTTCAAGCTTTTAAAGTATAGCTTTCCTGAAGTAGTCATAAGGGGTTAACATTTTTTAAATTAATACACAGAATTATTTTAAAGGTATGGATAAACCATTTTTTCCTTAAATAGTGATTTATTCTTTGTGTTATTTTAGATATTTCAACGGACCATTGCCAGTCTCTGTGCATCTTATAAAGAAACTGAGGGATGATAGAACAAATGAAGTATATATGGATACTTCCTGCAAGGCAGCAACTTGGGAAGAACATTACTTTTAGCCTACAGTTCCCCTGTGCAACTCCACAGGGTAAATTACTGAAAAGCTGAAGAAACTGTCAGAAGGCTTCTACTTGTGTGCATGCAGATGTGTAGATACAAGTGTAAAATATGTCTGCCAGAGAACTGTAAAGCAAAATAAAATTTCAAAACTAGAAAACTATTTTTAAAAACAAATATTCCCTCACAGGCATATCACAATACCCTAGATATACTTTAATCATTGCATAATAAAATCTGTTTTTCACCCAGGTTGCTAATGTCTGGTGTTCTAAGTTTTCTTAGCAGTGTGGGTCAGGCTATTCAGACCACATATCAACGTTCCCACATTCAAAATGAGAACATTACAAGGTCAGAAGTATAACTTTGAATATATTTCATTTTAGCTATTAGGTGACTCAAGAAGCTACATGTGACAGTAAGGATTACCCTGTATTTCTGTACTTTGAAAGTATGTAAGTTAGTGTGACCACACAATGTAATTATCTGTATTCTAATCAGAGATGCCTTTAAAAATATCAACATTTCCGACTGTATATAAAAAAAAGTACACTGGCAGTTTCAGACAACTAACACAATCATGTGTTGGATATTAAAATCAGACATCAGAATTTAGAGCTAAATCTGAAAGTATCTTATTAATTTTCTCCCCAATCACTCAGTAATTTGACATCATTATCAAGGTTATTAAAAACAAAAAAAAAACCCCGCTGACTGTATTCATTCCAATAAAATTTTAGAAGAAAAAGAAAGTGTTTGCCATAAATAACTGTACAGCGGCATGAACAGGGCAGGCGCTCTCTTTAGAACTCTGTACATTTTTTTCAGAGGTTGAATTTCTTAAATTCAGAGGCTTACACCTTGTACCAGTCATGTGAACAGATCTAGGTCCCTTGAGTTACAGGTTTTTGATACTGCATGAAGGAACAAGATGCAAGTATCAGGCTGGACAGTGAACTAGATTTCACATAACAGAAAGATATAAGGGGAATATAGTAAGTATGAAGTTGTGATTTTGGAAAGAAATGTTAGAGGAGTGAAAGTGCAACAGAAAACAGTAGTTTTTTGAAGACAAATATGAAAATAAACCACAGGAAGGAGGACTAGCCCATGGCACAGTCTGAGTGAAGCTGTTCTTGATGCTACTACACAGATTGACTGAGTAGGTTTGACTGAAGGAGTTGAAGTCAAGAGAAGTCACTCCACTGACATTAGTAAGCTTCATTCAGGCCACTATGTGCAGTCCTTCTGATCCCTCTCCCTTTCATCCTGGCTGAGAATCCTCCTCATTTCACTGAACAGTACCATCTCCCATTTCTCTAAAAATCTGTGTCTGTATCCACCCCCCTGAGTTTTATTTAACCAGTCACATCTATGCCTGCCTCAAAACAATAAAATGTATAGAGCCTCTGCACCCTTCTTGTAATGGGCAGGAGCAAAGCCCATCAAGTGTATTAGTGCTAATGGGAAGGCAGTGGATTGAGGAGAGGCTCAGGAACTCTGGGACCATTACAGTAATTGCAAGCAGTGAAAATGCATGCACACACACAGCTAAAACATAAGGGAAACTATTTACTTTTGCTTATTTAAGCTGTGCACAGGGAGTACGAAGCTTTTTAATGCAAATTAGTTACAGCCCAAATATAGCATAAGGCATGTTAAACATTGAAGCACAAGTCCAAATTTTATTATCTAGTGTTCAGACCTCATGGCTAGTCAGGATATATGCTAACAGAACATTTTCAAAAGCAAACTCTACCCTCATGGAGCCTGTCATTACTGGATTTAAGTACTTACTATACTTTGAACTAGCGCTTTAAGATTTTTTTCTGGTGTACATGTGACAATGTTGACAGGAGTTTCTATCAGTTCAGGGTACTAACTAGAGGGACTAAAACATTATCAGACTATGTTGGCCAAATGTTTGAAAGCAAGAAATCTCCCATTGCTTCAATTTCCTTCAAATACTTAATATTTTCCTTTGGGGAAGTAACTTGTGTTTTATCATAATGATTTCTATTTGCTTCTGGAGCATGTGTCATGCTCTTCAATTATTTTCAGATGATTGTGTAATTATTAGTGAGAATGGGGTTTGGCTAGTCTTTATTCAGTTTGGGGTTTTTAATAAGAATTTCTGCTTACCTTCAGGTGAAGTACCTGGCTTTTGAGAAAACGCAGAGCTTATTTTACTCTTCTTGCTGCTGTTGCTGTTGACAGACAAGGTGGACTGAATTTTTCTGTGCATTTTTTCTGAAACAGGTGCCGAAAGTTTTCTGTTGTCTGCAGGCGTGTGCTTGACCCCATTGTGAATTCCACTTCCATTACTCAGACCCACGTGGCCATTTTGGATTTTGCCACTTTCTTCCTCACACCTTTCCAGTGCTGAAGTATTTGGCTGAGGCAAACGTTGAGGTTGCACTTAAAATGAAAGAAAGAAAGGGTTAATTTAAATTGTAAATTGATAACTGAACACCGTAGGCTACACTGGGAATGCAACTTTCATCGCTCTTACTGATCAAAGAACAGACTGAAAAGTTAACATTTCCCCATCAAAACAAGAAAGCAAAAATATCTCTAGATTAAAAATAATTACTAGATATTCAAAAAGCACCTAATGTCTGCATGAGGCCTAGATTCCCCATTCGGCGCTGCACGCAAGGTTTGCAAGGCTCTGTGAATTGCACAGAGAGAATAAGGCAAGCAATTTTAAGGAGGAAAAAAATCAGAATAGGAGAAAATGTAGAAAAAGTGAGATAAACTTGGGTTAAGGGAGCCAGATGAAGAATGGGGGAAACGCAACAGAATGAGAGAAAAAGGTATGGGAGGGAAGATACAGACTGCAGTAACAGAAGTGAAGCTGCAGGTTGGCCAACCTGCCAGTCTTCAGAAAATAACCTGAGTGACATGTTAGTGGCCCCCCAACACTCAGCCACAACAGACCAGTACATTAGAGAAGATTAGGAATATCCAGGTAACTACCCAGACTTTGAGCTTCAATTCGTAAAGATTGGGGATTGCTGGGAAGAACAAAACTAATCAAAATCTGATTTTGTGGAGGAGATGATCCAGTAACCAGAAGGAACATGTATTCAAACAACACACAGCTGTGGCAAGCCAGAGTCCCCCCACCACATTCCTCAATTCAGAATCACAATTTAAAAAATGCCTGTAATGGGCCAGTTAGAGCTTTAATGGCAACAAACTGAAATGGTCAAAGGAAAAAAATACAAAACCTGCCAAGGCAGGCATCTGCAGTGGCCTGGTTAAGACTCCAAGAGTACATCTTATAAACCCATTCTAATGAGAGGGCACAAACTTGACCTCTCATAGTAGTTGAGCTACTATATTATAAAGGAGCATATTTTTAATAACATGGAAAATACATTGTCTATGTATTTAAAGTCTGTATCTAAAGAAAAGAAAAGATGCAGGATTTTTTTTCATGTAAAGCTTTGTAATAAAAAAGGGGTTTCCAATTAAATATTCTTATTTAGAAAAAAATGCAGACTTCATTCAAAAACTAATTAAACTATACACATAGTAACACAACAAGATTTCATAATCAAAAAGCATCAGCCCAATCACCTCTCCTAATCAAAACAATACTGTATCATGCTTGGACATAAAGAGGATTTCAGACAGTCCAATCTTCAAGTATTTATAAATCTAATGACAAGGAAAAAGCCCAGATTCCGCTGAACACTCAACTGAAGAGAGATTAGACAGTGCCAGCAGTAAAGAAAAACAGTGCTGCAGTTCATACTCTTCTCAGATGATTCACATCCATTTTCAGGTGATTTCACAGTAAAGTTTCGTATGTAGATTACACTGTGTCCAAGATAACGATACCTAGAGATAATTACAGTTAGCTTCCTCTAAAAGAATAGTCTCCACTGATCACTCCAGGTACAATTTACCAAACCTTTAGATAAATACTACTGGGACACACTGACCAACGTGGTCTCTAAAACCACTCTCAGTTCTGAATTTGCCTGACAAACCCTCAATGCTTCCCTTTTATCAAGCACATTGATACCATTCTCAGATTGCTTCCTCCAACTATCATAAACTTGTCCAGATTAAACTTCAGATAAATCTTAAACTCTAAGTCCCGGTCACATTCAAAGGCAAAGAGAGATACTTTTCATAATATTTTAATATGAACTGGTTCATTTTTTCTTGCCATTTGATTTTTTTTAATTAATCACAACAACTAAGATTTTAAGACAATACCTAGACTGCTGACATCTCCTACGAAGAGAGGCTGAGAGGCTTGGAGTTGTTAAGCCTGGAGAAGAGAAGGCTTTGGGGAGACCTTATAGTGGCCTTCCAGTACTTAACGGGGGCCTACAAGAAAGCTGGAGAAGGACTTGTTGACAAGGGCATGTAGTGATAGGACAAGGGGGAATAGTTTTAAACTGAAAGAGGGTAGATTTACATCAGATACTAGGAAGAAATTCTTTACTGTGAGGGTGGTGAGGCACTGGAACCAGTTGCCCAGAGAAGCTGTGGCTGCCCCATCCCTGGAAGTATTCAAGGCCAGGTTGGATGGGGCTTTGAGCAACCTGGTCTAGTGGAAGGTGTCCCTGCCCATGGCAGGGGGGTTGGAACTAGATGATCTTTAAGGTCCCTTCCAACCCAAACCATTCTATGATCTATCTAGGTTAGAGTAACCCTGATTGAATCTACTTTACTAAAGTGGTAATTTTGTGTTGCAGGAAAGAAAGGGAGGGCTAGGGGAATATTTATGCTTTAGTCTCTCCAAAAGTGTTGCAGGGGAGACAAACATCATCGCCTTCCATTACCAGCAGTAACCACTCATGAACCACCAAGCCCACAGAGCAGAAGCACAATGCTATCTGACACCTAAAGAACTAACTGTTGCCCAAAAAGTTTTTCACTGGCAATATTAAAACTGCTTCTCCTTTCAATTTTGCATTAGTGTTTGCAAAACCTATAAACAGAAGCTTAAGCAAGGCACTTTCCTCACTCTGAAATTCAATATGTAGTATATATTCTGTTAACATTTTCAGACTTTCATAAAGGTCCCCAAACAAATTTTTCTGGAGTTTTCTCTTACCTGAATTGGATTCACTAAAAGCACACTACCAGGAACCCTTTGCATAGGTCATCTTTCCACATATGTGCAAAATTAATTTTGTTAAAAATCAAAAGGTATCCCTTCTATTTTAAAAACAGTCAATGCAGACCTAAACACAGTCAAAAATAAAATCTTTGGCAACATTAGAAATCAAGATTATACTCTCTAAAATTCAGTGTTCATAGCCATAGTTCCCCATAGCTTTATTTTCATTATCTCACTCAAAGGTAAATTGTAGTATTAAGGAACAGCCTCTTTCACACTCCATGTAGCAATGCGTCCTCAAACTGCGCTGCCTATGATTCCCAACTGTGCCGTGGTGCAGTTGCACCAACAACCTAGAATTACTGGGGAGGGTTAACCTTCCTCAATAAACAAAAGCAATAGACTATACAAAAAATTCTGTATGTCTGGATGCAAGTTTCTAAAACTGACAGTTATGACCTTTTCCAAGCCAGCTAAATTGGTGGTGGCAGCTTATAATTGTTTGTATTTTTTTAGTGCTTTGCTACAATACAATAACTTGACAAATTATCCAAAATTCAGTCTTTAAAATCAGGTCTATTTCTGTCAAACTGTGGGTGAATTGGAAGTCGTGGGGAATCTAAACAGTTACATGTTTTTACTGTTATTATGATTTTTACTAAGGATTTTGGGAGGGGGTTTTATGGTTGGCTTTTTTTTTTTAATTTTCTATTAAATAATCCTGTTCCCAAAGTACCCTTACTTCAGTCTTTTAGCATTAACATACAACTTTTTAGCTGACTGGCTTTACAGTATTCACATGTGATACGCAGGTCAAATCAAAATGGAATAAAACCCCAAATGGATTAGTTATCTCAATTTAAATTTATTTTAACTTTATTGATAATTTTGCACTAGGGAGACTTGAATCTTATGGTTAAAACACACTTGAAACCAATTAGGAACCATATGACCGCATTCTAGCATAAAGAACAAAAGCAATTGACAGTTCTAAGATTAAGCCACAACCACTCAGTTTAAAACAGAAATATTTTTACCTTATTTTTTAAAGGTTGTGTATATCTTAAAAAAAAAAAAAAAAAAAAGAAGGTGTAATATGGGGAACGACACAATGCTTCTTAAAACACAGTGATACCCAGGGACTCTCACTCTCTCTTTAATGATCCACTGCTCTCATTCAGCTGTCTTTCTTTTTTCAAATCTTTACATATGTGACAGCTCTCAAAAGTAGACCATAGACCATCTGGCATTTTCCGAGGTGTAACTTGTGCAAATTCAGCTCTACTGGGAACACAATGCTATCTTCTGCCTGCGTTATAAAAGATACAATAGAATGTAGAACTTATGAGTTGTTTTGAATTATTCATTTTTTGCCTGTATATTCAAGAAATTTTACAAACTCTGCATTTTGTACTACATAATCACATGCGTTAAAGGTACAAAGAAACTTTTTGACACCTCTTTTCTACAGAAAGATGGCATTTTGTTTGATATGTGAACATTCAGCGCCTGTTATATCATTCTAAACAGGCCATGTGCTGCTACAAAAGATCCCATTTTACACTCTATGTATGAGCAAAAATTTTATTCTTGATATTCAGTAACTAATGCAATACACATCAAAATTTCAAATATGAGTTGGATGAACATTCAGCATCTTCAAATCAGGATGGCACTGGTCACTTACTATATGTTAAAGATTTTTTTAAAAAATCATTTCTTACACAACATAGAAAAATTGTCATTTCAAACATCCACAATGAATAGTTTCAAATGTCCTAAGAAATACTGTGCTTTTTAGGTTAATATGTTTTTAATCTTTGGCAAAACCAGTAGATTTAAGTCAGTATTTTATACAGTGCTAACACTAGTGGATTTTCAATAAGAATGATAAATATTGGATTAATGATTCAATAGACTGAATCTTTTTTGATAGAAAACTAGCAGATAATGTAGCTAGTAATAACTGTACATGAATCTGCTGCCTGTGGAAAAGCAATAAAAAGGCAATATATTGCTATAGCATATAATCTATTAGCATGTTTCACTGCTTCCTTGTCACTGGTTTCCTTGCAAAGTGGGCCTTATTACAATAACTTCTGCTGTTATTTAACTGACTTTACATAATGATTTAATTGTGAGGTTACTATCTGGTGAATAAATATTCGAGTACTAAACATTTACTATGGTTTTGATGGTTTTGAAGTAACTATGTACATTCTCATTCAGACTGTAAAATCCTTAGCACAGTTTAAATGAATATGCACGTATACATGCACACTGACAACACATTGTTTACACCTTGCAAAGTAACAGCTATTCTTAGGATAAAAATCCTGACGAATGCATTGAACAGAAAAATGTATGTCAACACAGCGAAATTCTCAACCAAAAGAGGACAGTCTAAGCTATCGTTAGGGATTTTGGAGAAAACACAAAAACAAACATACACAGAATACAGACTCCTCAGAGTCAAAATGAATCAAAAGAAAATATCAGGAGGGAGAGAAGAATTGAGACAGCTAATTAGGAGCCTAATCACATCAAAGGCAATTCCAAGGCAGCTGATACAGATGCCCGAGTAGTTTGGTAGGCTGGCCAACACCACCAGTGGAAAAAATACTGTCCAGTTTACAGCCTGGGACATCCGACTGCATACCCAGAGAGGCAAGAATGCTCTTTTTCTTTGTTTATGTCACAATAGCTTATGACATCAGATCAGGCCACAGAAGCAGTATTCTTGCAGGTGGACCAGGGAGGCATAAAATGTATAACTCCTGGGTGTAAAAAAATGTAACCTTTGGTGTTTTCAAACATTGAGAAAATACAAAGTATTATTTCATTTGAAAGCATCCTCAGCACTTCTCTGCCTCCCCGTAACAGTTGCAGCCACAATAACAGTATGGGCTCTTTTTAGGAAATACAGAGGTCCTGCTTGGGTGCATTAATGTAGAAAGCCAAGATCTACATGCTAATTTGAGCTGGAGAAATTGTCTGATCTCAGTGGTAGCTGCTCCTACTCCCTCATGGATCACATGGAAGAGACCGCATGCAAGGGAGGTAAGAATCAGGCCTCTTTTTTATCAGTGCTTCTCTGTAACACAGACCTAAGCTTGAGGGGAAAAATAAAGCAGATGACAGATAGTCATGGATTGCACAGTAAAACTAGGGGCTGCCTGGATTCTAGAGTAAAATTAAGGTGATTCCAAATTGCTTCTGGAAAAAGACATAAATTCTGAGATATAAAAGGCAACATTTTCAACTGACTAGCAAAAAATCCTACCTTTTAAAAATATTACAAATTGTATGCATTCATATGCTCAATAAGCATAAAATTTCAGTGAAGCTGGGAGAATTCAAATAATCTCAATCTCTATCCCTCCCCACTTTTCTAACTAAAATCCTGACTAGTCTGTACATGATCTTCAAACTACATCAATAGTTTGCTCTGCCTAGCTATCCAGAATATTAACATTCAGATTACAAGATGTACCTCTGAGTCAACCTGTGAAGTGGCTTTTGTCAGCAATTATTTTTGAATATTTACTAGGACATAAATAGCATATACTGCAGCTTCCATATCACAGAAGGCATACATTAACTAAATAACAAGGTACCATGAAGGTACAATCTATCTTTTAAAATCAATTTTTTACACTGAATTTTTTATACCATGCTGACTTTACAAGGAAAACAAAGTACCAACTAACAGCATCAACCACCTTTTTAGAATTGCTTCTTGTAAGACATGAAGACATCTTCAAAATGAATACAATACATTATTATGAAACAGGATGTCCTTTGTAATGAAAATACTGTAGTAAAATTGCTGGTATGAGTTTTACAGGACCCACACTGAGAACACTTTGTTAAAATACGTTTGAGAACACATCCAGGGAACACCAGGTATAACAGAAATGGGGATGGCAGGGGACAAAGGGAAAAGACATTTTATCCCGTCAGCTCTCAGTCGGTGAAGGGTTGACGAGAATGGCAAATGCACGTATGCATGTGTGTGTGTTTATGGTTGAGAAGGCGACACAACTGCATGATAAGGTGCCACAAGTACTCTTAAATCTGTGCAAAGACACCTGCAGTGCTTCCAAAGGAAGGCACTGCAGGACCTTACACACTCTTTGAAGGGTTGCAGGAATTGTATAAAGATGTCTTTGACATACCCAGAAAGAAGCAGTTACTACAGGGAAGCATGAAAAGGGCTGGTAGCCAGAGGTTTACAAAGTTGATAGGCATTCCCACTGAAAATGTGGAGTGAATTTGTCTATTTACAACTCCTCTTTCCTGATGTGTTTTTGCAACGAAGAAATGCCTGCTACTTTTTTTTTAATGATAACAACAGTAAATTTTTAATCACTGCCGAACTGAATAAATCCTTAACATTTTTAATTACCTATCTTTTAACAATTATCTCAAAATCCAAATACTCTTTTTTCTAATTACCATTAGATTATCAGGAAATTATCCTTTATCATAAAAAAATCTTGCCATTCTTAGCAATGTTTTATGTGACACTGCAAATATTACCAGCTGTGCTAAACTTTGCACATGATTTGGAAAATCTTGCTAGATCACAATATAGTTAGAAATAAATACGATTCATATAATCCAATTATTGTTAAGCCACATCTACATAAAGTAGAATACTATTCTTACTGTAGCATACAGTTTTTCACTTCTTAAGA
Source organism: Ibycter americanus (assembly GCA_035590275.1). Lineage (NCBI taxonomy): Eukaryota > Metazoa > Chordata > Aves > Falconiformes > Falconidae > Ibycter > Ibycter americanus. The sequence continues at coordinate 79,195,112 of JAVJGI010000060.1, read as the reverse complement.
ACAAACAGCAGTAGCTTGCCATGAGAAATCCAAGAAAAGAGCCTAACACAAACCAGGACATTATAGGTAATAAGCACCCAGACACCTGGTGATTAAATTTCTACATGAAGCAGTGCTCAAAAGTAAGAAATTTTACTTCAAACTATCCACTTGCAACATTTATCTATCCATTCTTCTCCTCACTCATTCTGCTAGAGGACTGGAAAAGAATTTCAGTGTATTTGCTCTTATATTTCATAGCATTACAACTACCTACAGCAGGAGTAATCAATGCATATATGTATGCAATGGCAGGTTAACTCATTGTCACCATTTTAACGTTCCATGGGCATATTTATGGTGTTTTATACGTTCGTTAATTACTACTGAAGCTGATTTTTTTTTATTTAAGGAGAAAAGCCTAGTTGTTTTGTCCTATGTTTCCTGCGTAGGTAACTTATTAAAGTTAATAGGAGGCATCTTAATCTACTTGATTTTTTTTGTTGTTGTTAAATCCTGCTTTATAATGCACAGTGGCTTGCAGAAATTGGATTTGAGAACAAAATAATAAATGCATTAAGAATCAGAGAATTAGGCTTTTTGTTAATTTCTAAAGTGTTGAAAGTGATCTATTTCTCCAACACAAATAATCAGTAATTTAAGAAATGTGAAGACAGTCTCCTAAACTATAAAGGATATAAAGGGGTGCAAACCCAATACAATCCCATCTCACTGAGGAACAGAATGCTTTGCTTCTGGAGCTCTAATTATAAAAGGAAGGTTAATTAACCACTAGACGCAAAAAAGGTAATCCAAGCTGTTGGCATGACAATTACAGCAGTTATGCAATTAGTACATATTACAACATATGGTTATACCACTGCATAAAGACACACTGTTGTCCCATGGAATTTAAGACATTAAGTCAAATATTTGGAACAGTTTTGGTGCCCCTCACCATTGTGTTATTTGTTCCCAAATCAAATAACAAACATCAAAGAGAAGCTACAAACAACAGGATATCGCTTGCTGGGTATTGCCTCATAAGCGGCACAGCAGGATGTACCAGACAGGAGAGATAACCTCAGTGTCATTAACAGCTGTAACCTGGGTGAGTGCACAAACAGGTCCTCTTGGCTCCAGCATCGCCTGCTCCCTTCCTCAAAACCCCAGCGACCACTGACAAACTAGACACTGTGTAACTGCAGGAAAGAACGCGGGATGGTAAGGCAAATATCTTCTCAGTCTAGCCCATTCACCATTCACCTCTCAGTCAGAAAATATCCAAAGGTTAAGTTTATTCTCCACTGACCATATATACTGAGTTTTCAGATGACGAGATTAAAGTGTTAAGTTCATACAAATATGCATAAAAACTGGATGTACTTGGTTTTAAAAAGAGCATGAAGGCAAATGCCTGGAATAAGAAATTCCCTTCATGTTCACTGCTCCCTTGATTTCGAGTCCTCCACTCAGATAAGTGACAGAATTTCAGAAGACTTCAAAAAGTGCTCCACCTCAAGTGTGAATTTGACCACCTGCTCTCAAGTGCTCTGTCTATTGTCATCTCTATAATTCTAAGTAATACCCAATGCTACTATTAACAAAACTAGCAAGATGCAGAAATAGAAAATATGAGTAAAAACAGAATGACAGTCACAAAGAGAGGGTAATGTAAAAAGGTAGCAGGAAAACACAGAGTATCAGTACAAAAAGAGTAGTGCATACATTGATAACTGAGTTTCTGATCCTGCTGCTGCACTTGTTTTCTCTCTGCTATTCTTTCTTGCAACCTAGAGCTGATGCTAAGTTTGGCATCAGTTGGTATCAAGTACCAGAAAACCAAAGGAAGAACGAGAGAAAGCACAGCTGCAAGGAAAATGGAACAGGAGAAGCAAATGGGCAGTAACCACAAGGAACAGGCTAAAACCTGAGATTTTACATTATTAAAACAGTAGCACAGCAAACACATCAAAAGAAAAAAGAGCAGACGGCAACCACCCAGAAGAAGACAGCACTGGAGGGGAAGGAGCCAGAAAGGGAAAAAATACATAGCGAGCTGAGCCACTTCAGTCTGTGAGGGCAGAAAAAGAGTAGGGAAGAAGAAACAAAAAAACTCAGAAGTAAAACCCCACTAGAGCGAAAGTATTTGCTACAAATCTTATAAGCAAGAAAATAATTAAATGATAAATCATTAGTTGATAAGCAATGAAATAAAATGAAGATAAACACATCGTACTTATACAGTCATTTAGCACTGAAGCAATAGTTCCTCTTCTGCTGGAGGGGGAGCAGAACGCTCCTGAGAGGCTCCTGGAGTCCAGGCCAAAAATCAGTGACATTCAGCAATAGTGGCATGATGGAAAATGGAAATTTTGTGTCAAAAATCAGGCCAAGGACTTGAGGGCCACAACAATAACTCTTCATGACCCTGCTTTTTGTTACTACAGGCTGGATAATTAATGGAGTGACTGTCAGCAGGAGAAAAAAAGATGTGGAAATGTAGTAGGGAGTGCAGCAAAAGTCCATCTATTTCCTGATCCTGAAAAAGCGAAGTGTGAGGTGAAAGAGAAGCACCATGTATCTGCATGGACAATACTAAACACACTGAGAAGGGTTAGTCTCTGTCACGGTTGTCCTTCAGCTACAGGAATTCCCTCACGACAAGCAGGGTCTAGAAGATGGGCACAGGACCCTCATCACTGATCCACGTGGCTGCTATGCCCATGGGCTGGATGAGTGGGGCTTCCCCACCCCAAAGCACTCCAGGGACCCCAGGTCACCAAAGGATTTTGAGTCACACACAGGAAGTCCAGGCAGAGCTACCATAACCAAAGCTGGCTCTTGGGCTGCTTTATGCCACTAACGCACCAGCTTGGCATCAGGATGAACAAGAAATGAGAGCTCTTTTTCCTTTTTTGACCTGTTTTGGTATGTCTTGAAAAGATACGGCAAAATCTCACCCAAAATGTTTTTTGTGCAAGCTGACAAATCAGATTCTTGAGAATATGCCTTGAAAAGTCTTATCAGAGTCCTTGAAAAACCTACATTTTCTTTTTTCCTTCCCTAGATTCAAAACTGCAAGCAACCATGGACTAAAGGCTGCATCTCTGCAACAGAGCTCACTGCCCTCTCCCTTCCACACTCCACAGGCAGTTTAACTCTGTTTTACACTACAACAGTAGTTCCATATGCTGAAGGGAAAGGCAATGTTATATTTCAGAATGTAAAAACTTACGAACTAAGAGATTTGTGTGTTTAATTCAAAGCTGAATGTGCTTAATATGTAATGATCGTCACCAATACTCAGCACAAAGGAAAATGTTTTTTACTTAGCTCTTATTTACTGTATTTACCAAAATTATCTAGGAAGTCCTTTTTTTGACTCATCTGGACAAACCCACCCATCCTGGCCAAGCTTTCATACACAACCTCCATCACGTGAATTCAATATAGTAAAAAAAAAAAATACGCTAAATGAGGTTTTGCCTGCTGCTCACACACACATTCCCTTAAAGCAGTGCAAAAGTCTGATTGCTGACTATGCCTGGTGAAGACCAAACTTCCTGTAAAAATGATGCACTCAGTTTCCTGAAAGGAAGCAAAGCATAAACCGCTCACACAATTCACAAGAAAGCTCTGGTATCTGAGCATGCAGCTACAAATCTGTCCTGCCGGAAAAATAGAGTGTCACATCAGTGACCAACAGCTGTAAGCACAGACATTCAGAGAAACAAATGCTTTAATACAAAGAAGAAAGCACCAGATTATCTGAAGAAACGGGTAAATGGTCTTAATGGGATCAAATCACCTGTAAAACTTTTTTCTTTCATCCCACAACTGAGCTAAAATTCCGATTCTCCACTCTGTTCATGAAACAAGGTATAAATCTCTATGAAATTATTGTGCCCAAATGATTTCAGTATAGCAGAGGCCAGTAGCACCTGCAAGTCCTTATACTGCAGAACTGACTGAATAGCAGAATACTAGTTTTAATCTCTAACATACAGAAAAGGAGTATTCTTATTTCAACATGTTTAAAAGCATTCAACATTACATACGGAATAGCTTTCAATCTCTATTAAAATAAATAAAAAAAAAATTTCTTTCAACTTACAAAACTGTATTTTGGCCCACTGAAGTTTATTTAGTTCACCTTCTGTTCAAAAATACTTCTAAATAGCATTTAAATTTGGATGATGCCCATGCTTTGAATCAGTGCTTCTTGCAACAAGGATCTGTTTTCTGAAAACCTTTTGTTTTGTCTTATTTAGGAGACATACTTCCCTTTATTTGCACTAACATACAATGTTTATGTACACTAATAACAATAACACAGTCACTGGTTTTTTCACTGAATGCACACACAGCAGTGACATCTGTGCTATGCCAACATTATTCACAATACTGAAAAGTGTCCATTTTTACATTTAAAAATATTTAGTTACAAGGTTTTGTAAACAAGCTGAAGCATTTCCCTGAGAAGAAACAGCATTTTAAATGAAAGCATTGGAATTTACAGTTACATTGTTATTTTTTTGTCCTTTTACAATCTAAGAGCTTTAAAAAGTCACAGCTGAGGCAGGAACCTCCTTACCCAAAAAGTACAGCAGCAACTCTTGTCTCATAGCAAAGACAGCAACTACATCACACGCAAACAATGTTCCTTTGCTACTTACACAAGCCTTCAGCCCCACAAAAACATTCACGTCGTCGTCAGTGACAGCAGCTTGACCAGGCTGGTGATGGGCAAGCCAAACTGCTGCCTCCAGCCCTTTGTCCTGTGCAGCTGTTTCGTGCTTGGGAAACATCTCAGTCTCACTTCTTGCATTTCTTGGCCCCAAACAAAAAAGCTCTTAGGAAACCATTCAAACAACTGCCAAAAGGACAGAACTGCACTTTTTTTGATACATCCTTATCCACTCTACTAAAGACTCTTCCCATCTGCCATTTTATTTGCACTGCTGCCATAGCCCTGTCACTTGGAGTTAATTGCAGCACCCTTTTCTTTACTGTTCCTTCAGCATAACTAGCTACATTTCATTGTGCCATATCATTTTCTTAGGCTGCTGGAATTAACAACTCACAATGGGAACATCTCCCTACCACCTTATACTTAATTACTGTTACGCTAATTTAGACAAAATTCCTTGTTTCTGTACAGTGCAGTACTGCCAAGACAAACTACTCAAAAATCATCAATATTTTGTTTGTAAATACATCTTTTTAATTGGTATTCTCAATTTTGAGTCTTTAACTTTCAGCTTTTCTCAGGAGCTACAGACTCAGACTAGGTAAATTTTTTTGTTTATTCTATGAAAACTTAAATCTCACATAATCACATGACTCCAGAATCTAAGATTTTCGTACTGTGTTGTAATATTTAACTGTTGTTTTGGTTTTTTTCCTGGATGCACAGTATCTTTTCATAATGTTTAATTTACTGTTAATTCTCCAATAGTCAAAATACTTATTCTAAAAAGAAGGTTCATTGCTACTTAAAAAATAGCTTAAATGTTGGGGTTAAGATGCAGAAGCTGAAGTGAACAGGCCTTTATATTGAAGCACTTTAAAAAATCTCAAGTCGGCCTCTAAGCACAACATTCCTGTCATCGCTTACAGATATGTAATTGTAATAGAGAAAGAAGTGGGGAAATGGGCAAAAGGACTGTTCAAAGAAACAACAAAAAGAGAGAAAGGAGTGACTAGAGAAAATTATGCAAACAGAAGAAAGTGGCTTAGAGACAGTAACTACAATAGGGATGTGTCAGTCTTTTCTCTCTCTTTGTGCTTTATAAAGTAAATACGGTAAAAAGGATGCAGAACAATTATTAAGAATGGGAACAAACCTTCAGCACTTTTCCAACTTTGACTCCACCATGATAGCCATGACTTCTCTTTCTATCATATCATCAATCCATATCCTTTATTTTCTTCCAAAACTACCATAATTTCTAAAGGATTTTTTTTTAATGATCAAAACTCTGAAGTTCGATTCTGTTATAGTCATTGTGAAATGGATTTCTAACTCTGAGAGTAAAGTGGATTATTCTACAGGAATCTTCCCTGTGCTATCAAACAAGTCTTCTCTCCTTTTCCGTAAGGACCTGCTCCACAAATATCTAACAAAATATTGATAATGAGACCTAAACATCTTGCCCTACTCCAGCTATCCCAGCAGAATCCCTGGTGTGGATGTAGACATGGTAATGAAAAAGCACTTTTGTCAGTTTTTTTTCCCCTGTTCATGGAGGGAACATAGCACAGCAAACAAGGTCTCTCCATTAGGCTGTTCTTACAAAGCTAGACTAGCAGATGCTCTGTAATACACAAACAGTCAAAACCAAACAGTGATTTATTTAAAACTGAGTTTATCAATGAAACTGTAGGGAAAACATTCCTCAGGCATAACACCACCCTACAGATGGAAACCCGAAAATCAAGCGGACAGAGAAGTAGATGAAGTAACAGTCAAAGGAAAGGAATAAGGAGAGGAAAGGAGAAAAAAAAAAAAAGATAACTTTTATTAGAATTCCTCCTTTAAAATGGTATTGTGTGTTGGTTTTTTCCCCTCCATATCTTTCCAAAATTAAACACTGTCTTATTTGTTGTAAATACATAAAACTCACACTAGTTTCAAGTTTCCAAGTCTTGATCCAGCACAGAGCAGTTTACAGAATGGCTGTGATAAAGACTGTTACAGAACATATAGATCTTTACAACTACTTCAGATGCATGAATGTACACCGCTAGCTACTTTATAGAGCGATTAGTGTATAATCCCACTGAGAGATCTATTGCCATATAAAAATATTTCTCAATACTGATTTTACATTACAACACGATAGTGACTATTATCACTAAAAAGTCAGCACACAGTAAAAAAATATACATTGGGGTAGGGTAATACTTTATAAAGTCATAGTTACAAAGTCAGCTAGGAAATACTAAATTGTTAAATGAGATGGTGTAATTTAATGAAGTTCCATATATGAAAGCTGCATATGTGCTACCCAAACTTAGCTCTGTATCCTGCCTCACTATCCAAATATTTTTTTATATCACCTCTGTGAAAAACTCAGTTTGATCACTCAAACCTTTCCAGGCAGGCTGATCTCAAATCTTCTCACCAAAACTTAACGTTTCCTTAATTTTGAAATTCAAGCAAAAAGAGCATTGTTCACTAATCTCTTGTATTTCTGAAATGTAAAGACCTAAAAGATGTTCACTCTGGTTTGACACTGCTCTTATGGCCAATTTTGGTCAGCATAATAGTCTACCATTGCTCTTCTGTTAAAATGTGAATTTTATTTCAGCTTGCAACTTACAGAATGCAGTTAAAATGCGCATCTGTCTTAATAAAGAAAGGAGATGTGGAAAAGGTACATACCTTCTAAATGGCTAAGAGGTTTTATTTTTGAAGAAAGGTGTAATTTCAGAGCTATCCATACCTGAGGGTAGGCTTGCTCCTGGTCTGCTGAAGAACAGGCAAATGGCTTATACTGTCTCCCAGGGGCAAAAACTTGCCCTGAAGGTCAAATCTGACTCATAGGCCACATATTTTATAGGCTTACCTAACAGTTTGCTCTACTTGACTTGTCTCAAAAGCAAACTTCATAACATTTTATGCAAACATTATACAACCTAAAGTCTGAGCCATAAATCAATAAAACTCACTTAAGCTTGAAGAACCTCTGCAACAGGAAATAGTCTCTTAGTTGAAATTCTGCTGTAATTAACATTAGCATTGCTAAATCTTACAATTTTCTCTAAACAAGTCTCACAACATTTACAGCTTCAGATTAAAGTAAAAACATGATAATTAAGATACTGCATACAACTTGAGGGAAGTAGGTTTAAAAGTAAAGTTTAAGTCTCTGACTTGCATGGGTCCAAACATAAAATTCAGAATTTGAAAGTTCTTATGTTAGAATGCCATGGGTTTGCATTTCATGATCACAAATTTCAAGAGCAGTCTCCATACAAAAACATGTTTGTCACATGCCAGAACACTACAGTTCATTTAAAAATAGTTAAGGCTCAGGTGGCAAATAATTCATCATCCTCTTAAATCAAGCCTCAATATTTCTGGAGGCCTACCTCATCAGTATAATGAGTTAACAAAACCAGTATTAGAAATACCCTGAGCGACCACAACTGTTTGACATCTGAATGTTTTTCAAAGGGATCCTTTGGATTTGGATCATGAAGAATTTTTATTTTTTCCAAAGAGAAAACAAAAAACCACCACTACCACGACCACAACACGCAAACAGGTCACAGGCTCCTATTTTTCCTTGTCTTTTACAAAAATACCTTTAGAGAAAGGTACTTGTGGGTACTTTTGCACTGCAGATATTACCAGAATGCAGAACAACTATGTAGTACTCAGACCTTTCTTTCCTCTGGACAGCTATTTAAAGAAGAAAAATATTTAACCATAATTACTTAGCTAAGTCCTCTGCTGTGACCATGAGCTCCTCTTCATCTTTTACTTTTTTATCAGTAAATACAAAATTCAGAAGGTTAAAAACTGTTCTGGCTCTCTAAATTTTGAAGATTTCATTATTTTGATGTACACACAATACACAGTACTAGTTTTCAGCTGTATAAATTTACTCCAAGCATTCTACACACATGACAGCAACTATAAAATAAAATTTAAAAAAAGAAAGACTAAGAGAATTTTTGCCATTGTTTAAGTTCAAGACTTTTTTGACAGAAAATATGTTCCTAAAACTACAACTTCTATGACGATACTTTCATGCACTTTGTAGGTGTTTCCTTTGCTAAAATTGGCTAACTGAATACCGCTAGTACTGAAAATAGCAGACCGAAACCACATTGACTCATTGGTTTTGTACTATATTATTTCATGTAGAATGCAGTTAGAGTTTTATTACTCTTCTCTTTAAGGAACCACTACAAATAAATTGTACTCTTTCCCCTATACGAGGAACTAATCAGGAAAAGAATATATTCTTTCCCATTTAGGCATAACAGCACATTAATTCTGAGACAGTACCAATACAACAAAGGAAATTATTCTAAAATTAAGATACAATTTACTTTAGTCTCAAACACAGCAAGCACAGTACTCTTCACATTACTTGAAGAATTTCACCTTTGGTACTGATGGTTACTGACATCCAAACTTCCCCAGCCTCAGACCATAAATTCAGATGATGTTCTCAGAGTCAGAAGTAAGGTAAAACAAAAAATGAAAGGTTCCAGGTAATTCTGGCTACCAGTGATATACAGAATGCATGCATCTATCTTACGGTCATCTGGTGCAGTTTGAAGTTCTCACCGAAGTTTGACTACTGTTCTGTAAATGGATCAACAACATCAAGTTTATTTCTGCACATGGAGTCACCACAGAGTATACAAATTCCTCACCCTATCGCAGTCCATCATTAACCGCACTGCTTCAAAACGTTCAACCTAGAGTTGAAGGGAAGAGGCTACACAGAAAACATTGCATCTCACAGCAGCTCTGCTTACAAGTAAGACTCACGTCATTCCACAGGTGACTTCTGTGAACATCGAAGACCCAGTCTTAAACTCTGAAGACTGTAACTGTAAGGATACGGCTATCTGTGAAAATGCCTCTCTGCCCAGGAGAGGGTGAAATGAAAATTAAATGACAATGCTATGGTTGTGCAACAATGAGGTGTGACATGCCCTGGATGTAAAATTGTCTCAGCTGAGAGGTTTGATCCCGGAAATTCCTAGGGGAAATCAAAATGATGAGAAGATGGATACACTTTCAGCGAGAAAAGGCCTAACTTTCTGCAGAAGTCTTCCAGGTAAAGACTGGAAAGAGTGCACCATCTTTATCTGTTAAAAAAAGGAGGCGGGAAATCTAAAGAACCCCAGCTGAACCATCAAGACTCAAGTGAACAGTAGCAAACATGAGCTCCAGTAGCTGCAAACTCTCATTAGTTCATTTGGAATACTGAAAATATTTGGTCTCTTGGTATCCTGATAGCACTGCCTTCTGATTTCTCATTTGTATTTCTCAGCCTACTGCAAGAACACTACCACTCATTCTTCTCCTCAGCTTCAACTGGAACATCATCAATAGGAGTAAACTGTGGGTCATTCACAAGCCCTCATACTTCTGATGTACAACACTCTGGCCTGCCTGTAAGCTAAATAAATTCCAAAATTTCATTAAATAGCATAATTTTTGCTACCACCTTTATTAGATGCTTTATCTTGACTGGCATGAACACTCTGAATGTGCTGTACAACATAGTTAGCTTTCTCCCAGTCTATATAATCAAAGTCTTATTTCACTATTTAGTGGCTGAAAACTTGCCACAGTGTGACCCCAGTAGACAGCTATGAAGAAAATTAACTCTTTCCCAGCCAAAACCAGTACAAAATTATTACAATAAATCACATTTTACCTCCTGTGTTCTGCTAAGGGAAGTAGCTGATGCACGGTAATTTCAAAGAACATTTTCAAAAATGCATGTGCTGTCAGCCATCTTACAGCTGGTTGGGAAGAACTCAAAACACCATTAGGCTCCTCAATAGGCATGAGAGGAGTTTTTGAGAACTTTTGGAACAGAAGTAGTAAGAGATCTGCCAGGTCGGGGGAGAAACAGAAGTAGCACAAGCTAGTTCTCTGCTGGGGAAAGTAACAGAAAAATCTCTCTGGGAGAGGAGTTCTCAGGGAGGACCTTCACACCTCCATTACTTCTACTGGCCAGATTCCTCAAGGATCTAAATATCAAATAGTGCATTTCTGTATTTAAATATTTCACTGATTAAAGTTTTGTTCATTCATAGGCTTATACTTTTTTATACCTGGGTATATTTGTAACATTATACATAAATCGCTTCTTTAACTAAAAGAATACACCTTTCAGACTCAGCAATATACTTTGAATAATTTCCATTAATCTGCATGATTTCTGTACTCACACAGCTACGCTGCAAGAAGACTGTATCTGTCATACTTTCTGGCTTTGAAGAGAAGCATTTAAGTTATCTCAAGCACTCTGTACTATTTTTCAGACAAAACAAACACAGTCATCTGAAATCACAGTAATTTTAAGATGACTGTGTACCACAAATTAGCCAAGAAAAGACATTTGGATTAATATCAAACAAAAAGAACAGTTCTAACAGCAGATTATCTTCTTGTTAGGAAAACAAAGTCCCAAACCCAAACTGCACAATTTAAACTACGGAAATCACTCACTTAGCCAGAAGGAAAACGGAATCTCTAGATGTTAAAATTAAATAAATAGTCATGTAAAGTAAAAATGTCAACATAAAAATATAGGAAACAAAAAGATAAAAATATCTAGGTTTATAGTTCAATAAAACAAAACACAATAAAGAAGAATGTAGTAAATAAAATCATGGGCACAAGAACACGTAAAATTGTTTAATCCCCACAGAGCTGAAAGAAGCATCCATTTCTTTAAGAACCACTTTTATCAGGAGGGTGTTTCATGGAGGAGAATGAGGCCATTGAAGCTAGGAAATGATGGATAGCAATGACCTTTCTATCTGTAAAACATGGGCACATTTTAGGTATTTAATCTTGAGAATTGGATTATTATTAATCAATTATTCATGACAATTTGAATCTATGGTAGATGTTTTTTGTTTTCTTAAATATCACATAGCTAAGGTCCTGCTCAAGAACTGGAAAGGAGATTAAATCCTCACAAGCAAATAGTGTTAAAGACTGGCATTTTCTTCCCTCCTAAACATTCCTTCCCCTGCATAACAGCACACACTGATGATAACCTAGTACCCTCTGCGAAAATTCTGCCTAAATGTGCTGAAAACCACCTTTATAGCCTTTTTTTTTTTTAAAGGGGGAAAAAAGAAATCCTCTACCTTTCCCAAAGAACAAAGCAGGGCATTGTGGTAACATGGAGCAGCAAAAATTCCTGTGGCTTCATTCCTGTAGACACAGGTTACCCTCCTGCATTTTTTAACATAAACTCTTCCTCACTTGCCCAAAGGTGAGTGGTAACAGAAGCCGAACATCTCCGTTACAGGACGCCAGATCAGACAATGAAAATAAGTAGAAGGTATTTGCAGATATTTAAAATGCACTGCCACAGAAGAAGGAAAAGTATATGGAGCCATTCTGAGGCTAAGTTCTTTTGAAAAGCAGAACCCCTACAGCCTGAAATAAAATACAAAATGTGTACGTCTGTGAAGGGAAAGGATAAAATAAAATACCTGAGCCGAAATATATAGAGGTTATCCCAATTTGGGGGAACCACTATGGAAAAGGGACTCTCCCTTACTCAGGTTCTAAAATTGAAGGCTATGGATAGCAATGGCCTCCTTGTGAATAAAGCCAATTTAACACACCTAAAACCACCAAATATTTGGCATTTTTCCTGTTCTCAAACACTCTGTTAAAAAATGTACAACTTATTTCTAGTCTAACTGAACTTCCAGACATTACATCTAGTTCTCCCTTTGTCTAACTCAGTTGAAGAACTGTCTTACCAATTTTCTGTTCATTGTGGTATCGTGCTTCTTAGGGACTAGGCAAGCCCCTCTGTACCCCTCGTGTTAACACTAAACAGATTGAATTCCAGGAGTTTTTCCACAATAAGGCATGTTTTCAACTACTCCAGTCATTCCTGAGGTATTTGTGGTTCTCCCCTGACCCTTCTCCAACTGAACGCAGTATTCCAGTAACAGTTATACAAGTGCATTAACAATTAATACAGAAAGATAATATAACCGATTTTTTTCTTATTTAGCTCTTCCCTGTTTATATGTCAGCATGTAGTCATCTTTTGACTCTCAAGCTCTCTTCAAAAACAACTCATTCCTTGGTTGAAGCTTCCCATAAGATTACCTGTTTATCCAGGATATTATGAAAGTTTTCATTCAGGTGGAGAAGGGATGGGGAATGGGCTAATTGGGGGAAATCTCATCCTCTAGAGATTAAAGAAAAGGGGGCTTGAGAAAAGGACTGCAAGGGCAGGGCAAGGTGAACTGAAAACATCTCACTGTGGAAAACAGGGGCAGCATTTTAGTTTATTGATGTTGCCTGGTAAACTGAGTTCACAAGTGCAAATGAGAAATCATACATAATGAAGTCATTACAGAGCCTCTAACACTGGACTTCGTTGTTGGTGTGCCAATAAAACTGACTGATTAATCTACTTCCATATAACAGCAGGATAAAACAGCTGCAAACAAGGAAAACCCTGGAAATTAAACACTGGAAACATTTATAAAGTGAAAACTAAGGCTAACACAAATGGCGTGTGTATCAACTGTGGGGGTGGAAAACAATCTGTATGGGAAAAAAAAGAAACCGAATCATTAGAACAGTGGTAAAGGGTTGTTAATACCTGAGAAAATTGAAATACGCACTGTATAAAGCATTCAAAGAAAAAGTTTTAAAATAGACTGTACTGGTCAAAACACTGTTTATTTCTAACCTCAAGCTTCTTTCAATATGCAATATTCTGCAAACTTCAGTCTAGTGGGTTAATAGATCTGGTTGAATCACAGCCAGATCTATAACAGATACTTGTTATTTAAGATGAAATATGTTTGTGATAAACAAGTTTATCTTTGCTCTACTTGTTCTATTTTTCAAACTTTAGTTACTAGGTAGATCGAGTTCTAAAACTTCTGCAAACTACAAGAAGTACTTGTAACTGAGCCAAACACTGTTCCTCCATTTTTTTTTAAGTAGAACGGACTTCCCTACTCATAGCCACAGCTGATTAAAAAAAAAAAAAAAAAAAAAAAAAAGAAGCTGCTTTAATGTCATCATTTTTGTTTCTTCCATCTAGGGACTTTAACATTAAAGGTTAAAAAAAAGATATCATTAATTTGAAACAAAGAGAACTGCTTCATAGCAGCTACTCAAACATGTCTCATAATAAAGCCGCTACTATACAAAACTCAGGTATTAAGACCAAGAGTTTTCGAAACTTTCAGCTTTCACCTAAACCTGTTTTTCACAAAGTCAAAGGTAAAACTACTAGTGACTCCAGGAGGAGCACAGTTTGCACACTGGAGCAGTACATTATATCTCTGAATTTTATCCTGGCTTTGCCCTTTTTCCTGTTACTTTTTTAATTCAGCAGCAGATAACCCTCCCATCACAGAGACATATAACTGCATATAACTGTCAAGTCACTTTACCAGGGACTTGCACAATCTTCTGCAGTTTCTACTACACATTGAAAAACATTATCTTTTCCTTTCCTGCTTCCACAGTGCAGCCACTACAGCATGTCCTTGTGGTAAACAGATTAGAGAAAGCACACCACCACTCTACTGTCCTTTGTCCTTTCTTCCACAGTTCAGGCATGCTGCTAACTGCTATGAAATAAATCTGCTTTCCCACTGGTCTGGGAACAAGGAGGCCTCTAGGAAGAGGGAATGAGAAGGAGACCACTTCAAAAGCAGCAGATGCCATAAGCACTTTCCCATGTCCTCAACATAAGCATGAAACAATTACTTTTCCAGGGATGTTTACATCTAAAATAATAATTTTGGGGATTCAGTAAACTCTCAAGCTGTGCAAGACAACTGTCCCTCTTTATAGTCCTTTAAGAATTACTTTTAACTTGTCAGATAAATATCTGACATGCTAAATTCAAGTTTCTTATATATAGATATCAATGAATATTGATTAACTATTCAATACAATAAGGGTGTAAGTATTTACCAAGATTCATTACTTAGAAAGATTAACTAAGATTTGAAAAGAACTTCAAATGCTAACACAAAGTTCAGAAGTTGACCGTACAGATAAGATTGAAACAACAACAACAACAAAAAGAAACAGGTAATTCCAGAGAAGATCACAAGTTACGACAACAGCAGGTTCAGAAATATGAATTTACCCCACTGCGTACAATGTAGTACTTGTGCAGTGTAAAGACAGACTGACCCTGAAGTGTGTGGTTGGACAATGATACCAGAGAGCTGGAGCACCACTCAGCATTTAGTCCATTTGCTTTCTGAATACACCCTATAATCAGAGAAGAGTTTCTCATGCTGCCCCTCCCTTGAGCAACTAACGTTCAAGCATTCACAGCATTTTAAAGCAGCATTAGCTCTAGCAGCGGACAGAAATATTTTTGCCTCAGGAGGGTGCAACTGTGGATGATCCTTTGGGTAGCATATGATCTTAAATTCAAGACAGAAAAATGGGAATAATCTTGCATATCCTTTTGTTTTAAAGCATCCAAGACATATCATAGGAATATGGACTTGTAAAAACTAATCAAAAACACTCACAGTTTCATAGCATAGGTCTAAAACCTTGTCTTACAGCATTCTTCTAGCTTTGATAGGAATGACTAATTTAGGATTCAAAACTCTTTATAAACTTACACCTGACCAGTACTCAGTGCATACGGAAGCAACTGCTCTCAGTATAGTTCACTCTGCAACTTAAAGGTATAACCTGAGAAACCAAGGGCGATGACACCTAGCACAGTTGCACACTGCAGCTTATGTGCCCACTAAATATACAGATCCCATTATGAATGAAAAGAGAGGAATAGAACATTAAGGCTTTAAAATGTAGATGCTACAGAGGTCTATATTATACTGCACCACTCAAATCACACCTTTCTTTGAACTTGCTTATGCATACTGACAGGTGTCACTCTGGGAAGTAAATTCCACAGACATGCAGTATAGTTACAACACAATCGCATTTGACACACATTTAGCCGAGTCAACTGGCAGTATCCCATTACACCTCGAAAGCAAGCCTAAATGGCAGCAATTTCTTCTGGAAATACTTACTTCTGATGAGGTCACCATCAGTGCGATTTCCCCAGACGGACTGGTCTTGTATCTCTGATTGTATACTTTGGTTACTGGGAGGCTGTTTTATGTTTTTATCTCCTGCTGCAGTATTCTCTTGGTCCGTTTTTTCTAAAAGAAATTTTAAGATATTAGTTTCTATGTCATTTTTCCTCTATGTGAACAAAATTAATCTTTGAAAATGAAAAACAAAAGCACATAAAATATAACTTATCTTAGCAACTCATGTAGTTTCCTTAGAAATAACTTCTAATAAAGTTGATTTTCAATTTGTTTTGTCATCCAGATCAAAATAATTCCTCTTTAAGAAATTCTGTTAGTCACACTGTGTTTCATCACGCAAAATAATACTCAGCAACTTTTGTAAAAACAAGTTATGGTTGAGTTGGTTTATATTTAGCTACCTTCCACAAAATTTTCAGATAAAAATTGGAACAGCTTGTCACACAAAAAAGCATGATTTTTTGCCCACATATATGTGGCTCTGGCACACAAAAGCTCTAATAATTCCACAAAAGTCTGTTCTCTATTAGTTACAACTGAACATATAATTAATGACAAAGATTGTTGAAACTTTCAAAACTGATCAGTACAGAAATTCAGAAAACGTTTAACAACACTATTACCTATTTTTCATTGAAAAAAATAGCCTTTTAAAAGCCATTCCTGAATAAAAGTCAATGTTTAGTCTACGATGAAAGGAAAAATTATTTCTTCTCTTCAGGTATATATAAGATGCAGGGAAATTTCTATGGTAAAGTTATTTGAGGGACTCTTTAACCTATTTAACAAGATAGCAGATCTGGTTGGTTTGATAATTTCACCAGTTAACACACACAGACCTACATTTCCTCAAACCAAGGTGACAGCTTTCATTTTCACTGCCATTAATGTTTTAATAGTCAAGTTCACACACACGAATCTTTCTGTTCTTGATTGCTACAAGTTTTTCCTATTGGCATTCAAAGAAACATTTCCAAATCTGGAATTACTTGGTTCATCATTCATAGTGACAGATTATCAGTTTGTACCATTTACTCGAGGGATCTGTAAAACACTAAATATTTTCAGTATCAAGTATTTTTGAGTATATGTACAACATTTAATACTTACAGTAAATCTAAACGAGCAGCTGTTGAAAAGTCTGTTAGCTCTATTTATTTGTTTCAAACAAGAATGTTTATAAGCCACTTATCACAATGTAATGATACCATATCCTCTAGTAAAGCAATGATTCCAGTCCTGAGACACAGAAAAATCACTTATTGTTACTGCAACATATTAAAGGCTAGTTTCTTTATGTAACCAACAGCAGTTTGATTTTAAATCCTAACTTTCTGCCTTTGTTATCCACCCTATTAAACTGAGGCATTGAACATCACTCAAAATAATATATGCCATATTGTATGTATAGTAGCATGTGCCTTCAAGCACTGCTGCTCCCCTCCTATTAATTTTCACCTCTGAAATCTCTGATCCAGCTACCTCTGCGGTACTTCTCTCTGAGCCCCCCCTCCCATTGCCATTTCTTCAACAACTTGTCACTATTTCTTCAAGCCTATCCCGAGGTGAACCATTTCACCGGGATTGGCATAAAGTTACTGAAGTGACTGGGAAGACATCCATTGACTTCAAGGAGTTTTGCATCTTGCCCTGATGACTTAAACTCTCCTAGATGAAAAAATCTGGCTTTTTTTTTTTTTTTAAACCCCTTTGACAGACCTCAGATACAAATTATTTCTACCTGATACCTATCAGATTCAAATCCGACTGTATTGAAGTACGATGATTTTGCCTACGCAGTTAGGTATTAGGTGCAAGTGTGTTTCAAAAGTGTTTGAAAAGTGCCCTGAAATAGACTGAAGGAAAGTAAGTGGTGTCCTGGAGAGAGCTCATGTAAAAGCACTCTGCTTTCCACATACAGTAAGCTTAAATGAGCTATTTTAAGAGATTTTGCTCTTAAATGACTTTATTGCAGTAGCAACACCGAGATTACAACAATATCTCCCAGCAGTGGTAGTACAAAACTGCAGTTACTGTATACAATTTTCTTGTACAGGATATGACTTTGCAGAGCCCTACTACTTCATGTAGTAAACAATGAACGGTTCTAAGGAAACATTAATATGAATATTATGGGGCCCTCAGTGATCTAGACTACCTTTTTATCTAAGTAATCTGAGTGCAGAACACAATCTGTTATTAGTTATAAGGATTTAGTTTTCATTCCTCTGCTTGTTTTCAGTTCAGTATCTTTTTTTCTCTCTCTTTTCTTTTTTTTTTTTTTTTTTTTTTACTATGTAGAGCTTGTATGTGTATTTTTCATGTTTATTTTTATTATATTAGGTGGATAAGGTAAAAGGCCAGTGAAAACCATGGAAATTATATTAACAGTCAACAAGAAAGAGACACTATTAAAAAGTAAAAAACCCAACAAAGTTGCAACTGAACACCAAACAAATTTGAAAGGAAGTTTACAATTAACATTAATTGAGTATCTGTTGTTTGATCTATTGAATTCATATGAAGACTTCCCCATGAACGTGCATAACAGAAACCTACACCATTAAACATACATATTTGGTGTCTTACTTTGCACTCCAGAATTACCCACTGAAGCAGCTCATCTCCTGGCAGATGCTGCCCTGTGTGTGTGGTGGGCTGACCCTGGGCAGCAGCTAAGAACCACACAACTGCTCCTTCCCTCCCTGGCCCCCAGCGGGACAAGGGGAGAGAACAGAAAGAGCACAAGTTAGGAAACTCATGGGTTGAGATACAGTTTAATAAGTGAAGGAAAGGAAGAAAAAACAAAACAAGTGATGCAAAGGCAGTTACCACCTCCTACAAGTAGACCAATGCTCAAGCCAGTCTCTAAGCAATGGCTACCTCCCCCAAAACCTCCCCTCAGTTTTTATTGCTGGGGTGTAACATTATATGGCATGGAATATCCCTCTGGTCAGTCTGAGCCACCTGTCCATGTTGTGTCCCCTCCCAAGCTCTGGCCCACCCCCAGCCCACTCGCGGTGGGGGCAAAATGGGGAAAGAAAAAACCTTGACACTGCGGGAGTGCTGCTCAGCACTAGCCAAACCACTGGTGTACTATCAACCTTGTTTTAGTCACAAATCCCAAACACAGCACCACAGGAGCTGCTATGAAGAAAATTAACTACATCCCAGCCAGACTTAGTATGATGGGGCTTTAGAAAAAGTAGACCTTTAAGCTATGTTTATTTAAGATTTTTTCATACATTCCTTCTGATGCATCAGAATACTGAAAATAGACAAACAATGGTGTCCTGATTAATCTTTTTTTTCTTGAATGTGCAACAGGTTTCAGTTTTAGAACAAAGGAATTTCTTGATTACTCCTTTATAATAAACAGCTGATGATGGGATCATAACATTATTTTTCTGGTTTGTTCTAGAGGTGCAACTACAGCATACCAATTACAACCACACACGCAGACAGCCTCAAGAACATTCTTGAGTCTGTGTTTTGTTGATGCCTTTATTTTTGTTAGGTGCATAAGAATAGTAATAAGAGTAGTTGATGAAAGATAACACAGTTATGAGTCCAGTAAGAATAGACACAAAGACTTTAACCTTCTCTGATGTGCCATGCTTGTGGCAAAGCAGCTTTAAGAAAGCCTATAGCTGTCATAGATACTAATGCTGGATCTGACCATAGACAGGTATCGCTTTTTTCTACCGCATGTTCAAGTAAACTAATAACACTCAGTTGTTTAAATCAAGTTTAACCTTAAGAATTTTTATGCAATACGTCCTCAGTATTTTAGATGCTGCTTCCTTTAGTGCACCCTTCCACTCTCATGTGGCCAACCTCCAAAACTGACAGCCAAGAAGAAAAAAAAAAATGCTCTTCCTAGCAGTTCAAATAACAGAAAGAAAAGGCTCATTATGTTCTGAGTCTGGCACTGCTGAGGTAAAAATCCCGTATCTCTTCAAAACCACAGTAAGTTACTCTAGGTCATGTCATAAAAGCAATGTAGTCTTCTTACCTACCACGCTCAGCCCCCAGACCAGCAACCTGGTACGTTGTGGCTATGTACTTCTCCTAAACTGACAGCAGTCCCTGGGGACGAAATGCTGCTAGCCAAAAGCCCCGTGGGAGTGACACCTACACAGAGTACCCTGTGATTTATCCTGAAGGTAAGCATGGGCGCAGACTCCACTTGTGTAGAGATTAATGCAAGTTTAAGGTTTAAATAAGGAAGAGATACAACGTACTGGCAAAGTATAGAATTGAGATGGTTAACAGCCCTAATCATAACTATATTACAGAGAACTGGTAAGCCACTTAGTGAAAAAATTTAAAATTTTAATCACATCTCAAAATTACTGCTTCGTGAAATAAGTGAACAAAGGAAACTCCTAATTTTTTGGTCATTTGGAATTATTAAAGCATATATAAATCACTTTTATAGTACATACATACATTTCACCATATTATTGTTATATTTATTTTAGAAATTACTCAGTAATAGATGTATTTCATAGAATCAGAACTTGTTTTCACCGTTAAGACTACTGTAACATTGATTGTTAACTCCTATTTTAGTTTGGAGTACATACGTCTGGTTACATACACTTCTCTGCATCATGACAAATACATTTTACAAGACTCCACCAACAGAATAGTGTCAGCATAGAACAAGGCTACTATTACAATAGCCCTATCAAAAAGGAAATTTTACAAATACCCAAAATTGTCAAGAAAGACTTGTGTATAGTTAGGCAAGAAGGGTATACAAGGCAATCTCTCTAGATCCCTTCCAGTCCTGTCATCTATGCCTTTATAAAGTTGCTGGGACATAGATCAAACTAATTCCTGAAAATTTCTTAGAACATCCCAGGGAAGTACCCCTCTTTTCAAAGCTATATTTATTCTATTTTTCTTTACGATAATGTAAAGTATATTGAGTGGACATCAAATTAATACACAAAACTGATCAGAAAACACAAAAAAGATGGGTAATGGATATACATGTGCAGGACAACACAAAAAGCTCCAGTCTTTGACAAATACCCAGCTTTTCTTCTCTAGGTGCTTGTCCATCTGTATATTCACATTCCAGCTGCCCACACACAACCTGCTACATCTAATGATTTTACACAGCAATGGGTCTCAGTGTGTCCAAAATTGGCATCACACATTAATGCATCAGTAACTATAATATTCAATCTCTGAACATGCAAAAAAACTGGGAACAAGTGGCCACATTAAGTGGGTTACCCATCCTCAGAGTGTGATTGGCAGCTGATTTCTATTAATTAGATGACACATAAGCCTATATACCAACTCAGCCGTTTCTTCCAAGCATGTGAACTATAATAGTGCTTGACTAGCAACATGACAAACTGGACTTGAGAAACAGGTTTAGAGTTTGTCTATTGACACAGGCACACTGTGGATGTAAAGTGAGTTAAAAATTCTGTCGCTGCAACAATACAAGGCTTTCTGTTCACCAGCAACGTGGTGGACTGAATCAAGTAACAAGTATAGCAAAAGCAACTGCTGGGAAAGGCTTCTGGAAACCCAAGCACATCATTCTCATCAAGGAGAGAGGGACAAGCAGAATGGACTGGCACAGTGGAGTCATTGTAACCTCCAAAAATGCAGCATCAGGAACAGTCCAACAGTTCTACTGTTTAAGGACAGAGGAATGATGGAAGCACAGGGCAAAGCTTACTTAGGCACTTAAATTTGACCCAGGAGCTGGGAAGTAAACATGAATTCTCAGAAGGCCTGAGTTAGCGCTGAACAAGCAGACGCAGTTTTAAACACACATGTACAAAGCTCAAACCATCCCAAATGAAATTTTGTCCTTCAAAGCAAAGAGAAATGACAAAAACAAACAAACAAACCAACCCAAACGCAGATCTATCAGGAGTAAAAAAGTTGAAGAATGTTTCCAAAAGGAAAGATAACAAAACAGTTCTCTGTCTCAAGCCTACAGCAGTTGGGAGGGATTGAAGAGCATGTGGCAAACTGCATTTCTATCACTTCCTTTGTTGATTAATATCCTCGCTGGAAAGGAACCACTAAGGATGCTATTTCCTACTGAAAATTCCACTGTTCACAACAATAACACAAAGGAACCATGATAATACCAGGTTTCACAATGCAAAACAGTAACACCCACCAGCTAAATGCCTAAAACTTTTAGGCATTTCACATAACAAGTAAGTTCAACTGTGCTATTCATGTAACAGAATGCCTATTCCCAGTTTATGATTTGCCTGAAACAATCTCATTTCATTAATGGCTAGTTGTACAATCTAATTAATATTGATAATCCAGAAATTACGGAGTTGGAAGCCTTCATTTAGATGTTTGATTGTTTTGAAAATAAAATAACAGATTTGTTTTTATTTCATTTCAGTGGCTTTCACTTAAATGCTCCATCAAAACTTTCAATGGTCTCAAAAATGCCACTGAAAAAAATCAGTTTCTTAAAATTAGAGCAATTCAACTGAACTTCTTGGAAGGCTCTTACACAGAATTTTCCAGGTGCAAGCTACGGAACTATGAATGTACTACAAGTCTGACAGCCCTGGACAAATTTGTTGTGATAAATTAAAAATTAATAGCAACATGAAAAGAGGTACTCTGCACTATTAAAAGAATTAAACAGTTCAAATATAAAAGTGAAAACTTCACAAATAATCACTAATTGTCACACGGTCAGTTATAAATTGATGTCATTCACGCAACAGTGTTTCACATGTGTACAAAACTAGTGTCACGTTAAGTGCTAAGCAATACTCAGTAGCTATGGCTGTACTAGCACCAGCATAGGCCAGTTAAAGTGGACCTGTACAGTGAAAGAGTTGATTTTAAGGACACATTCCATATGTTTCAAAGACTTCTACTTTGGTCCAGCTCTCAGATTTAATCTCAAAGACTGGAGGCTTATTAGTGGCTGGACTGCATTAGGCACATTCCTGAAGTGAATTTTGCAGATTATTTTGTCCAAAAGGAATCTAGTCCAGGTCATCCCCCAGGACCATTCCACGACGCACACCAAAGTCAGAACAAACAGGAAATTAGATTCAAAACTGCATTACTGATCGAAATGAAAACACTAGCATAAAACACTCATTGGTGGATGCTACTTATTAGGAAAAAACACATGTTTAAAGCAAAAAGAAATCTAACTTCTGAGGGCCTGGAATGGAATTTGAGAAGAACTAGTTCTGATATAAAATTAGCCTATGAGATGGAACAAAAGTATTTCAAATTTGATGCAAGAACTTGCAGTCAACTCTATGAAACACAAGTCTATCACACCCATGTGGAAATGAGTCACTACTGGAACGGCATGCACGTGAAACTGAAAGCAGAAGCGTATTTTTATGACAAACTAGAGTTAGACGCTTATGAAAGTTTTCGGTATTTTAGTCAGTAACGTTCAATAAGCACCTCAGTACTGACAGATCGCGATGAAACAAATTAACACAGATTCACTCAGCTCTTGTCAGATTGCAAGTGGGAGCACAAATATAGAGGAAGTATTTGGTAAGTTTGAGTAACCTGAGCGCACTGGTTAACCGTTACAATAAAAAGCCATTACTCGTAACACCGAGGCACTGCTGGTAAAGTGCAATAATTACGGTGACAGTAATCGTTGCTGCCTCGAGAATGTCCAAACATTCCCTGCAGTAAGTCTTCTGTCACCCCATCTCATCTAGCCAGCACATTCCTTTAGTGCTCCTCATCATGAAAACACAGAAAGCACAGCAAACATGAAGAGGTTTGAATCACTTTCTTTAAAAGGAGCACATGCTTTTTGTACTTGTCTGAATGGAAGTATTACTTGCTGAATATGGTTTCTTCAGACACCAAATTAGAACTGCATCTCCATCCAGCAAGTGACGTGATTTGCACCAGAAAGAAAGGTCACTTGTAGAACCTGACCCTTAATATTTCTACCAGAATTCTCCATACTCCTCCCCCACCCCATCAAAAAACCAAGACATTCTAGTGGATTTCCATCATCTAAAGCATTATTAGAAAGTTCTTATAGCTGAAATGCAGTTATCAGTCTCAATTTCATAACAGGTTTTTTTATTATTACTATTTATTTTCTTTCTGAATTGAGAAAGCTAAACATTATTCATTTGTTATTCTAGGTTACATTTCGTTACCAACAAGCAAAGGTAAAAGCATTCCAAATACTTGACAGATGACCGTTTTACATCTTCTAAAATGTGGCCTGATTCTCTAAATATGGTTCCATTTCCATTGAACTTCTTTCTTGCATTCCATGGTTTAGGCAAATGCAGAGGATTTAATGAAAAAAGTCTAGCCATAGCCCAGGCAATAATCACGACATGACCTTTAACACATGAAACATCTTCCTTAAAGCAGACAGACTAATGGTCACCAATTGTCATATTCCTTCCTTAGAGACATTATTTCGGTACCTTCCAGCAGAGAAAATACTTAATCACAGCCAAATTCAAGTGGTCTAAGCATAGAAATGACACTATTCACTGACTACATTACACAGCACACAGGTAGAAGTAGTCATAATTTGATTCTAATCCCTGTGGAGCTACAGGAGAAGAGAGACAGCATGACATCACCATCTTGAACAGGGGTGCATGAGTAAAGCTACACTTTTGGAAGGATGTGGCAAAAATTAACTAGAAGTTTGCAGAAATTAGGTTAAACATTTCATCCTGTAGTCTGCATCTTAAAGCAGAAGACTCCATTGGCACAGATAATAGTTTAAAGACTGAAATTGAGTATTGACATTGCCGCAAAAGTAGACACTATGATTTTATTTGCTCTCTCTCATAGCACACTAATTGTGGAGAGGCAAAGTCCAATAACTTAATATTTATGCATTAATTCAAAAATGAACAAGGAAGGAAAGTGACAAGGGAGATGCTGAGAGACCACGTTGGTTAAAGTAACACACAAACGTTATTTTAAGTTACAAAAGCCAGAGCATGCCACATCTGTAGGCCACACGATGTCTCAACACACAGTTTTCACCATGTCCACGATTGATGTATATCCCCACAGCCTGCCTAAGCGTTATTCCTTTTGTCTGTTTTTTAATTATGTTGTGGGATAGCTATTTGTTGAATATTTAAGATTCAATTGAAATTTCTTTTCCGTTGATGGAAAAATACAATTTGCCTTCAGCATCTGAATGTATATGACATCAAGCAAAAGGAGCACTTTGAAGATCTGGATTTTTTGATGACACCTCACAGAACTACAGAAGAGAAGTTTGTTCTCAGGATATAAGGTAGTTATACCAGTTAAACATAGAAAGCATATTAAAGTATGCTGTCACCAATCAAAAATTATTTCTCACTAGAATGCACTTAATATTTTATCATACATATAAGATAAGCCATTTTTTCTGATTAAGGAATCTTTATTTCCAGGTGGATACAGATTTCAAGTATCTCACTGTACCACATAAATATGATGAGGTGATTCTAAGTAAAGCAGTAATTATTTCAAATTATTGCAGATTTTTCCAAATACATCTAGCCTATTTCCAGAAATAATATGAATTTCAACCACAGCTTCTAAAATTATCACCACGTTCTAGAGAAGCAGGTGTACTTTTGGGTGTCCTCGGGGTAGCATAGAAAGAGCAGGGGGTGTTGAAAGTCCCACACATACTATCTTAGATCTTCGGTCCTGGAATATCTGGACTACCTTACCCTGTAACCACACACTGCAAAGCTGACAACAGAAATGCTGGAATACGGACTGGAAACGTTATGAACTCACCTCTTCCTCTTTCCACCCCCATTTCCCCAACAGACTTAGGCTAGAAAAAAAGCAACAAATATCCACAGTTATCCTTAAATCTAAGTTCATTAGAACAAAAATTATGTATTGGAATGCTGAATTCCGTAAAAAAACAGCCTTGTCTTTCTGTAAGCCATACATATGCTTTAAAATTGAGCACGTGCCTTGAAAAGTGTGGCCAGTGAGCAAACCTGAATCGATCAATATATTACACTTGCTTGTGCCTTACCAATCCCTAAGAAAGTAACTTGAAAATCTCCACCTCAACAGCTGTGAGCTGTAATTGTATCATTCAGATTTTCTGCACAGAAGTTGTCTGTGGACAGATCAGTATTTGTTTCCTTGTTTTTCATAAAAAGAAGAGCATATATATAAAATCTTACAAAATAGAATCACATAAGACTTTAATTCTTGAGTGAAAACTCAGTGTAAAGTAGCACTGTCCGAATGACACCACTTTCCAAGCTAGTTAGTTCACTGACTTACAACAGTAACTTTGATGTATGGCCTACATGCAGAATTTAACCAGTGTGGCCACTTGATCACATGACAGATAAAAACACCACATTGAAAATCAACACGTATCACAGATATTGATGTTTCTGGCAAAAACATGATTCTAACAGTTCAGTTATGCATGCTTGATCTTCTGTATCAAATCTTTTTTTTATTATTATTTCTTACTGTTTAGAAGCTCTGAGTCATTCTCTGGGATAAAAAAAAACCAACCCAACAATAAGATAAGTATAAGCCAATCTAATTTGTCTCCCTGCCAGAACATTTTTTACTTAGCTATGGATACTTTCTGGTTTCTCAAAAGAGTCTTCAACTTTGATTTCACATAGCTATTGATTTTCCAAGTTACAAAAACAAGACTGCATCTTTAATCCACAGTTGCACAACTGCGTTACCAGGCTCTGCTCCAGTTAACCAGTTATGAATAAAGTTACAGTTTGGGAATAAGCTTATTTGTCTGTTCTTCAGAGACTTTTTAAACTCTTGTCAGAATTATAGAAAACAAGTATATGGTTGTAAATAATAATAATAATAAAAAAATATAAAATTAAGTCTCAACTTCACAGACTAGGACTCAGGAGGCAACCATACTTCTCTATTTTGTGGATAACCCGCAACACACCTTGTCAAACTTCCCTACACGAAGGTGATCAGCATATCAATGTATTTTGTAAATAAGACATAACTTAAAGAACTTCTCTTTAAGATGAATGTACTTTTCAACAACCTTTTGAACAGCTGATACGAAACAAGTTAATACTCTCAGAAACCGGTTTCAGCTGAAGCATCACAGAGTAATCTCAGAAAAAAAAACAGCAACATGACCTCCAGCCTGAACAACGCTCCTGCTCCTGGATCAACCCTTCCCAATTTACTGCAAGACCTGGAAGGAGAGCTTTACAGGAAAGAGCTTCTAAACACAAACACAAGGCTGAGAAACAAGAAAGTGATTTTAAGGAGCAGCTTCTGCCTCTGAATTAGTGCAGTTTTTCAAGGACTGAAGACCAGCGCTGACAACAGTGCACTCTTTTTTTTTTTTTTTTTTTTCTTTTTTGCATTTCCACAAAGGTATTTCTGGTTTAAACAATAAAGAGGTGGACGTGAAAGCCTTACAGAGTTACACCAAAGAGGGGAGGTCGAGGGGAGGGGAAAGAAGAGAGGGGTTAAAGCCCACAAAACAAATCAGTAAACGTATCATTCAAATAAAAAGCGCAACAATTACAGAGAAACTTTAAAGCAACTTACCTCGAGGGAGAGAGATCAAAGAGCTGTTTTCAGTCGGAGCTTGCTCTGGCCCTTCAGGCCCCGCAGGAAGAGGTTCTCTCACTTGGGACATCTGCCAGCTCTCTCACCGAGTAATGAAGAGCCTTCACCCCCCTCCGACAAAACTAACACGCGACCCTGAAGGAACAAGCAAATGAAAGGACTCGTTAATGTATTTTATGCAGAAAACTCACGGCTCGGGGGCGAGGGACTGAGGAGGGACAGCAACGAAGCGGCGGCAACTTTGCGGCGCGGCGGCGGGCGCACCGGCCGCCCCCCGCGGCGAGCACCCGCG
>JAVJGI010000060.1:79133595-79167062 GCA_035590275.1 Ibycter americanus | reverse complement strand
TGGGCCGGGCCGGGCCGGGCCGAGCGGGGCCGGGCGCCTCGCTGCCCGCTGCCCCCAGCCGGGCCTCCCGCCACGGAAATTCCCCCAGGCGGCCGAAAGCCGTCAAGCAGGAATAGGGAAGAGGGGAGGATAAAAAAAAAAAAAAAAAAGGAAAGAAAAAAAATCTGAAAGGGAGGCTTTCATGCCTGGCCGGGGTTTGCAGCTGCAGCGCTTGGCAGTGGTGCGGGGGCACTGGCAATGGTGCAGCCGCTGGCTCAGAAGTCGTCGGCCGCGGCCACTCGCCTTCGCCCAGCTGCGCCTCGGGAGCCGGGTGAGGCGGCACGTGCAGCGCCGCAGGCCCCACGCCTGCCCCACGCCTGTCCCCACACCACCCCCCCCGCATGTCCCCCCACCTGCCCCCACACCTGCCCTCCCGCCTGCTCCCACACCTGTCCCCACGCCTGCCCTCCCGCTCTTTCCGCCACCTCGAAGGCCCGTTCCAACACAGCCCAACCCTTGCCTGCACCTGAACTGGTGACACACAGCGATGCCTACAAAAAGGACTTCAAAGCGGGCATACAAAAATACCCGAAAGAACACCAAGGACAGAACAAGCATTTTCCAAAAGTAAAACCCAAAAGAGCAAACTGCTTCCTCCACCGCCACCTGCCACGTGGCGTTACCCCTGCGTTCCGCCTATAGGAGATGCATTTCTTCCCCACGGCACAGACTGATCTGCGCGTCGGCCTCACGCTCTGCTCCTGCCCACGCCGTGGGGTGCTGCGGTTATCACTCACGTGTGCGCTGGCGCCCATAGGCTGCATGGTTTACCTTGCTGACGCTATCACGGTGTATCACCTTTCTCTGTCAAACTGTGTCCATGTTTAAACTGTAATTTCTTTAAAACTTACAAACAGATTTTTTTATTATGGTTTAGTAAATGCACTTTACTAGTATGTCTTATTGCAGTGTACAGCCAGTATTTTGGTGGAAATAAAAGTAGGAAGACAAAATAGCCAAGTTACAGACTATCTACATCCTAACCTAAGAGGCTATAACTGAAGGATATTTATTTTGGTATCATAAGCGCTAAGGAACATGCTCAGGTATTAAAAGTTCACTTAAAGTTTAGCACTTCCCTGCAATGCTTGCAAATCAACTGGGACACAGTGCAAGTATCTGAGTAGGAGCCAGTTTCTGTGACACTCCACACACTTCAGAGACTCCTCCTATTTCAGGCATCATTAATAATTTTGCACCACAGTATAGCTTTATTATTGGTCATTACTGGTGCAGAAGAGAACAGTGTGATGAAAGGTGCATATACTTCCCACTGAGAAATACTACCATTTGTAAGCATTTCAGTAATATAAGATGTTCTTTGGAACAACATAACCTTCCTTTAAACTCTTTCATGACAAATTGGACAAAAAAAATGTTTATGTGGGGAAGAAGCTATGTAAGAAATGCATTTTGGGCACACAAAATTATTGCACTGCATAACAATAATATCGATCTCAATATCTATACTTTTCATCTACAAAAACATTACATAAATTTCCATAGTTCCTTCTTTCCTTGCTGCCCTGGGGGCAGAGCGATTGAGACATAAGGTAAAACGACTTACCTCAAACTCCCAAGTGAGTCAGTAGCAGAAGAGAGGTTATGACTCATACTCAACGTACAAGCTTCTGTTTTTCCCTCTGAAACTGGAAACATAGCAGGGAACAGTGGGAGGAGCAATAATTTAGCCAACCACACCCTGCCTTCCAAATATTTCATTGGATAATAAATGCCTATGAAAACCAGATACCATCCAGGGTCGGTGTTTGGGTTGGGTATTTTTTACCCTTATCTGTGAAACCCACATGTAAACTCCATGGTGTTCAGTTTATCTTCTTAAAAAAGTTGATGGGATGAGCTCACCCTGCCAAGGTTCAGCTGTGTCACAGCCTACATAGAAATTAAAGCAACTAAGTGAATGCAAGAGGATCTTCAGCTGATATTGCAACAGGTGCAATGGGAGATAACCCTAAGAAAAATCAGATTTACAAAAAAGGTAAGAGAATTTGATACACAGAAAACACAACTCACTGAAATAACACATTAAAAATATTGAGCAATACATAATACATTACGTACCAAAGACTATGACTGTAAAAAGATGGGTCCAGATGTGGTCACTGTTGATGAAATACCGTAGATAAGCAAAGTTCATCAGCATAAGCCAACCATGCAGCGCTTCCTGACAGTGCAACATAGTTCTAACAAATACACAGCTAATCTAAAATAATTGTTTTATTACTTTCCTTTAAAATATGTATCATTCTAAAAAGTTAGTGAAAGTTCTTAGGAAGTGAGCAGTTCAGACATTAACATCAGAAGCCTTTCAAGTAGGCTACAAACATGAGCTATGCTGTATCTGACTACAGCAATCGAGTTACAGCCTGTTGCACACAAGTATTCCAATATACTCTTCCATTGCTAGATCATAATATTCAGGTATGGTCTTCTACACAATTAATGGCAGGTTTTGGGAAGGATGTGAAGAGAAGCTCAAAACTCTTGTAAATAGACAATATGTATGGTTTGTAGGCAAGTAAAGATTTCCTGAAAGAAAAAAAAAATATCAAAAAACCCCAAAACTTCAAGGTTTCTTCCTATTAAAACATTTCTGTAAAACAGATTCCTATGAAAACTGCGCAAAATGCAGAATAGAATCACATGTCTTCATGACAAAATTGGTCATCACCATTTTCTAGTCTGAGCTCCTACACAAGCCATACAACAGATATTACCTCCAGCCAAAACAGACTTCTCACTGAATAAAAGAAAGTGTTTTAGAAAGATATAAGTTGTTTATTTAAAGTACAAGTTGTTTATTTAAAGTAAAACCACAATATCCCGAAATTAACTACTGCAAAGCTTATTTACTTACATTGCTAACAACTTGAGCTATATTTCTATCTTGAATTTTCCAAGGCAAACTTTTGGTCTTTGAGGTATCTTGGATATCAGATACTTTCCTGTGGAGGAAGTTTTGGATAGCACAGTTGTTCATCAAACCAGTGCTGTAGAAAGTTTGTGCATAACTCTTCACATTAAAAACATTTTATTAGAAATATGTCTGCTTACATAGTGAAGTGACCAATAACTCTTACTTATGAATCAGTGCAGGTGTAGGTACCCAAATTTTCTCTTCATCCTAACGCTTAGCCTCCTCAAGGCTACTCTAACTGATGCTGACTTCCTTCCATCAGCAGGAACAGAGGAAACTGGAAACATTTTACACCTTTCTTAACACCCTGGGTCACTTAAATGGTTCTGAAAGATGGACAATAATATTTAGTAAATTTTTTTTGTGATTGATTGCGTCTACCTTCGTACCTTTGAGTTCAAGATACCCTTCTGCTATGTCTAAGAACATGATTTACAACTTCGTAATGTGTATTTTTAACATATATGTAGTACTCTAAACTTCATAGCTCTTTTCAGTATTTGGATCATGGCAGGATCTCTGTCCTAAATATTTTATAGTGTGACAATGCTGAAATGGAAGACTCTTACAGTTAAAAGGGCTAAATAAAAGACTTGGAGTTAAACCCAAATTATATTACAAAATAACAGTATTACAAGTGAAGCTTACAGTATTTTTAATTTTTTTCCCAAATTTAGCTCAAAAGCAGAAATACATGCAGTATATGCATAAAAGCACAGTAAAAGGGAATTTGAAGGTCACTACCATGCCTGGTTTCTTTTCGTTCCTGGTGTTCACGGCCTAGCTTGTCTGTTACCCTTCCCCAAAATACCCTGTTTAAAGCCATGTAAGTTGTCAGGTGCCAGAACAAAGCTGAATGCAGCTGTGTTGTAGGTGAGGATTTGTACTCTATAAAACATAACCACTAAAGTGCTATGGGATTGAGGGTGCCTTAGACACCAGCTAGTCCTAACAGCAACCAACCCCTTCTAGTCCAAGGCAATGCACCACCAAAGAGCACAAGCCAAATAAACAGTAGGATGCCTAAAATGAAATTAGAGACATGCAGATTTAACTCCTTCCATAACCAGAAATGGAATAAAGAAATGCATTCTCTTTTTAGAGAAGCAATTCATTCCAGTAATGCTGTACATTGTCCTGGGAGCAAGAAGTAGTCTTTCTACTGTAAATGAATGTTCTTCGGGTTTGATGTTTTTCTGCCACAGGATGGACTCCACAGTGGGGAGAAAGGGAATATGAGGCTTAATGACTGCTTTGTGCTGGCTTGAGCCAGTAATTGAGAATTAAACTCAGTGTAAACATGAATTTGAAATATGAAAAGGTATTTTTATCCATTTTATTTTTCTGTTTATAATAAGTATAATAACATAAGAAATATTTTGTTTCTGTAAAATATTTTCTAACACAGATGGCAAAGATTTCATTAAAACTGATAAATTATGAAGTAAAACAAAATAAAATATTCTGAGATGAATTATTTCTGATCTAGCTCTAGTGAAGTCCAAGGAGTTGCATGAAGATGAATTGAGCTCAACAAGCTTTATCCTGCTTAGGGCGAAAGACATCACATGGCATGGTTTATGGTAGTTTCAGCTATTCCTTAGCAAGCTCAAGCAAGTAGCTCACTCAAGCAGGTAATAGATCTCACATGAAAAAGTAACAGATCATATATTGAGGCATGCAAAATGACGTTTCATCACAACAAAATGTCAACTAGTAATTCATTACATTCCTACAAATAAGTCAAGAAGAAATATCCAGTGTTCAATTACAAATAAGACTGCTGGATTGCAACAGTTAATTTATTTGCATATATTCTCTTCATCTATTCAGCTTTTCACTTTGCAGTTAATATTGCACCTTAATAGAAAACTTATTTAGGACTTCAGAAGAAATGTGAAATTCAGCAAAAATGAATCTTTCAAACTCTTTACTGTTTTTTTTAATGCATTCAAGATTATTTGAGATTTGTCTTGACATTAAAGATCGTCTCAACAAAGGCAAACGATGGACAGCAGCATCTCTTAGTTAACAAGACAGGAAGTTTAAAGGAATATTGATTAAAAATTGTGGCTAACTGAACACAGAATTTCATAATATGAACTATATAGCACTTCGTAAATTTAGAATAACTCTAAGAATTTACCTGAACCACTTAGTCATAATAATCCTAGAGGCTGTATCTATAGCAAGCAAAAAAAACCCAAAACACAAACCACAAGCAGAAAACTAAGCCAAATATTCCTCTTGTTTTTCAGGTTAACAAGGCTTCTTTTGCTTCTGCAACCTGAGCAGTATCTGGATCTGGCATTATTCTACATTAGTATTTTATGCACATTCCTTACAATTGTGAGTATTCATGAAATTTACATTACCTTTTCTCAGCAGTATCAAACTAATTGCCAATATCAAATGACATTTGCAAAAATACCATATCTAGAATTCCACAAAAATAAAAATATTTCCATATGAAAAGAATACCTACTGAATCCTTCCCCCCCAAAATTAAAATTAAAAATACTAAAACAAGCATGTTTTACAAATAGAATAAATAATGCAGTAGAACAGAAGACTGTATGCTATATTGCTGTGTGAGATCATGGTATCACATCTGGAGATCTATAAACATTTAGTTAATTTTGTGCATCTTCAATATGAGTTCATAATACACAGTACAGTTGCTCCTTTTGAGCTTCCAGACAGTACACTATGAATGAGTATTAAAAATATTGTGCATTCTATGTTATATTTTCATAACATAGAATGCTCTTACTTACATATTGTGTATTATTGCTAATACATATTCAGTGCCTATATTGTAACAGCTCCTCTGGAACCACTAACATGTATGCTGTGAATGTGTATTAACAGCAGAATGTATTTGCATATTATGAGTCCATAATACTGAATGCACAATCAAATCTTTGATAAAAAGTCATTGCTATACATACAAACAGAAGTGATTTTCTCGTGCTTCTCATTCGCAACTGTGCCATCTTGAACAGTCATTTCTCACCCATATCTTTACAACTCACAAAGAAAAATAAAATCCAGTACTGCAACAATTCTGTGAATTTTAGTTTTCTTGAAGTAAAATATTTCATGAGGTCTTTTTTTCCTCTCTTTGTTCTATCTCATAATGAGTATTTTCTTTAATTGCCAGAATGTATCTTCCTGTTTTGTTCATTTTGGCATCCATATAAATGACTGGACTAAAGTCTTAGCATCAAATGCTCACTTGGGTATTACATGTAAAATGTAGGTCGTAGGAAAAAAATCCATAAAAGCAAACCTCAGTCTGTTCTACTAGTATTTTTAACTATCGTGATTTTGTTTGTTTGTTTGTATATTTGCCTAAAATTATTTTTTTTTTCAAGCCAGGAACATACAATTCCCTAGATTGGACAGAACTAAAATTACAAAATGATATAATTACAAAACTTCATTTGGATCAAAAAGTTATTTTTTTTCTACATTGACAGATGAACATCTTGGCAACCCATGCAAGAAAATATGGAAAAAGACACCGTGACTTGTCTAAAACAAGGGTTAAAGAAAAATAGTCTTCTGACTTGGTTTCTTGCTTAGCTAAATGAAAGTAATACAAATCTTGGGGTCCAGGTCTGATATAATCTGTGTCTATGCTCCCAGGATGGGGATTTTCCCTAGGAAGCCAAAGAAAAATTAAGGACAACTTTCCTCATCCTGTAGACTTGCTGGAATAAATAGAGATGAGTGGAAAATACCTGTACCATTTCAAGGACTGCATAGTGACCATACTGACTTAGTTTTAAAATACTTTCAGTTGTATTATTTTAATAAGCAGTACTGAAAGGTATTTTGTAGTTCTGATATCACCACAGAGATATTAACTCCAAAAAGTGTTCAGATGAGCATTCTGGCAATTAATGGCAAGTATAAACTACCAACCATACAAGAACCAAATATTTATGCATGACTAGAGTGATACCTCAGCTAAAATATTAATACAATCAGAAAACACAAATTAGATTCAAAGGATCCCCCATATAGCTGGTACTTTTGAATCACATATGGGAATGCAGTCCTGCCCACTGAATGATGGGCAATTACATTCTCCATTAATATGTGTAATACCTGCCACATATCAGAGAGAGAATGTGTGTGTGTATGTGGACATAAAATCACTGGAATTTTAGTGTTTTCTATTTAAAAGAAATGGTTACATTTTAGTTTAGTGAGGAAGCCTATTACAGTGTACAAATTCCTTCATTTCTCTTTTCCTTTTTCCTGTGGTTTATTTCAACCATTTTAAAGTATTAATGAAAATGCTGTAAAAGTCATAATGTTAAAGTATAATTTTATTTAAGATTGTTTTACATTATAAGAGCTATAAACAGGCACCTGTAAACTTATACAAGCAGTTATTTTGAGATCTGAGCTGTGTTTTTATTTCTTTTATGATTGTAAATAGAAGATAGGTTGTTTTGGTTTTTTTAGAATTATTTTATAATTCTAACATACTAGCTGCTCTCTCTCAGAGATTGTTTTAAGATATAAGTGGCAGCAGTCTATAAATTACCTTGATCATTCAGTGATCAACAAAAACAAGTTAAATACTTTTCTGTGGTGTTCCAAAGTGACCTTTTATATCTCCTCAATAATTTATTTGAGTTTTCATTTTAATACACTTTATTATAATAAATGTAAAGTTCTGATAACCATGATCTACAGCCAAGTGAAATTCAAGCACTTGTGGCATGGGTGCTTTCACTGTAGAACCTCTGGTGTTCCAGTCCTGGATCTCTGGCCACTTACCTGATTTTTGCCCGATATTGTTATGTTAGTAAAAGAAGTTCTAAAAAAAAGTCATATTTTTTAATGTAATAATGGTAAACCAATCCTGAGCTTGATCTAATACTCTCCAGACTCTAGTTAAACTTTCAAACACACTTTTATTGTGGGCTTCAAGAGTATTTGACAGTTGGTTTTTAGAGGAAAAGGTATGCTTTTAATTAGTTTACACCTTGAATATAATTGAGGAGCAAATCAAGGGAGTAGCACAAATGCTACTGCCATTTTTTTCTCATATATTTCTCACTTGCCGCGGGGACAGGAGGCATCCCAGCCCGTTCCAGTTTTCCCCATCTCAGCATCAGTCTGTCCTGAGGCTGGGAATGGGAGATTTCCTCCGATGGTCACCCCACACGCTCAGACCAAAATAACAAATACTTCTTACCAGTATTGTATCTTGCCTCTTCATGTTACCATTTGTGGGCAATTATGAAAAAGAATCATATCAAGTTTAGAAAAGGGTTATTGAAGTGCTTTCTCAAAACAACGTAGCATCACCAAGGTCTTATTTTTCTTCAGGAGAAAAATGCAATTTACATCTGGAAATTTATGTGGAAGAGCGCTCAAGGCCTATATTCAATAAGTATTTCCTTCTGCCTGCCATTGTAATAGGGTCAAATATGCTAAGAATTTTTTTTTTTTATTCTTAAATAATTTGTGAGAATGTGAAAATTATGCAAGTCATGCCATAAAAACTTGGTGCCAAGTATGAAGAATTAGTACAAAAAACCTAAGTCTTCAGAAACATCTTAGTTATCAGTCATTGATTTTTCTTTTTATAAAACTGTAGCTGGAAAAGACAAAACATGAGGGTAAGCAGAAATGCAAAGATATGATATTTTTTCCTTTTTAATACCGAAAAAGAACTCTCTTATGATATCCACAGCTTCTAATTTCTTGTCACATTTTAAATTCTTCTCCTTTATGATATTTTTTTATGGAATGAGAAGAGATAATAGCACCAACAAGATCCCATGACAAAGGAGACGGTACCATACCTTTTAAAATAAAGCAGGAGACATTTGATTTCATTTTCTCAATGTAAATGAATGAACTTGAGAACAATGGGGTGACTTTGGCCTCACATTAATGCAATCAAAATCAGAATCTTGACCCATGGATACAGCAATCTGCAAAATACTGCATTAATTTGCTCTGTAGTTTGCAGGGAAATACACAGTTTGGGAATTTGGTAAAATAAAGTGTAGTAGAAATACACAACAGAGTTCTTTAAGTATACATTAATGTTTGTCTAAGTATCTGTCTAGACACCCATAGTTAACTACAATCACAATGTGCATGCGTAAACGATATGGTACAGTAGACCATGAGATTATACATTTATCCTCATTTGTGAAGGTGGATGCCTAGAACCCATGAATGGAAAAAGATATGTTATAAAGTATTTAATCCTAATCAATACTTATTAAAGGAGACAAAGTTAACAGTAAGTCAAACCTGCAGTACTTTAGGAAAAAAGCAGCAAGCTGGATTTCTTATCTTGCAATAGTTAATGAAGTTTTATGATTTATTTTAACCCTGAATTGGGCTTTAAAAAACCTTAATTGTATTAAAGTACTAAAAGAAATACAATTGTCACTTACTTTCATTGAGCATGACAGGTGACAGTTCCAAAGATAAATGCTGAAACTTGTGAAAACTGCAAGTTCAGGTTGAAGTGACAATAATATGATAGCAACGGGATGGAATTGTGCTGCTTACTGCATTAATCAATACCAAAATTTATGTTTTAATGTATGAAGAATGTTTAATTTAATTTATTTATGACTAGGCTCTTTCTACTTAAGTCTTCCTTTCGGTCTTTGGATTTTGGTTTCATTTTAAAACATTCTGGCTATTTATAAATCCACAGCTAATCTCATAAAATATCACTGTTGGGAAGGAATCAGTTTTCTGCATGCCATGTGCAATTTGGGAGATTGATAATATAACTAAATCAATTAAAAGGGACGTGGCTTTATTAAGACTGAAAAAGTTGTACTATTGTCACCTGTGCTATACTCTATGCAAAATCAGATTTAAATTTGTTCAGTTTATGATATCTCACTTATCTTTGTAAACCACAGGCTACACCTGCAATCCCCTGCAAAACCTAGCTTTTTTATTTCCATTTGTGAATACATACATTACTGTACCAAGTCAGTGTTATATTTAGATTAGCAGAGCCTATATCATGGTGTCAGAGATCTGAAGCTCTTGAACTGGGACTGAGAGGATCCTACCATAAAATATTTTCATTACAACTTTATCATTGAAAACACACACACACACACACACACTCCATGCTGCTACGCACAGACAGGGTTTGCTTGTGTTGTACTTTGTGATAACCCACATAGTTGAGTTGTAGCACTTTGGGATAAGCAAGCAGTTAAAAACTTTAATTTCTAATGCAGTTAATGAGTAGTGGTAAGGTGTGTGTACAGTGGATGTTTATGGAGAGCTATCAGCAGGAATGCTTACAGCACCTAGAATAAGAAAATTTTTGGACTATTTTGTTTAAGTATGGATAAATAACATATAGATGGTAATTGATACATAAATTTAAACTTCAGAAATTAAAATTATGAAACCATTTAACCAATCTCCTTCACAGTTCTATAAAATCAATATGGGAAGGGTTTCTGCAGCAGACCTTTAGCTCTGGTTTGGGATACAAAACCCTTTTAAAGTAAAAATGCAGGCAGTTTTGAGTATCAGACAGTACCGAAAACTACCCCTGTCAACAGGTCTGCACTTGTCTTTGACACCATTAGGGACAAGAAATAATGTAAACGTTTTCATGTTGAATGTAAATGAA
This sequence comes from Ibycter americanus, assembly GCA_035590275.1. Lineage (NCBI taxonomy): Eukaryota > Metazoa > Chordata > Aves > Falconiformes > Falconidae > Ibycter > Ibycter americanus. Next base: position 79,156,431 of record JAVJGI010000060.1, on the reverse strand, counting down.
TATATTAAGTCAAGTGTAAATGACCATGAACCTGTTGGTAGCTTTCTCTGCTAATATCACATATTTCTTCTCTCTGCATGTTGTATAAGCTTTCAGTTATGGACTTGCAGCTTATAGTGCTCTTTACATTTCCTGTACATCTGGCTCATTATTCTCGCAACCTACCAAAATTCACATATAAATGGGTAATGTCTCTTAAATTTATTAATCCAGTTTGATTAAGAGACAGTGTTCATAGTGGAGGAGTATATGAGGCAATTTATGGTTTTTGAGGGTGATTAAATGCTGAAGTGGAGCCAAGGCATCTGATAATCACAAGAGCTATTTATTGCTGGAATATTCCAGCCACAAGAACATTTTTCCCATCAGCCAGTAAAAGAAGCACATTTAACAAACAACATTAAAAAGGCAGATTTTTCGAGGTAAAGGAAGGTTTGAAATGCTGTATGTTTATTGCAGTTGAGAGCACCCGCTTGTGTCCTGTGAAGTGCAGGTATAAGTAAGGTGTATATAGAATTCAGAAGGTATATGTTCCTCTCCCTAAGAGCAGGGCTAAGGACAAGTAATTGCATGAGGGACTTATCTGTTTAGAAACTGAGGGCTGAGACTGAAGTGTGAACATGCGTGATTTGAGTTAGAATTTATGACTCATTTTCATATTGCTACTGTAAATGAGTAACAATTATCATCTGCCAAACTGGCCTGTTAGCACATGTTGGAAACAAGTCCAGAGTGACTGCAATTCTCCGGTCTCATGGGAATAGGCCTGTTTCATTTATACCTCCAAAAATATAAATGAGGTAAGGAATGACGCCTTAGGAAGAAGCCACTGCAGAATTAGGAGAAGGGAGGTTCTGGTGGAAGACCTTCACAAGAGCTTGGATTGGAAGTTGGAGTTGAGGGTTTGGGGGATTTTTTTAATGTTGGGGCTTTTTTTGTGGTTTTTTTGTCTGGGTTTTTTTTTTTTTTTTTTTGTAGGTAACATCATGAGTCACAAGTAACAGGCGAATGCAGAGATACTACTTCATATTTATTTAGATAGCAGACACCAAGAAACTCAAATCATTCACATATCCCATACAGTAGTCTGCTGTACACAAAATAGCCATGTTTGGTTATTTTATTTTTTTACAAAGAAGGTGTCACTGGTACTCATGTGAAAACCAGGTAACATCTTCTGCAGCTGAACTACTAAACACAAGAATGTTAGGCTGTAATCTGGTGACTTCCAGAACAGGGGAAACCAATCTGTAGATGCCCAGTGACATTTCTGATCACCATTCTCCTTCGTCCTGTTCCTCTGAACTCATATGCATCAGTCCAAATCTGTATAAAATTCAACCCTCTTTTAATTTAGTTGAAAGAAGGAAGGTGGAAGGAAGAAGCTGAAGACTTGGGCAGGCAGGTCTGGGGAGTCTGTCCACGCAGACTACACAGAAAGCAGTTTACTTTATTTCCACTGGTAAACTGGCACCTCCTTAACTGTTAGTCACAAAAAAATGTAACATTTGTCCTTCTCACTTCACCTTACAGAGAAAAAGAAAAGGTCTCATTTGCCCCAACAGTTTTCTGTCTTCAGCTTTCTGACGTTCTCACTTCATAACCACTAGCAAGGATTCACAGAGATAAAAGGGAAGAAATCTGAATTACTGAAAATAGTCTTTTTTAACAGCGTCCTGGCAAGAGCTGGAGATGGATTATTGCTGCACAGTAAAAAAAAGAGTACTTTTATTTACAGTTGCTAAGATGTCTAATTTCAATGTCTAGTTTCTTCTCCCTAGGTAACTTCAGAAGGGAGAGAGGAAGGAGGTGGGAAGACTGAGGAACACAGTGTTGCAGGGGGGTACTGATTTTCACACCCCTTTGCTCGCAGATGCTCTATAGCTCCTGTTACACCCATGGTCTCACGTGGTGAGAGCGCAGAACGGAGGAACTGCTGTGTTGATTCACTCCAGAGACTCTCCTAGATCAGTCTGTCTCAGAGAGAAGGCAATGCCAGGTATTTCAGGGAAAAATGCGAGAAGTCAGTAATAAAAATGTGAAATAATTCCTTCACATCTACACACAATGAGATCTTATACTAATTTGCAAAGAGCTACTTTTTCTTTACCTCAGACATCAGACTTTGTCCATACAAAAGACCATCCCTATGCATAAATGGTTTATACAGTTCAATCATTACATTCTGTTCTTCACAAAGAAATGTATAAAATCTCACTCTAATGTGATGAGGGATTCCATTTTTTCCTCTAAAAATTGCTCAAGCCTCGAACTGAACAGTTTCAATGCATCTAAATTCTAAGTCCCAGCAGCATTTCTTTAAACAGTTTCTTCTGCATCTACCATTGTTTTTTGGGTTTTGGTTTTTTTTTTTTAATGCAGGAAACCTCAACTCTATTCTAAAATCTACCACAAACTTGCCCTGTATCTACAAGCAAAACAATCTTTGCATGCCTTCTTTTTATTATCTATGAAATAAGAATGGAAGTATTTGCCTCCCAGGAAGGTTATACTTGCCTGAGATCCTGGGCTGGCAGGTACCAATGAATTCCAAGCAGCTCTATTTATTTTTTTAACAAATTAACATAATTTTAACAAATTATTTGTTAAAAGTCTCAAGACAAGAATTTGGAAAATCAGCAAATACACCTGTCAGTCATCTTCCACAGGACCGTGTGTCAGGAGGCTCCATTAGGAGGCAACATTACCAGATTTTCAGTCTTGCCCAACTATCAGTATTCAAGTTTGGCCTGTCTCACCTGTGGTATTATTGACGGAGATGGCTTTACCCGCTTTTGCTTTCCACAGGCAGTCAGAAAGGATGTGATGACAAAATAAGAGCAGCCACTGAGATAGCAAGGTAGTTATCTCTGAAAGCATACTGCGCCACGGTTTCAGAACAATCCCACAACACTGTTTAGAAGTTGACTGGCTTCTTGTTAAGGACATAACAAATCAGCTTGTTCATTCTTGGGATGATAATGCCGCTTCACTGAAGTACAACTGAGTTCCTTTTACATTTTCTGTGTGCAGCAAAAAACCCCATAACAATACTGTTGAGCCTTCTGAAATGAATACCTCTTGAAGCAATAAATCTGTTAAAGGAAAAAATGGTTTCTGGGCACCAGGGCTATGTGTTTAAGGATTTGAACTTTCTTAATGCCTAAAACCTGGGAAAAAAGTCCAGAAAGGACACCCAATTAGAAGGATATTGACTCATCCTGACAAAGAGGGGTGGGAGGGAGAAAGGGAGGAAGGAGGGAAGAGATCAAGGCTCATAACAAAAGACCTATTCATTTATAACAGCTTGGCTGTGGAACCATTCCAGCATGCTTAAAAATACTTTATCCATTAGTTGGGAACTATTTGCTAAATGACAACTTGCTGCCCACATCTGACCACAACCAGCTCCCTTTTCGCATTGAACCTAGCGAGGTTCATCTTGTCAAAAGCAGCTTGCCACTTCTTCTGGACGTTGTAGGGGGGTGAGGCAGAGTAAAGTAGAGGTGCCCTGTACGAAACAAAAATCCCTGACCTCCAGCATATAGAGAGGGGAAGTACAATGCCATTCAGTTCCTCCCAGGCTATTTTAAGAAAAGAGGACAAACGAATACAACGTTTAACTTGAGTTCTCCTCACATGAAAAACAGGAAGAACAGTTTAGGTTAATCAAGTTATTAAAAATAAGATCATTTAATGCCTCAGTGTATAAGCTCAATGATAGTCCTTTGCAATTTTACATGAGGCTACTTTATGTTAAGCTCTGATCACACACCCAAATAAAAATCAATCATCAAACATATATCACCAGTGTTCCTATGTATTAGCCAACACATAAAAATTTTTAATTACAGATACTAGATACTTGTTGAAAAGTAGAATTCTTTTAAGCAAATTATTCTCTCCTAGGAACACTTCCTCCTCAGTTATAAAGAAGTATAGCTGGAACTATTAATATTTTATGCTAGGGACTGTGGATACAACTTCATATAAAAGCTTTTCTTTATCTGTAATGTGACTGTTGCTGTAAAGTTGGCATTTCTACCTTTTCCCAGTATTTTGTTGCATATGCTTTCAGAGCTTAGTTTGAGGAAAATGGATCTCTAGTTTAATGTGTGTTTATTTCTCTTGACACATACATTGCATCCTTATGTTAGTTTGCATTGAGACTCTGGAGAAGATTCTGGGAGAATATTGTGCAGTTGATCTTCTCATCAAAGTTTCAGCTTTTCTAAACATGTCAGTCAGCTACAGCAAAAAGTACTCTGTATTACAATATATGCTATCTGATTCACCTTCTTACAGGGATCATCTTTGTAACCTTTTCTCATGTGGATATTCTTAATAACACTAGCTCTATGTAAATGCAAAAAGACTACATCTGTATCTACAGCATCTGTTTAAAGTGAAAATGCAGTGAACAAATGCTTAAGTTCGTAAAACAAAGTATTCAATAATTTATTTTTGGGGCTTAGATTTTAGGTATAGAGAAACAAGGTTTTTAAGAATTCCTTGCTTTCTTTTCTTAGTTTAGTTTGTAACTTTCAAACTAGGATGGGGAAGCAGCGGTGAAAGTTGGCATTGTAAATAAATATTCATGTGTCCAGTTGCTCATGAACCCGGTTGTACTGTGCAGAACTCAATGAGTGTAAAGTAGCTGCCTTTTTAGCTCCCAGAGACATGATAGCTCTTAACCTACGTTTGTAGGTACCTTGAAATATTTATGAATAATACAATACAGATTCTAAAATGTATCTCATCTTATGAATGCCGGCACATTGTAACTCAGCTCTGCAGAAGGCCTAAGAAAAACCGCAGGGCAAGATCAAACGTTTGTTTCTATCTCACCTCCAACAAAATATAATTTTACTTTGGCTGACATTTAAGTAGATGTAACAATTATGTAATGAAGTAAACCACAAGCCAAATTGATAAAGAGGGACCACAGGTCACACAATCCAAAACGTACAAGAAACAAAATCTGGTTATGGTTTTATCATGAAAAGTGCCATCTATGTTTTACGTGCAAAGCTGGACTTGTAAATGTCTTTAATTGAATGGGGAAATGTATCCAGATTTTAATAGCTCATCTCATTTTCTAGGCTACATCAAAGAGCAACATGACCTCAACACAATACCAGGAATGAAATGAATTCCTGAATTCTGAGCCCAGCCACAAGGCAATTTCAGAAGTCTTCCTGTCTCTGCCTGGCCCCCATCTTCTGACAGTTGGGTGGCTGGGGTTTCTTATTTAAAAGCAACATTTATCTGCTGCATAGGAGCACTCTGAAGATTAATTCGAGTGCCATGTGAGATATGAAATGTGCTGGAAAACAGATCTCAGTCGTGGAAGTGCAAAGGGCAATTACAGTGCTGCTAGCACGCTGTCCAGGAGAACGTGCCTGGTTGTCTCTGTTGACTTTAAGCTCCTTGCTTTGTCACTCCTCGGAGAACATATCAGGGCAGAAAGGAAGGGGTCGCAGGGACTGGCTCATCTTGCAGTAGAAAAATGCATGGCCCTCAGCCCAAGCTGGTACAGACTGCTTCCATATCTTGACCAGCAGGACAGGTGTTGAACCTTGCATAAACTTCTCTCTGATTCACACCTGGGCTTCTCTGCCAAAAGTGCTTTTAGCTGAGGTTGGAGCTTAATGTATATGCAGAGTTGTTAATCAGACAAATTTGACCCTTAAGCAAAACAGAGGATGATCAGCTTGGCTGTGCAGGTGTAGCCCATATGTTGTGTTCCCCTTGATTATTGAATTCTAATTTGTGGGGCTAGTGGACTGCTTAAAACAAAGAAATCACTGCCTCCTCAAACATGAGCAGCCTTAAGCAACATCTTAGCACTACAAAAGCTAATTATTAATAGCAGTATAATATGTTTACAATGAATACCTCAAAACCAAAATTACACTATTCTTCGTGTCTACAGTCACAATGTCCTGTGGTCCATCCATAGCATGAAAATTGAGGTACATTTGCATATCTTAATAACTTGAATAAACTTGTCAACAAAGAAAACTATACCAAATGCAACATGAAGCAGAATTAAGCACTTGTTAATTCTGTTTATAGGGATATATAAGAAAAGGAATGTTTGTTTAATGAGATATAAAAAATAAGTAGAGAACATAATAGATCACTCATCTCTGTACCAAGTAAGACCAAGTTCAAAGTAGCTCATTATCTTGTGTCTCTGACATTAGCCAGCAGCAGATGCCTATGCAAGAACAATTATATTTCCCAAGTCAGCTCTTCCATGCCACATATCTTTTCAGTTCAGAACTAGATGAACTAGGTAATTCTTCTAATTCAATAGCTTAAGTAGTTCATGGATTTTTCTTCCAATTCTTTTTCAAGCCTCCATCAGATTTTAACACCACATATGTCCTGTAGTAACTCAATTACATGAATAGGGTTTTGTTTTGTTTTGGTTTTTTTGAACTTGCCATATTCTAATCTTATCTGATAGTTACTTTTTCTCTCTAGAAGAGACAGTGCACAATCATTCCCTTTTTAACACCTCCATAACCTTGATGACTTTATAAACTGCTGTTACATCCCTTTTCACTTGGTTTTTTTTCCTAGCCTGAAGAATCTTAAGATGTTTAGTTAAGAATCATATTGAAACTCTCATGCTTTTGATCATCCTTGTTGCCTTCTCTGTGTCTTTCTGGGTTGGGGAAGGAGGGGAAAAAAGTGAACCAGAAGTATATAGTGTTCAAGATGAGGGCACACTGTGGAGTTACAGAGAGGCATAATGACATTTTCTGTTTTGAGCTGACATTTTCATAGAATTGTTTCTCTACAGTTATCTGCTATTTATAAGTTGAAGATCTCATTCCTGAGTGACAGGTTGTGTATGTTAAGTTAGGATTTATATATAAATAAAGCTGAGGTTATTTTTCCCCATGGACATCACTTAACATTTGTTTACATTTCATTTCATGTGCTTTTTTATTACCAAGTGTTAAGTTCTACAGCTCTTCTCAGATGGTCCTCATCCTTCTTGTCCTGAATAACTTTGTAATACCAGCAAACTCTCTCATCTCACTTTTCACCCACCTTTCCACCTCATTTTCTGCTATGTTGAATAGCACAAGTCTAACACACAGTTTTGCAGGTTTCTACCCTTACTCAGCTGAGAAAATTGACTACATAAACTGATTTTGTCTCTACATTTTGAACAATTATTCATCCATTCGAAGACCTTTCCTCTTACTCAATGGCAGCATAGCCTGTTTTGTAGGAACATTGTAAAAATGACAAGGAACATTGTAAAAAGCCTTTTGGAACTGCAAGATAACTTTGGCAGCTGGATTACTCTTGTCTATGTGATTGCTGACACCTCCAGTGAACTGTACTCAAGATTTTAGATGTGACTTTGCTTTACAAAAGCCACGCTGCTTCCCCCCCCACAGTATTTCATATTTATTCCTGTGTCTACTAATTCTGTTCTATTCTGTTCGTATTTGCCCAGTTCAAATGGGAAAAAGTAGTTTCCTTGATCCTTCTTGGAATCTTATTTAAAAAATCAGCATCATGTACGCACCTTCCATTCCTTAGATATCAAAATAGTTTAAAGCAAAAGGTTACGTGCTGTAGTAAATAATCTGGCATCCTCATACCTGAATTACTCTAGAGATCTTGATTTCATACCTGCTGCTATCTTTTAATTTTTAATTTTGTAACTTTTTTCCATTAATTCTTTTGTTGAAACAGGTGCTCTGATGCCAGAATCTGTTTTTCAAGGGCTTCAGACATGGGACCCAAGTTTCTGCACAGTTAACACAGATACAGAAAAAATGCTTCTAGTTTCAGCTTTATCTTCCCTAAATCTTTTTTGCATACCTTGATTATCTAATGTCTCTACAAACTTGTTTCCTTCTTGTAAGCTTCTTATTCTTCATGTGTTTGAACAAAAATGAATTATCTTTTTATATCTTTTCCAAGTTTTTCCTTAATTCATATTAAGCCTATTCTTTCCAGTTTCTTTTGTAAGAAGTTTCTTCATTCTGCTGTAGTTTCCTTTTTCAAAATTAATGGGATTGTGGCTTTGTTTTTCTGGCAATGATTTTGACATTAATACATTATGGCCACTCTGTCATTCTAAGCTTCCTGTGTTGATTGCAAACCAAGATTAAAAAATTAAAACCTGCCATAGCTTTGCTTGCAATAACATTTGTATTAACACCTTTTATGTTAGAGGAAATGAAATCAACTCTTGATGTACCTAGGACAGGGCATGCTCATAGTAAAGAAATGGCGGTAGATCATGGTACAAGGCTATTAAGATAGCATCCTGGAATTTAAAATTGTTCTGGATCATCCCTAAGATAGAGAATGACAGTAGCCAAAAACCAGCATAACCCAGTGCAACTGACCTTCACACCAGCTCCAGCCAGTGGCAGCTGGACAATGTCCCATGCGTATTGCTGAGCTGAAGACCATCGTCAGCACTAGTTTGCAGTTCTCTGGCTCAGGCAGAACAGATGATTGCTCCCACAGCAAGCACTGGGATATTGCTTCACATGCCATCATTCACCTCTTTTCCAGAGCTTCACTTCTCCAATTTGTATTGTCTTGCCACAGTATACTCAGACAGTCAGGTCGTCGTGGTGGTGAAGAATAGTGACAGGCAGAGCCCCTGTACAGAGCTGCTTGCTGAAGTGATGGGTCATAAATGGTGCAGAACCCATGGCTATTAAAAATAAATGAGGGCAGCTGCAACCACTGTATTGGGCCTTCCATGAGCACCTGATAGCAGTCAACCCACAGTCCAAGTGTCAAGATGATCCTCCAACCTAGAACAGTCTGTATGTGGTCTCTGACCCCCACAGATGGGACTGTGACTGATCCTCACAGACTAGACTGCATGCAAAACCCAGAATATTAAACTGAATACAACAGGTAACATGAATAGAAAGAGAAAATTGGGATAACACTGGCAAAAATGACATTAAATGGAACAGAGATGATGATTGATTTTTATACAGAATGGTTAAAGAAAATTAAAGGGTGCTACAGTATGGTGAGTACCTGACAGGGTGGTAAGTTTTATTCACTTTAATAGGTAAGATAGTATTTGAACACAGAAGTTTGGATAACGTGATAGCATTCAGTGCTTACTGCTGCAAAGTCATTCCGTATTTAGGAGGACTGTCAAAGAACAGTTCAGAATTTAGTCAGTCATGGAGCGTGTTTAATATTTGGCTTACAATTTGAATGATCCCAGCCAGACCTGCAACAGTAGGCTCTCCATGACTTATCCTTGTGGCTGTTACCTGTAACATTTGTAGTCTCAATCAGCCATTAATGCTTCTCTTGTAAGATTATAAAATAATTGCACATAGCTGAGATTAGGAGGTGTGAACGTCACTTAAAGCTCATTTCTGTTTCATATGCTATCCAGCATTCTCTGTAGGCAGCAGATGAGGGTCTACAGAAAAACAGGAGCCTAGAAACAAACAATAATAACAAGCACTAATCAGAGTGTAATAATCTTTTGAGTTGCACTTATGTTAAAAGGTAATCACTGATATTCACATGGCACTGAATAAGTAGCATTTCATATGGACTTCATAGTTACAGAAAGAAAATAAAGAACTTGATTTCCTAAAGGGCATCAGGAAAGAAATATGAAGAAAACACAGCTTTGAAGTTTTAGCACTGGCTTTTAGGGGAGCTGCATTTTCTCAATTATGGCATAAGATCCTGTGCAAACTTAAGGAAATTTTGCATCAGTTCTATATTAACACTGTGCTTGAACACATTTTTCATTTGTGGTACGGCAGCAGGTGGCTGTCCACTAGGTCAACAGTATAGAGACAACCATCTCTGGACATACGTGAAAACGAATGCGTAGTTAACTTAGCTGGTGGAAACTTCTACTAAAGAGTATAAGCACCATGCTGATTAGATGGCAGATGAGAAAATGGTTTCATGACAAAGGGTCTCAAGAGACACGACCAGTGTAAGGAGTTGCTGTCCCTATGTCCCCTGTTCCAGCGGCAGCTATGACAAGCAGGGTTTGCCGTACATAGGAGAGTGCTATTGCTACAGCCTCCATATGTGAGCATGTGAGCTGAGAGGGCTTTCAACATAGAGATGCAGTTAGACACCTAGATCTGTGGATCTAACCATATAGTCTTCCCATGTCTCACCTTCCGTGTTTTTACAATAGTGTGCAAACATCCATTTCCAGTGTATATGAGGTACCTGAAGAAAGGGTATTGTTGAGTAAGAATTACTTTTTTATTTCTGTATCAAACTCAAGAAAGATGGCATTCTTCTAAGCACTGTTAAGATTTCTTCACAAAATTGAGATGACTGAATAACATAAGAAATATGTAGAAAATTCAGCACTAATTCCAAATATAGATGAAGTGTTTTTCACAACATAATACAGAAAGCAAATAAGATTTCAAACCTCTGCTTTATTTTATGCCTTTTTATATGCATATACACTAAAACAATATATATACATTATACGCATGCGTGACACATATAGTACATGTGTCCTAGCCACTTAAAAGCTTTTTATCTGCTTGAAAAACAAAGTGTATCTGCAATATGATACTGAACACATACATTTCATACAGGCGCATTTCTTTCTTTGATTAAGATTAAAAGAAATTATTTGGGGTCTAAAATATAGCAATTAAATATCTGAAGGGAAAAAAATAGCCAGTAAATTATTTCTGTATTTATCATATTCTATCATATAATCTTTGAATTAGTAAATATAGTGACCAAGAACTGTGGGCTTTAAAATCAGTGATATAGTAACGTGAAACACAGTATAGTAGTGTTTCATTATAATAACCTTAGTGATATGAGATTCTTTATATACACAAATATGATCTTTAAAATGGCCTCTATCAGCCTAAAAAATGGACAACATCATGAAACTTGTTAAAGCCAAGGTGAACTGTGGCACCATATCCAAATGCAGAAAAAGACAATCACATTTTTCGACATTTCTACAGCTGATGGCATTGAAATGTCAGCAAAGCTCAAAGCAAAAGTACACAATAAATTTGATATTACACCACATGTTTGATTAAGCCCAAGGGTGAAATTGTAACCTGCAATTTTATTCTGAGTCAGTAGATTTCTGACACATTTTGATTTTTAACAAAGGGAAACTCAGTCCTAAGGCTTCACAGAATTCAGCAGGATTGTCATTGTTTTATTCAGACTCTCCTAGAAATTGGTCTTTACAAGCCTAGTGGACACAAGTACATTAGTAAATTTTATTATTGCAAAAACTGTTCCCAAAGAATTGTTTCAAATAGCAAGGCTATTTGAACACAGACTATTAATTAATGGCAAGTGTGTGGTGAAACAGCAACAGTATCATCTAATGAAAATTATATTATTTTCTACTTCATATGTTTTTATACATTAAAAATAGTTTTATACATGTACCTGAAGTTGTTCACATTTAAAATGCAAGGGTGTTGTCTTTGAAAACCTCAAGGAATTTCTGACCGTACTTGGTTATTTTAAAAAACCCATTTATACTCATTATAAAGTATAGGATAATTCCAATAATAGTTTTAAAAAAAACAACAAATCCAAACCAAAAAAACCCCCAACTCTGCCTCACAATGAAGACACAGGGAAACTGTATCCGTTATTGTGACAGGTCTCGGAGAAGAAATGCTTGACTAAGATGAAAGAAATACAAATGGCAAAATCCTCTCTGGTTTATGACCACAGAGCATGGTAATTAACTGACACATATTCAAGCACTTTTTAAGAAACAGCCTATTCAAAAGCCACGCGTTGTTTTTGTTGTTTCCTAATTTTTATCACACTGCTGGATGGCTCAGAAGTGATGCTGTCAAAGCGGCAGTCAAGGACCGAAGTAATTGGAACTGCTGGGTGAAAAGACAAGCTCCATACAGGAATTTCCTGCCACTCTGGTGACTGTGACAGAAAAGCTCTGAAAATGCCGGTAGAGATTTAGAATGATGAATAGCTGCTATGGTTAGTGAGAAATCTTGGAAGTTCAGTTTTGTTTTATTTGCTGAAATATTACCAAAGAAGGCTTGAAGCCTGTGACTTGTAAAATGTGACTCCAGAATGACCTCTGACAGTTGGGGTTGCTGTGGATGTTATGCTTCTATTTATCTGTGAGTATTGTCAGGTCCTTTGTCTCATTTCTCAAAATAAAAGCACAACCTTTGTCCCACTGTTTGTCATTATTTATACACTACAAGGTCAGTTCCTTTATTTTGAGACATCCTAATTTTCCTGACATTATTTGTTGGGGCTGTCTTTTCTACCATTCTTGATAATTATCCCTGTATTCCGTTCTCCAGTCTTCAGAGATAAACTAACAAGGCTATCTCCACGTAATGGACTTCAAAGTAAATTGTTGCAACGTTGAACCTAATTACCCTGCTGCTTGGTGGAATCTGTAACCCTGCGACAGGCACATGGGCTTCGCTGCCTTGAAGCTCCCAATGAAATAAGCTTGTGAGAATAATATCCACCAAAGGCAGGGAAATGACACAAAATAGGAAATGTGACTAAGGGTATCTATAAGCACTCCCAGGCAGGAAGTCACCCATCTCCTGGCTGGACACTGATTGACTCTGTCCCCTGCTGAGGTTCTCGGATGTGAACTCTCTTCAGGTTTTAGGTACTTAACACAGTTTAATGCCCATGACGGCAGCAGAGAGCCAGGAGTAGTAAGTTAGAGTATAAGTAATGCAGCAGACCCAGCTAGAGCATTCACCTGCAGGAGACCCACACTCAAATCCCACCTCTGAGCATTTAAACTCTTCAGTCTCTCAAGTCTTTGGAGAGCATTCCCCATGGTGCAGCGGTTAGAGCAGTGGGGAGCAAAACAACTTCTTTGTAGCTCTTTCATGCAAGGAATCATATGGTAAGTACAATTCCAGGCTATCAACATGATTAGATGTAAGAGGCAAAAAGATGGGATTGTGAAATCTTCAGGTATTTAGCCATTGGCCTCTTTGACACCACCAGGACTGTGGTTGTGATATCCAGAAATGTATGCGGAGTACTTTATAGACAGCACCTTGGACACATACAACAGCAGTAGAGCAATGGCTTTGAAGTTCTACCTGAAAATATTAGGCATCTGCAAGTTATTTGAAGTGAATGGACCTTGACATGATTTCACTCAAGTAGATCTAATTGCAGAAGCAGGGCCTGAAGACATCTGGAGAGCATCTTCAGAAGCATTAAAGCTTAAGACTGATGAAAAAAATCCATTGGTACTGAAAGAGTGTCTGCTAGACACTCTTAGATATAAAGCCTGTACCCAGAATAAGTGCTAAAACAATTTTATTTTGTATATGATTTTTCAAGATAGCTACAAAACATTGCATGAAGCAGACAAAATGAAAGTAATAATCTTCAAAGCCTAACACCACATCCTTTTCCTTCCTGGCATAAGTACAAAAATGCAAGCTAAAAGAAGATAACTTCTTACTGAATGAAACCGCTTTCACAGAGACTGAATCTAAACTGCTTTCCTCTCTTCTGCTAAAGACTCTTGAAAAAGCAGAAATGAACTAATCTGAGGGAGTGGGGGAGAAGGACTCCAGCAAACCTAATACAAAAATAAAGAAACATATTACATGGAAAATGTAAACTTACTGGTATAGCTGAACAGGAAGTTCTTTCATAACTTATTTCTGCGAGTTACTGTAGTTGAACACTTCCACAAGGAAAAGTGCATGTCAAAGTTATAAATGCAAATATATACAATTGATTTAGTTAATTGTCAAATATGTAGCTCTCACTTTCTATCTTAATTGTAAAATACAGAATCCCACAAAATTATACACTTTTCACAAAGCTGTAGTGAAATGCATTTGCAGGCCTTTAAAATATTTTTCTTCTAGTTTCTCTTACTTCTCTTGTGCTATTCACATAGCATTCTTTTTTCCTACACAACTTCTCTTTTCCAGTCCTACTTCTAAGTATTATACTGTATCCCTGTTACGTTGTAACAATTAACTTCTAAAAAACTACAGTAAGTCTCAAAAATTATCTACCAATAAATCAGAAACAAAAAACCTATAAATTTGTTATCCGTTTTTATTTACTTATTATTATTACCATGGTTTAATTTACCTAATTGTAATGGGTGCTGTGCTATACAGCCAAACAAAACCCCCTCAGACTGTTACCCACCATTAATACCACAACCAATTCAATTGAAATAAGAAAAAATAGTAACAAGGATCAATGCAATCAACACCTACCACCACCACCGCCACTAAAAAATCCTAAGAAAAAATGTTAACTAGAAATTACTTTCTAAATTCAGGATGCAATAGATACTGAGAAGAAGTGAATTGAAAAGTCAGCGTAGCACTGCTTCCAGGACACTTCTGTTCTGACAGTGCTCAGCTACTTATCAAGACAGCAGATAAACAGATGAGAACAGGAAACATTTAAACACAGCTTGGTGCTACTCTTCAAGCTACCACTCATGCTTTGAGAATAACCTCCCAACTTTGCCATTGCTTTCTGTGAGATCCATGTCCTCCCTCTCAACTAATGTTCCCAAACTGACTGTTTTCTCCTGAGTGTGCTGAAATCATACAGAGCAATCCCTTGCCAACCTTGGAAGAGTTACTGATCATAGAAACATGGGTCTCGCTTTGAGCTAGGCTGATATTTTCATTTAGTCTACACATATGTGTATATTGTGAGCCGTCCCTTGGTTTTCGCCTAGTCTGACAGATTACCTGGGATAAAAACAGTACCATGGTCTGTCTTTCTGCTCTAAGCCTGCTGGAGCTGCTTTTTGGAAAGAGTCACAAAACATCCTGGTACTCCTATAAAAGTAAATGCTCCTTGGCCAGTGGAAGAACAATAGACAGTTTTCCATTACATTCATATAATGTCTGTAAGTTATTAAAAATGCTCTAAGGCATGCAAGTCCCAGGAGGAGTGCCAATTGAAGGGAATATCATTTATATTGTGCCTATTTAAAATATCTTCAAAGAACATTAAAGTTGAATAGCCAGTGTTTCAGACAGGATTCACATATCAGGGAATGCCGGATGAAAGGCCATCTACCCAAATTTTGTATATATCTGTATGTCCTTGGCTTCTTGATCATGCATTGTTTTCCACTTTACAGAACATCATCTAGACCTTATGTGGAGCCTTTAGACCACCAACAAAAAATCACTAGTCTTTAAACAGAGATAAACACTCTTTGCCAGTTGCAAGGCAGGCTATGAAACAAGAGTGAAATGCAGGTCAGTTCTCATCCATCTTCCAGGAAGAGGTTGATCTGCTGTCTGTAGCCTCTATTAGCTAATAAAGCCAATACATTGGTTTGGCACATTCATTCTCAAGTGCATTATGCTTACATTTAAATCTTGGCTCCTTAATATTAGAAATCAGTATTTTACTCTTTCTGCTAGATCCCAATTAGATCAATTCTAGCAGTCTCAGATCCATGCAGTTTACCAGAGCAAAGTTTATTTCAGAGTTATCTCATCCACATCTTTGTGATTTTACCTAGACTGCGATCAAACGTGGCAAGGGACATTACTGATGTGATCAGTAAATGAAATCTGTCTGTTCAGTGCCAGATACTCAGATGTGCTTACTCCTGCCATTTCTTGTCCTCTGATCATCAGGACTTTGGACCACCAAAACCCCTTATCCTAGTTTTAAAAGAAAGCTAGAGCCCTAAATGTTTTTTTTTTAATTATTTTTCATTTCTCCAAACAATTTTCTGATTTTATTAATTTTCTCAGAGAAGGGGAAATCCACATCTAGGTAATGCCACCCTTTGTGAATTGGTATAGTCTGAGGGACACAAATTTCAGCAGGGAATGTACATGCACTGTCCAAACAGAGGTTACTAAATAATTTTATTAGCTTTTTCTCCAAGTCATCCTTGTGCTGAGAACAGACTCAGAGTCAAAAGGGGAATATTTAGAGAGACACAGCTGTCATTAATTTGGTGTTTTTAATTGATGTATATCATCAAGTATGATTATCACTTAGTAGCTTGATACTGTGGTCCTGTAATCAGCCGTCTCAGAGTCTTGACAAGCTGGTGGCCGTAGCTGCACCTATGTCATTTCTGAAAGCAGGCAATCTTAGCAGATACCGTAGATCTTTATGTGGCTGTGTAGATCACACAGCTGGAAACTGAGAAAAGCCTTTAAAATGTCTTACTGTACATTTTCTCCAGTTAAAGTGAAGGGAAATGAAATATTCATACAATATGAAGCTTCCTAGGCTGGAAATAGGGTTTCTCTTGCCAAAGGAAGCAAGCACCTTCTATAGAATATTTTTCTTGCCAGAAATATGGAATAAGCATTACCTGACTTCTTAAAATCGCCCTTCTATTTGATTTCTTACCAGACTGAAGTGAAATGTGAACTGTAGCTTTAAGGCCTCTCCCAGACTTAATAAGCTCCAGGTGTACTTGAAGCAGTTAATTGCCTCTGAAGGGAGCTAAGAGAATATTGTTCCAAGAGCCTGTTATTTCTGAAAAGACACTAAGATCCGGGTTTGCTGCCTCAGTGAGTTCCTATGGTGAAAGTTATTCATGTACAGGAGCTATCAGGCTTGAAAGAAAGAGCTTTTATGGAGAACCTCTTTGTGGAAGGATGAATGCGCTGAAGATTCTCTACAGAAGGCTATTTGAATTACATGCATCTTAAACAGTGTATGTTGAACTAAACCCCTCTGAATTTTATGGAAATGGGCCCAAAGTGTGAAGCTGGGCTCATGATCCAGGTTTCCTCCTAATAGAGGGGGCTAAATTCAGTTTTAACATAAGGCTCCTCTCCAATTTTATTAACAATGAATTCTAGATGGCTCTTTTGACAACTCTTGGTTGTAAAAAATCTCTTGGTGTAACAAACTTTCTTTTGAGAAAAATCAAAACTTCCCTGATAGTAATTCTGCAGCTCTATAATGTTCTGACACAGTTTCTGTTTTTCTAACACTACAATTAAAAATGCATTTGTATTTTTACATTAATAGTAATGAGATATACATGAAGAAAAAAATCTTCAGGATCAATTCCCTCCTTTCTAGCTTCCATATTATCACATCGTGTTAACTAGCAACGTATTGCAGCCAAGAGATGCAATAGCTACCTAGTTATGCTTTTGCAATTTTATTTGACTATCATGTTTAAAGTGTGAAGGGGTTAATATAAAAAAATAACTTTGGCAAGTGCTTCTCTCCAGAGACACAGGTTTTTAGTAAATCACATTGAATTATGAAACATATGTATCATGTTGATTTGTAAAGAAGAGCTACCTTGTGACTAAGACAAGATGCTATAATTTCTGAGGTGCAGGCTCAGTTCATCTTTTTAAATTTTCCATTGTGGCCCTGGATAAGTCATCACATTTTTCAGTCTAATCTTGTTCTTGAAAGAAACTTATCTATTAGGATTGAAATTTTCCAAAATTTCAGTCTGTATGGGAAGTTTTAGAACAGATGTTTTAACCTTGGCAAAATTACAAGTAAAGAAAACAGGCTCTTGTTTTGGGAAGTGTGGAGCAATTCCAGGCATGAGGTAAAAAATTTCAGCGAGACACTATCTCCATATCTAGCTACGCTTCAACTCAATTTCTTCACACTTCTTGTCATGCTAAACTTAAACATTTCTGTCCTAATAATATAGCTGTGTTTTTGGGTTATTATATATATGGCCCTTCTACACCTTTCCTTTCCACAACTTTTGACACTACTTGAATTTCCATCAAATCGGAAATCGGATCATAATTCCAGGAAGGTATACACAATCTCTTGTTTTTTCTGGCACACTTTCTCAGGGGTTATTCATTGTTTGAAGGTGATTGGTGGCTGAGGCATTATTTCTAAATCCAGGCTACTCTTGAGCATGATTAGAGTGTCATTAAATATTTTTAATGTACATAAAGTGCTGGCTATAAAACTCAACCATCTGGCATTGCTGTGTCCTGGTGGTTGGTAAGACAGTAAAAGAATACATTCAACCCATTTTGCCCCTAGAACAACAGTAATAATCCAACAGAAACCCAAGATTTATTTGCTAGAGAAGGAGCATTTCAATGCTGCTGAATATTATTTTTAAATCATTATTATTATTATGCAATATAAATACAGGTGCATCTTGGAAGGCCTCAGTATCAAGATTTCAGACACGCTCTGTAGTATCAGTAGTTGAATAAGGCACATCCTACTCTCACATGATATTACAGTTAAGAATCTGGAACACTTTGGATTACCAGGAAATTCCTAAAAAGCCTCATTCTTCGTTTATTTAGTTTTACAACTAGTGAAGTGTGAATATGTTCAAGATGCAGGCAGCGTTTTTGACAAGGAGGAGTGTGTAGATGGAGGGGACATGCTGGGACATCTCAGCAAAGCAGTCGTGCCACTGTACATGTCATACTTAAGAGCACTAGATTTGGGGAGGAAGCCTACAACCCCCTTACTCCCTCCCCCCTTAATAAATTTGCTTTAAATGCATCAACTTGAGGGCCTCACCTAACCTGGAAATTTCTCTGTCTTTTCTTTTTTAATCTCAAAAGAAAAATTCTTTATGTGCTTCCTCCAAAACAGATATAAGGAAATCAATAAGTGATACTATACTTCTAAAAAAAAAAATGAAGAAAAACCTCAAAACAAAACAAAAAAATCCCGTCAGTTTACTATCATGCCTTAAAGTGCTGTTCCACATCATAATTTGTCTTCCTCAGAACCTACGTAAGATCTAGCTTTCCTGTGTTTCCCGTAAACTGGTCTGTTTGGACTATTTCAGATAAAGGCAACAAGCCAGTCTGAAGAACTTCTTGGAGAACACCAAGTACCAGATCTGCTCATATGAATAAACTTTACTTTAAACATTCTTCCAATTGCAGTTTTGGAACTGCATCTCACAGAGAGATAAAATCCTCACAAATAATTTGTTTTCAAACTGTTTAAGGTTGCATAACTTAAAACTTTAAATTCTACCCAAAACCAAATAGGAACCAGAAACCAATTAATCTCCTGCTTTGCATAACAATTTGATTTGAAGTGTTGCTCCCTATAGACTCTGAAACGCTCCATAGGTGGGTTGATGAAAGTATGGATTTTGGTAACATCTGAAACAAAACAAAACACGTTGCCATTTCAGGAACTCAACAACATGGACAACCATCCTGGCACTTGTAATTTAATTGACAAGTATTGTGCCCTTTCTAGAGTCCTTATACCCTCACATTACGACAGCAGGTTGAAATCTTATGATGCGGCAGCTCTGTCCTCATCGTAGGATTTCTTAGTATCTCTAAAATTACGCCATCTCAAATTAGTCATGAAGCCATGAATGTGCCACCCAGGAGAATATTTTTTTTTTAGATAGTCGTCTTGTTCTACTAGGATATTTTAAGCCCTCCAGCAAATTATTCAAAAATCTCATTGCCTTTCCATTCTGCCTAGGCTGTATTTAAATGCAAGTAACTGAACTGAGGCAAAACGGTGTGCCCAGTGGAGTCAGGCTATGACTTCTAGCAACAGCACTGACCAGATGTGTTACAGGAATTTTACAATATAATGTTTGAAACGTATGTTACTATTCAACCTGCTCTGTCAACGCTCAAATCTCGCTGAACAGTGTCTGGTCCAATCATGAATCTTTTTTCTACGTGTCCTGTAGTGGGGAACGGCAAGAAAATGAACACTGTCTGTGATGCTAATGCTATCGCACATATAATAAAGGACAGTCTGTTTGCCGAGTTGATTGGGGTAATAGCCTTTGCATAGCACAAGAGGCAGGCTCAGAAAGTGTTTTACAGTGGTAAAATTTGTAATGTTCTCACTTCCATCCACGGCAGTGGCTAGTAAAACTTTGGGATTCCCTATGGGTTACCAGGGCATGTGACTAAAATGGAAATCTTGGGGATGAGGTGGTTCATAGGCATTCCTTAGCATTTGCTATGGGTCATTTTATACTTCCATTCCAGGGTGCACAAAATAAAAATAAGAGATATTTAATACACAGAGAAATTGAAGAGTTATGCTTTTGAACAAACAACAGGAACTTATTTTTGGTAGTAGAAACTGTATCTTAAAATCCAGTATGAAAAGGCCGACTCAGTGCTAATATTTTTAACCAGTTTATTGATGTAGAAGGTACAATGAAAATACATTGCTTCCCGTTCCAAATTTGGCAGTTGTCCAGTTTACAGGTCTGACTACTAACTGTCTATTCTAATACCAGTTCTGTAGTTATCCAATTAGGTGGAGCTGGGAAACACACATCAGACATTCACATCCACATCTGTATGTGACAGACAGAACTTCTGATAGTCAGTGAAGCACATGGAAAGTGGCTGATTAAATTCTTCCATCTGAATTTGTAGGCTGAAAATCTGATCTCAAGTTTTTCCACTCTTTCTAAAATCTGACAGTTCGACATCCACCTCCCCAACTTCAACTGATTCTTAATGTGATTTGGAATGACATGAGGCTGCATTTTCACTCCATGAAATGTGCACTGTAATTTGTTCTAAATGTTAAAGGAAGAAGATTAGTTAGATTTCTATATTAATAACTACTCAAACTAGGCAAAAAATCGGTGACTTTTACCTGTTTAGACTTAGGTAAAATATGGAAGGATTTTTTCCCACAATAAAAGCATTATAATTAATCTTTCTTTTAACTAAAGTTAAATTAATAAGCATAATTAATAGACATCAGCTTTCATATGTCTTGTTATGAGAATGTACACCCCTATCCTCTTATTGTTTTTGTTGAGGAAAACCAAGGAATCCTTTAAGAGGATTAATACATGCAATGTGCTTTTAAATGATAAAAAAACACAACATTTGAAACATTTCTGAGCAGAAAGCACTTAATAAAATCTATTAGAAGTAGTAGCAAAATATTCAGAAAGTCAATTTGTAAAGCATTTACTTATATTTCCTATGTGCAAATCATTTTGTATGGACTACAAGGATCAGAGAATGAAGTGTCAGCAAATAACTTCTGAAATACAAGATACCCTTGTAGTTAAATATTTCATTTCTGCATGAGTGGTCGTGAACATCTATGGATTTACCAGCCTTTTGTAGCCTATATAGCAGGATAATATGAGAATACCTTCTACAAGTGAAATTGAATTTTAAGATATTCAGATAAAGTGGGTCAGAATAGTATGGAATTATCAACAAACTTAAAACACTTCATGTCAATTTTTATTACATTCAGTAGAACAGAGCTCTCAAAAATGATATAATCTAACCTTTTCAATAATAAAAAAAGAATACTCCTTCTTTAAAAATCTGATCTCACAAGTATTTTTCTTTAGGGAAATACAGCTCATCTCAGAAATATCCCTCTCTTCCTTTCACTGTCATTTATCATTGAATTCAACTGAATCTCTTTCACTGAGACTTTATAATTTCATCTTTAATACCCCCCACTAATCTCCCTCATGGTGGCCTTCAGCCAACAAATGTTCTTTACATTACAATACCCTCATTTATTCAATTCCCAAGAAACAGATCTGTGAAAGGGTTAACCATTTGATTGTCAAAAGCTTTGGGTTCTGCTGAGCTACTAAATTTTATGTGCACTTATTACCCAGGTTAGGTTCAAGCCATTGCTGGGCTGGCACCGCGTTTGCCTAACAGGGATAGACCCCTGTAGGGAAAACTAGACAATTAGATGATACTCTGCACACCTAGCATTTATTCAGCCTAAGCCACACTGGTATAAACTCAAAGGTAAACCGTCTTTCCCTGATTACTCACTGGGAGTGCTGGTTCCACAATAAGGAGTTGCAACTAAATCTAAATTAGAGGAACGAAATTAGTTTACCAGATCACAGCTCCTGCTGCCCCTTCATGCAATACCCAGGATGACATTCTACTTTGTTCCAAAAAGGGAGTGGGGAGAAATAATTTGCAGCTTAAATGGGTAATATGAAAAGACTTATGTTTCACCATTTATTTTATCAAAAGGAAATTACATACCGAACAAGCAGATGCAATATCACAGGGGCTGAAGCGACAACAGCAATGTGTTTGTCTCCTGCTCAGTCGTCCCACTTTCGGTATGTTCATCTGACAGTTATTAGTTGAAAGTTAGTCTCTCTACCAAGTGACCTGCATTTCATATAAATAATTAAGCATTCTTTGGAAAAAGTACGTGAATATAAGTTTCCTGTGTCCCAGGAGAATGTCCTTGCTGCCTCCCCCCTTAACCTTTCCCCTAATTCACACTTAGTTATTTAATACAGCATTTAATAGCCTTAACAGGAAATATTGAGGAAGCTCTACATCCTTTTCAAGAAGCCTGGTGATTAGGACATTCCTACATTAGATGTGGAGGATTTGGCTTCAGATTCCTGTTTCAAATTACACTAATTGCAGCATCTTAAGGAGGTCCTGCCCTGTGTATTGAGACAGAAGTCAGTGTCTCTTTCCGGCTATTTTCTGTTACAGTTTCCAATTCTTGTAAGGTCTGAGAACACTTCTGAGGTTTGAACCTGTGTCTTGGGCTCAAGCTAGAGAATTTTGTTGGTATTTAGGCAGGTGGTAAGTGTTTGGACTCTGGAGCATCAGCACCCCACCCTGCTCACTGGCTGAAACTTCGGTACTTGCACAACAGCTCGCTGGGCTGAGGATCCACAGAGTGCACAATATTTCTCTATGAAGTGGATTCAAGTAGGCGGGTGCCTCACTCCCTATTTCTTTCATCCAAAGACAGGTCTTGATAATTGGCCACCCACAGCCAAATGAAAAAAATGGGTGTTACTTTTATCTTGCTGAAGAAACAGTCTGAAAAATGTTCTTAACCCACTTGTAAAGTCTCTTTACTGAGTTT
>JAVJGI010000060.1:79113693-79131514 GCA_035590275.1 Ibycter americanus | reverse complement strand
AAAGGCTTCTTTAGAACAATAAAATGGCTTTTGTCTGATCACATTGATCTCTGACTGAGTCCGCTTTGCGGCACACATTAGCTTTATATAGACAGGTATTTGATTTTCAAAATAATACCGGTTTGAAACAGTACAAAATACCCACAATGTTAATCTCTCAGATTAAGTTTTTTCTTGCTAGAGTATCTGATCAGAAATATTCTGAAGGAAAAACAACTTTAATAAGGCTACTGTATGTCTGGGTTTCCCTGGTCTTGGTGATTTTCCTACTATAAGTTTTGCTTGGGCAAGATTCATCCTGCTTCATCCAAGATTCCACATGACTGGTAACATCAGAAAGGCTGAGAGGTCTCAGCAAATCTTAATAGCCTAATGCAATCACATAGCTCTACATCCACATTCAGAAGAGAATAAATCAGACTCACTGCAGGTAAGATAACCTGATCATGGATCTGTATTTCCATGGCAAAAAAATTCCCCCTGAAATATTGCAGTCCTATGCCTAAGTATCCGAATATCATCCCAAATGCTGTTCTGAAACTCAAATCTTCTAGGGTTTTTTTCCTCATATGACAGACATACTGCCTATTTGCCTCTGGGAGTTCACCCACATCACCTTGCCAATATGCCTGAAATCTGAACTGGAGACAGACTCGTTTAACCCCTAAGTTCATTCATGTTAATCTCTTTCTACTGACACTGCAGATATAGGTGGCAATCAGACAAAAAGCAGTAATAGGCTGTCCACATGATGTGGACACTAGCATAGGAAGAAACTAATAACAAAGATTGATACTTGTTTCATGTAGTTACCCAATTGTTCTTTCTTTTAAGATAAATGCAGTGTAAACCATTCTTGGTTTCTGAATCATCCTTTTCCTTTGTCAATAGATATTTTAGATGAGGTGAAAGACAGTAATAATGAAGAACCCTGAGAAAAATGTATTTGCCCCCATACTGGTCTGCCCTCCAAATATTAATGGAACTTCAACAATTAATTGAAATTATCTAAATGAGAATGGTTTTCCAGTTATCTAAGAACAAGCCTGTGACTACCAGTAGGTTTGTTTTCCTCATTTAAATGGAAAATTATACTTTTGCCTATATATACTAGTACTGTTTAAAAATGTTTATAGCACAGAAATTGTCACTGCAAGGATACCAGCAGGTGGAGGATGAATGCTGTCAATGCTTCCAAAAACAGTCAGTCATTAGATTTAATATTAGAGTGTACTCTTTTAACACTAGAGGAAGGGAGTAGGGAGATGGCAAATGTGGACTTTTCCCACGTTTTACTTACAAAGACAAAAGGTCAGGTCTGAAACGAACTGAAAATATGCCAGAAGTGCACAAAACATGATGATGTGAAAGTCCACGTTTCAGTTACCTCTCTGTGTATCAAATTTTAGCACTTTATATACATACATATATACATACATATATATATATATGTCCAGTCTTTCATATATTAAAAGATGTGTCCTAGTGATTTACTTTCAGGCACCTGGAACGTACAATAGAAGTGCATGTCGTGGTTTAACCCTGGCCGGTAATTAGGTGCCACTCCCCCCTCACCCAGGGGGACAGGGAAGAGAATTGGAAAGGAATGTAAAACTAAAGGGTTGAGATAGGAACAATTTAATAACTGAAATCAAATAAAAATGAAAGAGCAATAATAATAATAATAACAGTTATAATGAAAGGGAGGGCGAGGGGGAGAGGAATGAAATCCAAATGAAAGGGAGAAAAGAAAACAAGTGATGCACAACTGCTCACCGCTCACTGACCGATGCCCAGCCAGCCCCCAGGCAGCCATCGGCCTGCCCCGACCACCACCACCCCACCCCACCCCACCAGCTTATATACCAAGCGTGACATCCCATGGTATGGAATATCCCTTTGGCCAGTTTGGGTCAGCTGTCCTGGCTGTGTCCCCTCCCAATTTCTTGTGCCTCTCCAGCTGTCTCACTGGCAGGGTCCAAGACACCAAAAAGTCCTTTACTTAGTACAAACACCACCCAGCAACAACCAAAACCATCAGTGTGCCATCAGCATTGTTCTTACGCTCAAGCCAAAACTGTATCCCAGCCGAAACCAGGACAGTACAGAAGGCATAAAGCAATTCAGAATAGGGTTGGAGCAAGTGTTTCATAAGGAGTGAAACAATGCAGCCAGTGCTGGAGATAGATAAGGAATTATACTTGACAAGTCAGACACAGAGAGAAACTGTTCACAAGATCTCTGAGGAACAGTCTGGGACTATCAGAAGCACTGAATCTAGATTTTATTAGGTTAGATATCTTCTACATTCAAAGAAATAAATGTTCCCATATCCTTTCCAAATGAGTCCCAGGTTGACCCAATTTGCATGGAAATGTTTACACTTCCTTCAAGGTAAATCATCTAAACTTACTTTTTACTGCACTGAAACGAAAACTAATTTATCATTTCCCTATTTACAGTACTGGAATATTTACAGCCAGACATGTACCACACATCGATATAACAAAGACTTAATGAGCTTCAGTCTTTTGCACTAACAGCAACATGTAGACATAGTCCCTGTTACGAGATTTTTTTACTTGCTTTCAGTAAATGAAATCAGCTTTTTAAACTACCACTAGGCACAGTAGAGTTAACAGAGCTTTGGCCCAGCTGTGTGAAGGGGCTGAATCAGGAGCAATATTCCCATATTTTGGTGTCAAAGAGCCAGCATAAGCGGTGGCTCTCACTGCCTCAAGTATGCAGTCTGTGAGGAATAACCTTGGTCACAGCTTTGCAATGCCTGCTGCAGGATCCACTGGTTATTTGATTAGTGCCTGAGGGTGAGTACCAATCACACCACTCGTAGCATCTTTCCAACCGCCTGCAGGACTCACTAGCAAGTCCAGGCTCAGTGAGACCTCCAGGACCACTGGGTGTTCAGGGGCTGTCTTCTAGGAAGAGGTAGCACTGCTGGTTTGTTTTAAATTGAAACATGGTCAATCATTGCCACAGTTGTCTGGAGCACATTAGTAAAGTCATCAACGGGAATGATGGAGGCATTAAGTAAAAGGTACAAAACACAGCTCAGAGCAAGTGTGTGGGTCTGTGGGACATTAATGCAGCATTATGGTTGTATGGCGTCTAACAAGATTTGTTGCTGTAGTAATTTTGTTGCAGTACTCAGCCATGCAATGGGACATAGCTGGCAATATCAATATAAGTGTTGAGGGGAGCATAATAAAGCTTTCAGGACCTGGCAGCACCATTAGGTTTCCCAACACATATGCCATGGTTCTAATTCTGCCTTTACATGTTAGCAAGATCTCACTGTCCTCTCAAGCCTCAGATGGAGCCAGGTTAAAGCTTCAATGGAGCAAGAGGAACATGCACTCAGTGCCGTATTGCCACGCAGCAGATGTACTGTTGTCCCTGCTGTTTTTTCATCCCCTGATGCCATGGGGCGGAATGGAGCTGGGGGACCACAGCAGAGCCAGCATGCAGTGGGACCAGGTGTGCAATCAGCGATGCTGCCATTGCCCTGTGGTGGAACAGCTTGGCTGCCCCGGCAGTCTGCCTAAGGAGCTGCCTGCTGGGCTCGTGTGTGTAAGTTGCGTGTCCGCTGGTCCAAAAGACTGTGCAAGAAGGGGAGGGTTAGGTAGGAGGCACAGCAATGTGGCACAGCTTCAAATGCGAGATTTTTGTCTCTCAATACAAGGCTGGCTGTGCATTTGAAAAAACCATAAACTCCTTCCTAGCCAGACAGGCACGAAAACATGAATGTGTGTATGTATGTGTAAACACAGATGAATTGGCTTTGACATTCAGAGTTCCTCAATTCAGGGGAGTGCTTGCTTGCAGGCATTTTGAGCCACAAAAGCCAGCCCTGATAACTTTATTTGCTCACCACTTAGTAATTATATATTTCAGTCACCCAAAGATGTTCAAATGCTGGAAACTGGAAAGAAGTATCAGACATTTTTATAAATACAGTGACTGATTCCATGATTTATTCATGAGGTTATAAGGTACTGTTGGGTTTAGCAATCACTCCATAAATAGGGCAATAAAAGCACAGACCAACACCTTTCACTTACCCTAGTAAGTAACTTCATGGTCAGATTTGTATGGTATACTGAGCAGAAAGCCATTTTCTATCAGATAATGAAAATATTTAGAAAACCTCTGGAGCAGCGAGGTCTATAGAACTTCTAAAACTGTAATTGCTTTCTGCCATTATTAGAATTGAAAATATTGGTAAATTATTGACGTTTCCCAGTAAATAGGGTGTTACACCAAATAACCCTCAGGCTGCTAAGAAAAGCGTTTTTGAACTGCAGGAAAAAGACTGGTTACTTTTTCATCTATCTTCCTCTACTGCATAACAGTATCTATTTATAACAATATTCTTGTTGTCATAAATAGTTTTTTATAAGAAAAGCAGCTGTCATTTGGAATAGAGTGTATTTTATATAATTCAAAATCAGAAAAAAAGTTAAAATAAGTTTTAACAAATGTAATCATGTAGGACTCACCAAACGCAACCATGCATACTCTGCAATAACTCTTTAGCATATCAACTCAACTATAAAAATGTTATAACATTTGTTATTTAAAAAAGAATAAATTATTTGAGTTCACTCTAAAAGTTGGGCCTGTTCTAAGCTGGTCTTTTTATTCGATGTGTTGGAGAAGTATCTTTTCTCTGAGATGACACCTGAGTCTAAATCTTTCTCCCCACATGGAAAAGAACACAGCACGCATGAGATGTGTGGTTCTGATTTTGAAGAGTTTGTGTGGACTCTGCTTGATCATTAGCTGAGGCATCTCTGAGGAAAACCTGGGGAGGCTCAAGTGACCACAGCAAGTTACGGTGGGTATTACAATCCCACCAAACTGCTTTAAATAATTTGCATTCACTACAGATTACAAACTTAAAAAGAACCAGACTTTATCCTGTAACCAAGAGTACAACAGAAACTCCAGATCTCAAAGAACCTGAAAAAGCCTGAAGGAAATCAGAAAAGTATATTGATGTGGCCACAATGTTCTCAAGTCAACTGAAGAACAAGCTTCTGAATTTCTATACTGTACTCCAGTCTACTAAGAATATATACTCAGAAATTCTGCTGAACCTTTGCCAGATTCAGCTCAACAATTAAATGTAAAATTCATGTCACACAGTGGAAGCTGTCCAACATTATTAAAAACAAATATACTTTGTAATAATTTATTTTGCCAGTGCATTAGATCACATAGCTTGTTTTTCATGCAGTATTTCTGTATATTTTTGAAATGTTATCATAAAGTTAAATTACTTATAAAGGATTAGCATGTGGCATTAAGATAAATGGTGGATTCACCAGAAAGTGCGTTAGTGACTGCACAACCTGTTTAGGTGGTGTGGTTCAGTTAAGCCCAGGCAACAAGGCAGACTTAGGCCTGGCAAGTCATCACAGCTCTCACAAGATTTGGCTTCCCAGGGACAACTGGACTGGCTTTTCAATACAGGAGGGAATTATTTATCCTGCATTTACTTTAGTTTTGGGTGAATGGAAGCAGTGATCTCACCTGCATTTACCAGCACCAGCTACCTCATACTGTGTATGTCTGGGGAGCAAAAGGCTTTCTCAGAACATCAGCTTAGCTAGGCAAAGCCAGGTAGATTTCTAGTTGAAACTACAAGTTGCAGCCATTAAAGGTACTTTAATAGGTGTAAAATATTTTCAGTTATGAGGTCGAGTGTGATTCCAGGGGTAAGGGATAATCTTAACGAAAGAACGAAGTGCAGCTAAGTTGGTGGTTCTTGAACCATCACCGAGTGCTAAATTTGTTCTTGGCCATCTTGGGCAGAAGACTCATATGAATAAACTCTGCAAAAAAAATTTTCTATTTAAAATGTGGCACTTCAAGATCTGTGCCTGCTAGAACAGCTCCTTCTCCCAAATAAAGACACCAGCAGTTAAGTTCATGCTCAGCTACTGCCTTCCAAATCTTTCTTCCAGCAATAATAAGAAATTTTTCATATGCCAAACACCGTGCTAATTCCCAGACAAATCATTAACAATCTGAACTGTTATGCAACAGGTAAAACTAAAGAGGTTATACATGATTAGCCAAAAACCACAAATGCAGCCTGTGTCTGAGCAGAATATAGAGCTGAGCTAAATAAAATAATTGTGGGTACCGCTACCTGACTGCCTTCTGAAACCAGTCAGCTTTGTGCTGGGATGGGAGAAAGTTACTGTTTACACTGTATGTTCAAACATATTTATATACTTTATGTTGTTATGTCAAAAGTAGTTCAGTCAGCTTTTAAGAGCACATTTGGGAATTTTTCCACTATTGTTGGTCTCATCTGCGCTTCCTGTTTTTATGGATGATTCGTTTCAGGAAGTGCTGAGGCCACAAAAAATACACATATTTATCAAAATAAACCAAACTCAACTGAACCTAATATTTTTCATGTAAAACCAAAGCACAATCTCATGACTTCACAGGAAAAGCTTGAACTCTGTGAAATTTCAAGATTTTCAACGTTTTTCAGCACCTTACCATTTCCTTTGTTTCTCAGCTACAAAGTTTGGTGCTGAACTTAGTGCATTTAAAAGAGCAGATTAAAAGGGGGGAAAGATAAGGTTATTACGCACAGTAAAAAAGAAACTCACTGTTCTGCACCAGCTTTTTCCATCGGTCAAAAATATATAACCACAAATACTTCATTTACAGCAAATTAATTTACACAAGGACTTTGCAAAGTAAAATAAAGTAAAAAAGTATTGAGAATTGCACTCTCTATAGCTGCAGTATACTTCACATAAAATAATCTACTCTTATGTTAGTAGCCTGATGCAACTTCCATGAGAATGTCAAAGCTGTGCTTTGTCAGTGTAGTTGGGTTTTCTTCCTCAAATAGATTTAGCAAGAGTCAAAGATTTCTTTCCTTGTCTGATCACGTCTGTAATGTTACAATGTCCTCGGTGCGCTCACATCTCAGGAGAAAACTGTTCTGCCAGGTTTTTTTCAAGGCAACTAACAAAAATCATCATTATTTTGGCTACTTACTAACCTTTTAACTGTTGCCCTAACTACAAGATCACCAGCATCTTTCCCATAACACTTCTGTAAGAATCACAGAATTGCTGAAAAAATTATTTTTACAGTGCAGTAGAACTGCTAAGCTTTTGCCTCGTTTTTGATTAATTTCATGCCTGACTCAGTCAGAGATTAGGCCCTGACACAGGTTATAATTAAATATTGAAATCATGAAGTGCAAGAATGTTTAATTTTTAAAATATGAGTTTTAATTTACCTCATACAGAGAATAGCTCTGGTCACCTGCAGAGATGCATTACACACTACATTGCCTAATGTAGGATGCCTGAATAAGGCTGAGCATACAGTTAAAGTAAACTAATGCAATTTACTGAACAGCAGTCAAATATTTATCCAGTTGATGAAGCAGACTTTATGTGAAACTCAGACAATAATTAAAGAGAAGCCTTGCTTAAAACATGCTTATTCCAGTTTTCACAAATATGTTATACCAAAGCAGCATCTTCCTTTCCTCAAATATTGATGTTCTCCTAACACATTATACAGTGAGCTTGTCCTTGGCATTCTCTTGACTATTTAATGAATACATTTCCTGGCATTTGCCTTATCTTTGTTATGTTGTTCTTTGGAGAGCTAGAGCTATTAGTTAGCCCTTGACAGAAAAACATCGGAGCAAGCTAGTAAAAGGTCTTACAGTATCAGGGTTATTAACATGGTATTTGATTAAACCATAGAAAGATGAGGAACAGATACCACAGAATATGTCCCCTGTAGTTAGACTTTCACAGCCTTGGATGTATTTTCATAGAACTTTCACATTTGTTTTTGTCATTTTATCTGAGCAAAAGTCTGAATAGTCACAGGCTGAATACTAATCCTATGATTATTTTGTAGTGCTGTATCTCTATCATTTCAAATAGAAACGAATATGTCAGATATTTCCAGTTTTTTAGAACAAATATTTTTGCTTCAAGTTTCAGTTTTCATAGCAAAAAAAAATATTGAAATCCTTTTATACCAACAATCTGAAATATGTGTTGAGGAGATACATTTTTTACATGATTTAGAACAAAAGGTAAACAGTTAGCTTACAGACATCTGTAAAACTGTAAATGGTCTCAATTTTTAATTTATAACATTGAAATTTGTGTACTGCACAATTTCCAAGCATTATTCAATCCTCACATTTCAAAACACTATTAGAATCAGGAAGCCTAAGTAGTTGTTCATCAAAAACACCTAATACTGACCACAACAAGGAAGGACACAGAGTTTTGATGTAATCTGTATTCCTGAAAGAGGTGGAAGTGTATTTCCATGACAATCTGATGACTAGTAGGTAGTGAAGAATACATACTCATTGGCTATTAACAGTCATTAGGAAATCACCAAATTTTTCATTAGTACGAAGCTGATGAAATGTTGATGTCCATCACCTTCAAAATACACCATATTTCAAAATACACCCTACAAATGACAGTTCACTTAATCCAAACACTACCATTTTTTTTGCAATATGGATGGATAAATAAACATAAAGTGGCTTCATGAGGTTTCTCCTAAACTAAAGTAACATTTTTGCTTTGATAGCTTTTTTTACTTCGACAATGTCACACGTACAAGAAGCCCCTGCATCAGGAAGGCTAATGTTGCATTTTTGAGAAATCAGGATTATCTTATCTAGATCAGAAGAGCTATAAAGGCAAATGCCAACAACACCAAGTTAGCACAACAGAAAAGCCCTTGAGCAAGAGCCTAACTGGCATGAACTACCGTAACTACTTCAATGGAGCTGTGCCAGTACATGTCAGCTGGGGTTCTGGCCTGGTATTTAGAAGGTACATTCAGCCACACTTCGTTTTCAGCTGCAGCCTCCAACCCAAACCAGCTGCATCTGCAAGCAGCTAGGAGACTGCCTTGCAAACTCTGTCTCGACTATTTCTATTCTTGAATGTGCAGTATCACCTCAGTCCTTGCTGTGCTTAAAGCCAATATACCGAAAACAGTTACAGATTTAAGTAAAATGCTGCTGTTCTTATGTGTCCTGGGGGTCAGGAAAATTTAGAGGATTTCTGTATGTGCAAGCTCTGTAAAGTCAGACAATTAATGCTTATTAGCAATAGGACATCACAGCAACCAGTTTGAGCTGCAGAGGGTTTGGCATTGTATTCTGCCATTCTGTTTGCAGTGTTCATGTCATTGCTCAAAGCATGTAGGAAAATGACAAATCACAAAGTTTTAACTACTCACTACTCATCAGTAAACTGATCTGGGGATTATCAGCCAGTATTTTTTGTAGGGTAAGGCAACAATCCCACCTAACTTGTTTCCCCTTACTTAAATGGGGGAGGTTGCTCTCTGCCCATCTTTCTACCTGCCTTTTCACTGATGATTGAGGAAATGCGAAAAGGCATCTAGTTTAATTTTAAATCAGACTTCAACAAACTCAGTCCTATTTGCCAGGTATATTACTGTTCATATGATTACATAAAGAACCTCCTTGCTAACACAGGTACAACATATTCAAAGGACTAAAGCACCAGAAACTCAAGCAAGACCACTAGTGCTGTCATACTGTATCAGATTTTGCGGTGATTTTTAAAACCTGCTGTTGTTGTCGATTTGTACGGGACCTTCAGATTTATTATATGACGATTTAAGGTTGAGTCGGACCATCAGATTTCCAGGATTAATTGGGTGAGTGCCCAATTAAGCAATAAAAGTATTGATTAAGCTATAAAATATATAAGTAAATTTAAAACTATTTTGACTACAGTATTTTATTAGTAACCATGTTTGAACAATTTTAAATGCTTTTCAGTACGATTGGTTTTGTGCTCTTCTCCCCAAAAGGTTTCAGCACTAGTAAAAATCTTTGAGTAACTGTTGTGCACCACCAAACAGACAAAAGCCTGACCTTTTAGCTGGAAGTAAACCAGGGACAGATTACAGGAAATGTGCCATTTTTTGAGGATCACTTTGGTTTGTCCGCAAACATTGTTGAATGTCTTTAAACTCAGGGTCCTATTCACAGCCAGCTCTGTGGTGATTCACATTAGATGACATCACTGATTCTTTTTCTGTTCAGCTATTTCCCTTTACATATCCCATTTTAACATAATAAATTTTTTTAAAGGGCATAGGAGTTTTAAGGCCATTTGTATCCCAAAGTCACTGAGATCAGGCCAGTCCCTACCTCTCATCCATGAACACACTCAGACGATCTCAGGAAATCACACAGCAGCTGATCAGCCCATGAAACTTCCACTCCACATTTCTTTTACTACAACTGTTTCCCAAGACCATACAAAAACTCACATTGCTATTCCAAAAATTACTGACACTGCGAAAAATGCAATATATTCCAGCAGGAAATATCCAACACATGCAGATGCCTTAGGTGAAAATACCTGCAGATTCTTGTCTCTAAAGCTCACATTTTTACACCTTTATACCTCCTTTGTGTATATATACTGCTGACCTATTCTCCTGTTTATACCTATTTACTCCTTGTGTAAGAGCACCTCGTGCTTTACCGGCTTCCACATCATTTTAGCTATAATCCTTGCACATCATTTATCAAGATCTAAGACTGTATGTCAGGGAAGCTGTCACAAGATTGATTCTGTGTTGTCAAAAAGGAAAAAAAAATAATGCTTGAAGGATCTAATACTGTGGCCCTTAATTGCAAGACTAATTGTACTTAATAGATCCACTCCTGGGGGCTATGGGAGTGGGTCTGAACAGATTATGTATTGCCCCCTAGACACCTGTACTTGCTTGGCGTGCACCCACTAAGAGCAAGGCTGATTCACATGCCAGAGCAGATGCCACTAATACAGAGGGCCGTGAGTTTAGCCTGCCAGAAAGGATTCATTTTCACATTTAACCGTTCACTGCAGCAAGATACATGGGTACACACTGGCTTGTGACTGTCACAGCCCCATGCTATTTTACAGTGCATAGAATCTGTAATGGAAGAAATCATTCCACAATAAAAATTATTTAAGATGGCCTTACTTAGACTGTATGCATCACAGGGCATCAAATTATTTTACATGGTGGATAATGACCAGCTATTGATGTTCTCCACTCAGGCTTACCACGTGAATAGAAAACTTCACCTATGCAAAAGGAAGGTTTGTCGTGCCATCCTGTACAGTGTCTTGCCTTGGTGGCTACTACTGAAGATTAAATAACAGCTAATAGCTGCTTAGACTAATTTCAATGTTCTTACAAGTATTTCTTCTGCACCTCTAGGCATGTTTACACACATATATGTGTGTGTATACATACAAATCTATACAGGTAAATACTAGTGTTGGGATCACATTAGCATAGTGTAGATGTTTGTTTTATCTGAAAAGTCACCTCAGTACTAGAATCCTTTTGATAATTGCAACGAACCATCATCTCACTATTCCAACGAGTAATACTTTTTAATAAATAAATAAATTAAGCTTTAGAAGACTTCATATTTTCTTCAAAGACTGATTTTATTTATTTTATTTTTATGGGAATGTGGCTTCTAAAAGAAGTCCCACTCATATAGTCTAATGTGAAAGCTATCTTCTTGATGCTTTGAAAAAAATACAAAACACACTGCCCACCCCCAGCCATTCTTAACGCTGATAGATCAGTTAGCTAGATTGGTTTTCCCATCTTTGTATGTATGTGTGTGTGTAGACATAGACACCTTCTTTCATTTGAAATGTAAAAATAATGCCAAATTCTTGTTTGAAGTTGTTAGACGACAATTGCTCATAGAACTATAACCTTACTTATGCAAATCACTAGAGTTCATGGTAAGTCTGACATTTGCAGAATTAATGAACTAAATAATTAAGTGACCTGGTAAGTGAATTGGTAAACCAGAACTATTAATCTTTTAATGAATTCTTTACTATCACTTAAATAATAATTTTTTTGCATAATTTTAAAGGATTACAGTAAAGAAACATTAGAATAAAAAATCCATTATGTAAAGGAACGTTGCTTTTATAAATCTGTCATTATGTCTCTTTTTATTGAATTCATTTCTATTCAAGGTTTAGAAAAGTGGCAATTCCTGCACTGGTGACTAACAGTCCCCAACATTTTAGTGGTAAGATTTTTTCCTTGCTAAGACAAAAAGTCTAGGATCATTTACTGCTTCAGACAAACCACTGCCTAAAGTGAGTAATTAGCATACAACTGTAATTTAAGAAATCCCCTATTTGATGGTGTGCATCACACATGTTTCAGATTTTCAAAGCACTAGTAAGTTAACTAGGCACAGTAAATGATGTTTCTGAACCAGTTCTTCTTAGAGATAATTTTTCCCCCCCACCACATGTTGCTGGCTTTCACCTTTCTACCAGCTTTGTACCACATCCCTTACTTTTTCATGTTAGAGTATCCTGAACTCAAATACTCTCTTAAGCTCCAATATACCAGTATTCTTCATACGGTATTTTGAGTGGTATGTAGATTTATCTTCTCCATCTTCCTCTCTATCAGTGTCCACAATGGAATCAGATATATCAGAGAGGGAATTTGGAAGTACCATATGCTTCTGTAGGTACCATTTCTCCCATTTAGCAAACCATTGCTGTACAGACTTATAACACACATTCTGTTTTACTATATCTAGATGTTGATATGTACCAGAGGCAACGTACGGTACAATACTGCATTTTTTTTCTGCATAATCTGATTTAGCATGACTGCCAAAGACTTCAAGGACTTGTAAAAAAGGCTTCAACATCTGTTCCCTTATTATCATTGCAGCCATTGAAAGCAACCAGGTAAACACAACGACATGTATCCAAAACTATTAAAACAACATTTCAAGTAATTTTTACAAAATTAATACTTACACTTAATTTTTGATTTGTCTCCTTTGAAAGATAATACACAGTGTCATTTGTCTCAAGGTTACAAAAAATTTCAAATTGATATTGAAATGTCATAGGGTGATAAAAGTAATAATGGAAATAATGACATTAACATCTGATTAAGATCTTTCTTTTGAAAAATAATCTTCATGGCATACAAAAAAACAGAACTACCTGTTTTGAAGACAAATGTAACATTTTGTGGCTCCAGAAAGAAAGAATGGGGTTCTACACCATTTCCTTGGCGTGTGCCAGATACTCAAGCGTCTTTCATTGCAATCCAGCAAGTGGATCATATCCACACAACACCCCTGTGAGCTTTCTGAGCAACACAAAACCACCTATCTGTAACATAATGCAAAGACTTTAAGTTGATTTTACAAGCATTTCTAATGATGTTTCTTTTGTGAGTACAGAGGAATGCGCAGAAGATAGGCCATGGCTGATGTTTACTTTACCCAGGTTTAGTTTTTATGAATAGATATGCTTAAATGACAGTAAATAAAAAAGGCAAGGCTACATGAATATACCACTGTTACAGGTGTGCTTGGGGAACACAATCCTAAAAAAAAAATCCCACAGCTGACAGAGCCTTACTATTTGACATGAGTTCAACTTACTTTCAGGAAACTGGTGAAACTTCATCAACAGAAAATCTAATTCTGCTGACCTATGCTGCACCCACACAGCAGGGTTTTTCCAGTTCATTATGCAGGCACAGCAACTGCAGCAGGCAGTAACATCCACAAAAAAATTTCTGAACTCACTGAGTACTATTCTGTCCCGCAGAACACACTATAATTTAGTAAAAATGCTACAAGAAAGCAAGAAGCAAAACATAGGCAGAATGCTATTCTGCAAGTTCAATCACTAATTGTAGCTGGTCAAAAATTTGCTACCAGACAATAAAAAGACATTTAAAGAAATCACATAAACTTAAGTTTTTAATATATTTCATTATGAAGAGGGATGGGGAGCATGCAGACAGAACCAGTGGGGCAAGGTAGAATAAGTTCAATTCACATGAGTGTTTGGTATATAGGCATGCACATTTGTGTCCTTGAATCCTCTGACCTAACACCCATGCAAAAGCTTACCTTGTGTTAAGTATCAAACAAGCTACTCAGCTTTTCAAGTCAAATAGCATGTCTAGAACAAAATATCTATTGTACAGAAAGAGTTTTCTAGTCTGCAGATGATAACAGGATGTAAAGATACCCAAGGGCTAGAGGATTCAAGGACTAGAGGAATTTGGAAACCAAATGGAAGGAACTAAGGAGATGTGCAAGCTGTGGAACTAAGACAGACTGCTTTCAAAAGAAGTTGTGTTGGTTGATGTTTTTTACTTAATTATGTTAAGTCTGCAGTGTAAGCCAAGGCTCGATATCAAAGAATCCATATGAGCGAAAATAACAAAATGACATAATCATAGCAAAAATGTACATCAAGATATTAACTCCCATAGAAAATAAAAAATACACAGGACAGAAAAATGTAACTGAAGGTCAGGTTGTTTGATTTGTAATACAGTGAAAACAAATTTTATAGAAGTCCTTAATTTTTAGAAAAAGTTCTTTCCCTCTTTCCCACAACTTAATTGTTGATTCTCTGATGTCTAATACAAATTCAGTTTAACACTGCAACTGTTTCTGCAGTAGAGGAATTACCAGGGTCTGTCTTAAGTATTTTGATGAAGATGGTATGCATTTGCAGATATCCATTGAAACAGTTCAGCAGGTTTTAAAGTTCCTGGATCTCCCATACACGTAGCATGAGCATGTGCAATGTGAACAGACTCTTTAAAAAACAAGATGAAAATGAGAACAAAAGAAGCTAGCATAAGCTAGAACAGTGCAAATCAAGACTTGGTAGAGAGATTATGCTTGCAGATTTAGAAATGCATAAGCATATATCAAAAGGCCAGTATTTAAAAATGGAATTTAATTTTGGCCCTGAAACCAAGGGAGAAAGTCACAAAAATTTTGTTGACATCCCTTTTAGCTACAGATTAAATTACTTCATCAAGTACAAAGAAACTGGGGGAGGTGGTAGTGGAAATGCTGAGTAATTTGTTTGAGATATGTTCTAGATGTCATCTAACACAGTTTTTATGTTTTTCTTATGTTTTTTTGTTTTACATTATCCAGCTAATGCTGGTAATTGCACTTTACCTCCCTAGCAACCTCTGCAGGAGCTTCCCACCATGGCAATCGCAACAGCCTTTGGCTTATTTGGAAAATAGCGTATCAGGACATAAAGGGTAAATATGTAACAGAAAATAAAGCTTGTATGAGTAAAAAGAAATAGCAGAGAGACCAAAGCCAGCATAATTTGTTAGAGAGACAGTGAAATAATCTTTTTGAGCTCATTATTTTAAGATCACAGATAAAGTGACTCCAAAATGGTATCAGTTTAATGTGCGCTGGCAGAACCCAGTCGTCAGCTCTTTGGATTGGCCACAGACAGCGCATGGGAGGATTCCCCGGGCTGCCGGTACCTTCAAACAGAAGCTCTTCAGACCAGCAGCATGGGAATACTCCCTTTGAACAGCTGAGTGATATGCAAAAGATATAAAAACAGATATAAATGCTAATAATTAAAAACTAAATGAATAATACCCAATGCAGAATTTTTAAGAAGGCTGAGAAGGCTTTGGCATTCAGAGGCAGTGCCAGCCAGCTGTAATAATCATCTTTAAGCAGTCTGAGAAAGAAGGAAGACATTATTAGCATTATGGAAACAAAGCAAGTACCCCCATGGTTAAAACTGTGTTTCCTCAGTAAAAGCTTCTGTAGTAAACTGAAATGGTTATACAGTTGAATGTCACTGCTCTGAATGAGCAAAGCAACATTACATTTATTGGTCTAAAGAGACCCTCCTAGAAACATATGGCCTTTTATCCCAGCCTACCCAGAGCAATAAACTTTGAAATACTGTAGTTGTGTTTGTTACTTTATGGGCAACAAAGTATTAAGAAATAAACATTTTTAGCACTGTACTTTTATAAAATGGAAAACATTCCATCTCCTCTGGAACCACCTAGGTAAAGTTTTGGTTTCGTTTGATGGTGCATGCTCCTCAGACAAAAACCTTCGTTTAAATTAATTTCAAATAACAAGACCCAAATTAAGCAGCTGAGATAATTTATCTTGAAAACTGTGAACTAAGCACACTTTTTATGAGCTCTGAGATAAGTTTGATTTATGAGTTTGCTGTGCAATTGTGTCAGGGATATCCACCCTTCAGCTTTTTGGCTGGTGTTCTTCTCCCACTGGCTCTTCCAGCACGTGGGAGAACCAACAGCTTCCGCAGGCTGGCTGGTCCATTCCCAGCCACCTGCAGCTCTGCCCACTGCTACAAACAGCCCAGGTGAATGTCCACTGCCTTGGACATAAATCTCCAAAAATATTTTCAGACTACAGGTTGCCACTGCCACACAGGTTTTGATTCTTTTTTCATATATGACAGTGCATACATGATACCTCTTCCCTCGATGAAAATCAAAAGTACCAGATGAAACGTGAAGGTGGATTACAAAGGTAAAGACTGGCTGGTGTTTGAAAGCTCACCTTTCTACTTCAAATGCAAAAAAGCCCAACAAAACAAGTACAAAATAAAGAATAAGCAAAGACAAGTGGTGGATGGCTGATGTTTGGGCTATGAATCACCACAGAAGCAGAATCCAACATCAAAATACCACTATCACGGAGACTGGAAAGGAAGCTAAGATTCGTGCCGGGAAATCTAATTGTGTATAGATTTTGAGCTGTTCTTTCTCTAAAAGGGGAAACAGGCACAGCCACCAGAAAAACCCAAAGCCAAGTTATGCCGGAGGTCTTGAATTTAGTCAAACTTAAAATATGAATCAAGATCCAAACCCACAGATGTAACATAGGTCTGCTGGTCTGATAGAGAGGGAACACATACAGCATCCAGGGAATAAAACCTGCCTTTATAAACACGTTAATGAAACAAAAAATATCACAGACTAAAAATACATTTATCTGCAAAACTTGAGAAGAACTGTGGGTGTGTTTTGGTGGTGGTTTTATCCTTGCCAATGAAACAATCATGTCACATAAGCAGCAAAAAGAAGCACAACTATGTCATGTTTTCTTAAATTATCTAGGGATTGCTTGACCAGGAAATCACTAAGAAAATCACACCATAGCTGATCGATGGCTGCAGCACAAATGTCACAGCATTAATAACTTCTCGCTGAAAGGCGAGAATGTTGCACTGTGTCTGAAGTGTAACACAGTGGTAGAAATGCCCTGGTCTGCAGAATCGCTCCTCCAGCAGAGGACGGCAGATCTGGGTGCTCAGATTGTGAAGTGGAGAGGACAGGGACAGGAGATGGAAAGTCAGCTCTCAGCCCCTCTTCCAAAGCTTACTTTCCAAACTTATATTTTGCTTTCAGACCTTAATACCACTGGGAAGAGACAGAATGTGCGCCATGTCCTGGTCTCCAGCTCAAGGTACTGTGATGAGGACAGAGCACCAGTGTCTGCGACGTAGGTAATTATTTCTGCTTTGTGGTATTTCCTGAACACCAGTACTGCAGCATCTTGCTGCTGAGGTACAGCCCTCCCTCATGCAGTTACATGGAAAAAAAATAAAATAGTGGGAATGTTGTCATTTTGGGGGATTACTAAGATGAGATATTTTAGTATGAGATATTTTAGTAAGAGACAGCCAGGAATAAGGAAGGTCTGGGGAGCAGCAGTGCTGGGAAGCAGCTGTGGTGCAGTGGTTGCCGTATCACAGAGCAAATACACACCAGGAAGGGAACGGAACTGTTGCATCTTGCCATTGATCTCAGAAACATGAATCTGAACCTCTATCTGTCCTTTGAAAAAAAGTCATTGAGGTTTTAGGAAGCCAAAACAAGGAAAATGCGGGGGTGG
>JAVJGI010000060.1:79071579-79113593 GCA_035590275.1 Ibycter americanus | reverse complement strand
GGGGGGGGGGGGGTGGGTGGGGGGAATGGGGACGACACACTACCCAAACCAGCCTCCAGCATTCTTTACTCTTAAAATGATAAAATGCATGAGAACTCACTGTCACGAAAAATATAGCTTGCCAGATCAGCAGACCCCAGACAGCACTCTACCAACAGGGCAGAGATTTTTCTTTTTTTTTCCAGCACTGGAGGATGCACAGGGTTATTTGTGTATTGCCTGAAGTGTAAAAGGGCCAGAGCTCCCCTCAGTTTACATCGTGTAAATTCCAGTCCCGGTGAGACCCGCGAGGTCAGCCGGATTGGCACACCCATCGAAGTTCCTCCGTGCAGCATGCTGCTGACCCCTGGGGAAGGGCAAGGAGGCGTCTGGGGGCCCTCCAAAGCTGAAGGGGTTGAAGGGCGGCCTGGCTGCAGATGGTAGTCCTTCATGCTCAAGAAAATGGAGAGAAGCAGCACATCTGAGGATGTGGCAGCCCTCACCTATCATGGCAGCACCAGGTTTTTCCTATTTAATTGTTTCTGAAACTTCATACAGATCCAAGTATGAACTAGTTTTCCACAAAACTAATAAAACACCATCTACAGGTATCTGAAAAATGCTTTCAAGGTATTTTCCTGCTGCAGGCATGATTTGCACTTGTACCAGATTGCTCAGGACAAACACTGTGTCCACAGCTCTGCCTTCCCTTGCTCCTTGGAAGTGTGTGCCTTCAGCAGGCACCATCGTGTCCCAACAACACAATACTTTCAAGGCAGGACATTCATATTTCAGGTTGGCCAGGTTGCAGCTTTCCCTTTTGTAGCTGCAGCTCTTACATCCAGGCAGGGGTTTTGGATAGAGAACCAGAAAGTAAACAGAAATTATTTTGTATCCCCTGGGATTTTCCAGGTGTTTAGGTCACTTAGAGAGAGGTTCAGCCCTCACTGCAATTCACAACAGGATTTGATGGACTTCTTCAAGCCGCTTGACTCTGAACGCCAAACTGCATTTGTGTAGAGGAACTGTAGAGGAATGAAGGTGGGTTAATTAACATTGATAATATACAGTTGTGGGCTTGCTTCAGGGGCGGTGCGTTGGCTGACGTGGATAATGTGCAGCTATGACTTGTTCCTGCTAGGTAGCTCAATAGCACTGAGGAGCCCAGAAGAGAAGGAGCACTGGATGAAGAGAGAGGCAGTGAATGAAGAGGAGCCCTGGATGTAGGAGAGATAAGGGGAGGCCCCAGGAGAAACAGAGAGAAGAAGGGGGCCTGGATGAGGAGAGGCTGGCTGGAGAAGGAGCCAGGAGAAGGAAGAACCTGGACACAGCAGAGGCAAGAAGCAGGGTGGACTGGCCTGAAGAGGAAGAAGAAACAGCACGGGCAGTAGATGAACCATTGAAACCTTGTGTGAGACTGATGGTGGTGCCGAGGCGTGAGAGGGCTGGTATGGGACGGTAAAAGCCTTGTTGCAGCTTGATAATTTGTAGTACTGTGACACATTTGGACCACATGGAAGGCAGAGGTATATGTGCCAAGCTGCAGTTCTGGACATGGCACCTAGCTGGGCATCTTTCACCTGTCCAGAAGCTATTGATGACACATGAGAGCACAAAGCCAGGAAAAAGACATTGGCATGAACTGTAAATGCACTAGTCAAAGGGGAGGATGATCTGAACTGCATACTCAATATTCAAGATTTCACCAACCAGAGGAGAGCAGCACAGTAATATACCTCTTAATGCCTGGCCATACTGCCCAATCCAGAAATACTCCCTTGCCTACTTAGGACAGGCTTATAGTTCCTGTACACTACAAGGGCAGTGCAAAGGGACCCTGGTGGAGTCTTTACCTTATTTAAGTTTGCTGTGGCTCTAAGATGGTATCACTTACAACAAATCAGCCTTCTCCTAGCTCCTTCAGGAAAGCTAGATCCATATTGCCATCATTTCAGTAGTATAAGGCCATTATTATTATAGGTGCTTATTTATTTTGGGGTTCAGAAAAATTCATTTTAGTTGGCATTGTGAACATTTAACATACTTTCACAAGTGAAAAAACAGAGTAATTTTCATGTCATTAAGCCTGATGCAGAAAGCTTGCCTGGTATA
Organism: Ibycter americanus; assembly: GCA_035590275.1. Taxonomy (NCBI): domain Eukaryota; kingdom Metazoa; phylum Chordata; class Aves; order Falconiformes; family Falconidae; genus Ibycter; species Ibycter americanus. The sequence continues at coordinate 79,111,502 of JAVJGI010000060.1, read as the reverse complement.
TATAATGATTATAGGAAATTCCACCTATCTTATGTGGTATTTTCTTGTTTATTTCCCAGATCTCCAGAGAATTTTCTGAACCACCTTGGAGGACTAGAAGAGGTCTCTGAAGAATTTCCAATGCTCTAGAAGGCCCAAGGCAGCATTTCCAGTGCCAGAAGGTGAACGAAGGGCTGTATTAGCCTGTAAGCTTGCTGTGATGACTAATGGCAGTACTGTGAGATGAAAAAATACTGTGCAAGACAAGGCTCAGATGAAACAGATTCTGACTTATCTGGCAGGTCTAAATAATTTAAAAGCATAAAGCATAACTAGCCTGCTAGAATGAGTAAAGCACGTCCTGCTGTGTGTGAGGAGACCTACGTTTTATCAGTTCAACATTTTGGACTACAAGGAAAGATATTGGGGGGTTCAGAGGAGTGTAAGGATAATAAATTAATACTTACTCATAACAGCAAGAAACAGCAACAGTTTTGGAGAACACAAGAGATGTGGCACATCAGTGATTTTTTTCTATCACAGTGGCCTCCTGAAACCCTGACCAAGGCTGAAGTCTTACTCACTCAAATGGCAGCTTCCTGATGTTTTCCTTTAAAGAAATACACTGTGAGATAGACAGAAGTACATTCACTATCCTGTGATATACATGCTGGCATGAGAGATGCTGGGATCTGGGACAAGTATCAAGCTACAAATGTAAGACCATCCTACTTACTGTCTCCTGTTTTAGTATTTTTCTTTGTTATGTTTCTGAAAACCTTCAGAATTTATAAACTCTGGTGTTCCTTCAGTATAAAGAGCAGAGGATATTTTCAAGCCTCTCCTCCCCCGTGGCAGTACTTTCCAGCTCCTTTAGCCTCTCCCAAGCAAGAACAGCCACGTCTCCCTTCTAAACCTCCTTTTTCCCTTTGAGTCTACCTGCCAGACACCAAACTCCCTACTCCATGGCTAACTCTTCTGGACAGCTCAGAAATGAGTAGTGCTGTCTTTGAAGCTTTCCATGCTGCCATTATCCTACCCATCCAGTCCAGCCCTCACAGAAACAGAGGATACTGATCATCAGGCACTCTCTGCAAGTCATCAGTGAAGTAATTTCTCAGGGATGTACAGCAAAGTCTACCCACTGGTGCTTTACTTACAAACTGAATTTGATCATTAATGATGCTGAGCACCTAAAGGTTTTTAAGTACAATAATGTACAAAGCAAAGTTGTATATTCCATAGATGTTCCTCACCTCCTAGAAACCTCTATGACAATGATGAATAAAGGAATACCCACCCCTAAACTTAAACTAAATATGAAATTTTATGTACTTAAAGTTCCATCTGTGGTTTGATGCATATGTGTTTTACTGAGCTGTAGCACATAAATAATTTTATAGAATCATTACCTGAAGAATATATTTCTCCCTGTCCTGGTTTCAGCTGGGATAAAGTTAATTTTCTTCTTAGTAGCTGGTGCAGTGCTGTGTTGTGGATTTGGTGTGAGAACAATGTTGATGGCACACTGATGGTTTTGGTTGTTGCTGGGTAATGTTTACACTAAGTCAAGGACTTTTCAGTTTCTTGAGCCCTGCCTGCAGGAGGGCACGGGGAAATTGGGAGGGGACACATCCAGGACAGCTGACCCGAACTGGCCAAAGGGATATTCCATACCATGGGACATCATGCTGAGTATATATAAGCTGGGACAAGGAGAAGGAAAGGGGGGACATCCAGCGTTATGGTGTTTGTCTTCCCAAGTAATTGTTATGTGTGATGGAGCCCTGCTGTCCTGGAGGTGCCTGAACACCTGCCTGCCCATGGGAAGTGGTGAATTAATTCCTTGTTTTGCTTTGCTTCTGTGCGTGGCTTTTGCTTTACCCATTAAACTGCCTTTATCTCAACCCAAAGTTTTCTCTCCCCCGTCCCACTGTGGGGGGAGTGAGTAAGAGGCTGCCTGGGACTTGGTTGCTGGCCAGGGTTAAACCATGACACTCCCTTTCTTGTTTAACACTCCCTTAGAAAAAATACAACTTCTGCCTGTTAAAGACAAAATAAGGGATTTAGGATTTAGTGAACAGATCACAAAACTCCTTTGATGTAGTTAAGATACTATTTGTGTTTCCAAAGTGAAGCAGTACATGAAGTAGCATGTACCAGTTATTTTTTAATTTTTAAATCCAATTAATTGTTCCAGTTACAGTACCACTAATTTTTATCTAGCTGATTAACTGGAGAATAATCCAAATACATTTCAAATTATAAATCTTTCATGATTTGGGAGATTTTATACAAATGTACATTTGACAGTGCTAATTTAAAGCAAATATCAAGCTTGATTAAACATTCCCAAGATAAGAAGGATAAACGATTGAATTATTTTATAGATTTAACTACCATTGATATGATGTTATAAACAGAAATATTTTGATGTTCATCATTAATTTTTAAAAATAATTCTTTGGGAAACAGCCAAGAAGGACTGGAGAAGTAGGTCAGAATGTATGCACAAAACATTTGTATTCTTTACTATATAAACACTAATTTATTTATTGAAATAATACACTGTTAATTATTTATTAAAGGAATTATAATTTTGCTGAGCTTCTCTCTGAAAGAAAAAATTCATTAAAATGTGGCTAATGCAATAGCCAAGGCTATGATTGTTTCACATGTCTGCCTCCCAAATGTTTGCCAAGTATTTATTCGCAAATCACTATCCGTTAAAACATAATCTGCATCAGAGCATCTCCAGCAAGCAAGTGAATTACATAGTGTTTTAGTAAGCTTAAGTACTTTAAAAATATTCAGGATTCCCCATCATAATTTCTGTCCCCATATGTGGGAGGCTATAGCGGGAGAAAAATTCTTTAGGGATCTGTTTGCTGGAATTGTTGCTAAGGAAGGTAAATTTCACAATACTGCTGGCTATTTCCCCAAATCTGGGCTTTTAAAAATGCAGATACACCAAACATTATTAAGTGATACAGGAAAGGGAGGGAAAAGATTCTTTGTGGGAAATGACATTACAAAGATAGAGGCTTTTTTTGTTTTCTTTTTTTTTTTTTTTCTTTTTTCTTTTGGTGTGTTTTTTTGTTTTGTTTTGTTTTTAACCAAGGAGCATGACTGATTCACCAAAAGTGTTTAGAACTCTTCTGAGCACAATCTGTCCTCCAACCATAAATTAGATAGACTTCACGCAAACACTCAGGTAAACAGAGAAAGTAGAAGCATGAAAACACCCATTACCAACAAAAAATGGAGCACATGTTCCCGGCTGGAGAGGGAGTGGAACCACAGTCAACAACACAGAAATATGCACCAGCACGTTATTCTCCAAGGCAGTGCTGTAAATGAGACAGTGTCCAGGGATGCCTTGCTTATACTAATCTCAATTGGCCTCTCTAGTTAATACATTTAAACAAAAACATGGATTTTCTACAATCTATTACTATGCTTGATTAATTTGGGCACCAGGGTAGACAACCATTTTTCTCCTGTTTTCCATATGATGCACTTAAAATGAACATATTTTTCTAACGATGTAATTTCATTTAGTTTCATTAATTCTACTGAAAAACAAGCAATATTGTGTCCAGCTAGTGCATTAATAAATATAACATGAAATTGGTTAATGCAACACACATTTCTCTCAGTATCAGTTAGTTCTGTGTTACAGTGCGAAACAAAATTAAAGTATGGTGGGTTTAGTTTACTTTTGCTTTTTCCAGTAATATGAACTGATTCAAGGGGGAAGCGAGAGCAGGTTGCTTTTGTGTAAGACTTACCAGTATTTATGCTTTCTTTTTGGGGGGAGCCTGATTACCTGCATTTTACTAAACTTCATTGAACCACTTTGTAAGTGGCATTAAATAAAAATTCTTTACTGAACTCCAGATAGTTTAGACCCACTGCATTTCCCTTGTCCAGGAAATCAGTTATCAAAGAAACAGATCAAGTTAGCCTGGCAGGACATCCTTCGGAAAGTCCATGTTACATTTTGTGTGTTATCCCTTGTTTCTTAATATTTCTTTCAAGACTTTTCCTATAGCCTTGTATAATACTGCAATCGGACTAATGGGCCTCCAGTGTATAAGCTACCCTGTGTCCCCACCATCCAAAATATAAGGGCTCTATTTGCTGATCCCTGTCAGGAACTTTGTCACTTCACTTGACAGATGCGCTCAGATCACAGCCACTGTACCTGCACTTTCATGCACTTACATGCACAGCACCCCGTGTTTTTGGGATGGAAATGCTTAGGCCTGTGTGACATAATTGCATTGGGCTACTAGTCTTACTTTCAGCCTGGATATTGTAATTTCCAACCTGTCCTCACCTCCCATAGTCAGCACTTTGGTCCTCACAGAAAACAATACATTTGATTTAAATTTGCTGCCGCACATGAACCATTTCATTCTTGACCCATATTCTTTACACTGTGGTTGAGCTTCTCCTTCTGTGTTCTCTTTTATATTCAGACATACGTGGCGGAGGAGAAGAGAGGTGGGGATGGGGACGGACACACAACACAACTTTATTCTGCGTTGTAATTTACAAGGTCTAATACAGCTTGACTTTTGGCACTTACCTCTACTTCTCTATTTCTTGGTCTCCATGGAATACTCCCTACCCCTTTAGGGTATCTGCTTATTTCTGCTGCCCTTTCAGAAGCGGTTATTTATCCAGCCAGCTCTGGAGCCCTTCCCTACAAGATTTTCCCCTTGATTAAGATGCAAGTTCTAGACAGTTTTCACACCTTTGATTTAAAAAAATTTCACGCCTTCTCCACATTAAAATCCCTAAGCTCTTTAATCCAGTTGACCTCATTAACTAGTTTCCTTAATTTTTCAAAGTTTATCCTTTTGAAATTGAGATCTTTACAAGCTTGGAGGCAGCTGTGCTGGTGGGGGTGGCAGCTGCATCAGTGCAGCTGCTGCACCGGCATGTTGGTTGGTGCCCATGCCACACCGAGTGGTGCTAATGGGAAAGGAAGCAGCACCCCCATCCCCCAAGCTATTTCTCTTCCTGCTAATTAAGCTGAATAAATTGGTAATCATTTGATGCTAGATTATTTTCTACCAGCTCTTTCTTTATGCCACCATTGCAAGAACCCAAGATACAACTGAATTATTTGTTGCCTGGATGGAGGAGGACTCTATCAGTATTACTGACATTTCTAGCCTGCTGTATTACCTTGTTCATGGCCGTAAATATTTTTATTTGATTTTTTTCTGCAAAGCCAGGTTTTACTCTATGCTTTAAAGGAAAGGTAAGCACTTCCATAGTTGACAATATCCATACACTCAGGAAAATTTGCTCCTTACCTGTGACAGAAGTTTATTGTTTTATGATCCAAGACACGGAGGTTTTGTATTAGAAGCCTGTTCAAAGTGGAAGTTGTCACAAAAATAATGTAGCATTAGGAACGGAAAGGTGAATATTACTGCTGATTTGTCATTCTACCTACAAATACTGAGAAAGTACATTCTCTCCTTAAGAACTGATTGCTAACAAGATTCTTAAATCTACAGATGCACAAATTAGCACTAAAATCATAAAACTAGAAGATGGGGAAGGCTTGTTATTGCACATAGATCTTCCTAAGAATAGAGAATGATTCATTCTCGCACATTTTGTCATGTTCTCTACTTTCTAAACCTACATGTTGCAAGCAAACGGACCTTTGTTGTTTCTCTTGGGAGGCTACTGCACACCTTAAAAGGTCTCAGCAAGTAGAAGGTTTTCACTGGCCTTTAGCAATATTTTTCCTTTCTTAACTTAGTCTCAGCCTTTCAACCAGTGGCAAGAACACACAACTCAAGCACTCATGGCTATACCTACATAATAATGGTAACAGCAGAAAGACATCGCCTCACAAGCTTCCCTTCCCCATTGCTAGCATTTAAATGGCTCAGCCACTATATGTATGTGTTTGCCGGATCAGACGTAGAAGCCAGAATGTACACCATCCATTAACTGTCAGGCTTCCCTATGTTAGATACCAGCCCCGAGGGAATAACTAAAACACAGCAGAGCGAACCTAACAGCAAGATTAAATGCGCTTGTGCACTTGCCTGTGAAGATGGGCATCCAGTTCAGTGGGTATAGCCCTGTGTTGCAAAGAACAGGGTAGTGGCATGTTGTCTTTTATGTGGGGCAAGCAAACAAGAACATTTATATGTTGGTGCTGCTCTGATTCTGTGAAGTATAGTGAAAGATAAAAGTACACAAGGCAGAGCATGTGTCTTCTAGGCACAGTCATGCTGTGGAGAGAAGTAATTTATCCCTGCTGGGTACATCCATCATAATCCAGAGCCTGGAAATATCTGTTATTACAGTGCATTCATTCCAGAGCTTATACTATGTACGTTTGCTGTTTAAGTTGTTTTGCTGCAATGCCGGTGTTAATTAGCTGCTGAGATCCATTCCTATGATTTTGCCTGTAATGAACATGTTCACCTGTATAAAGTTAGCAAACTAATATTGCAAGTGTGAAAGTTGACCCCGTGCTTCATCATAGCTTAGAGTCTGAGCCAAAAGAAAGCAAGTTAGAAGAAAAATGGCTCCTAGATTGGCGTTAATGCATTCCTCACCTGTAACCCCTGAAAATCCAGAAGCTCACATTATGAAGATTAAGATGAGATGTATCCAGAATTTAGCTAATCTCTGTTAATGATTTACCAGAAATCATTCAAAGTCTTTGGCAACTGAATGTTTTTACTTCAGTCCTCTGTGGGAAACCAACATGCTAATACTTACTTTTTAGTTATGAGTTACATTTGCAGATGGACAAATTCATTTTCGCTTTTATTTCTTTTAAGAATGTCTTGTTAAAAGTTTTTTAACATGGTCTCAAGTAAGTTCAGTCTCAACTTATGCTGGGAAAGAAAATAAAAAGACTGAAGACTGAAAACCAACATTTATGTTTTTAGATTCCCTTATTTCAGGAAACCAGTGTGGAATTAATAAAAAGAAGCAAACAAACAAAAAAAACCCCAGGAAAATGTTAAGGTTTTGAAGCAGAAGGAGAAAAAAATAATCTCTACTGTCCATTAAAAAAATCAACATAACTGAAAATTCCCACTTGTCCTTTTGCACAATGAAACATGGAAGTGAAGGGAAGCACTAAATTCAAGTACTGATGGAAAGAGCCAATTTACTTCAGGAATTCTGAAATAATAGGTGTTAATCAGGGCCAAAGGCTCCCCCTGCATTTAGCAGCAAAGAGGAAGATGGCATTGACTTCAGGTGGGGAAGTGCTGAGGAGGGAAATGCTGATTCTTGAGAATAGCCATTCCTTGCAGTTCTGAATTTGCAGAGCTCAGGAGATGAGTGCTCTACAGCAAAAGGCCACTCACTGTCAGTGTAGGGAGTTACCAGTCGGGGATTATTCCCCGTAGCACACTGGCATCTTGCTTGCTCAGTGGAGATGCTCAGAATCTGTCAAAGACAGATCAGTCAACATCATTATTATTCTTATTTCTTGGTTCCTGGGACTCAAAGTACAGACAATCCTTTCAGATCGTTCTGGCCAGGTGTCCAGTGACTCAAATGTCCAAACGACAGAAGTCTCCTACCAAAATGGTAATGTCCTGAGACATGCTGGTGTTTTATTTAATGTACAGTATTGCTTTAATGCTGACTCTGAGTAGAGGAAATATTTGAAAGCTAAGGTTTTGATACCATGATTAATATTTTCAGGTTGACAGTGTAGAGGTAAGCATAACCAATAGTTAAATAAACGACTGTAGCTCCCATATAAATGCAATATTCTACCACAGCTTTTAACTAATCATTAAATAAAACAGAGCTAGCACATTGCTGTGAGCAAAATAATCTTTCTAACATGACTCTTAAACAACTCAGTAAATCACTCTTCAGTAATTTCTTTATCTAACTGGCTCAGTATCCTTGATAGATTCCTGATAGCCCTAAGAAATATTTGATCAGTGGGTTGCCTACATGTATAATCTTTACTTATTTGCTACACTAGTTTATCTCATTTTTTCCTAACTGAAACCCCATTTTATTATTTCATTGTGAAACATTTTCTCCGTGCAAAGGGTGAATTTATTAGACAGCTCAGACTCCTTCAGCCCTCTGAAGGACTGAGTGTTCTGTGGTGATTATGTGACGAATTAGACAAGAGAAATACCTTTGCCCGGTACTGTATAGCGGCTAAATAGCTTCACAGTACGGGAGCTCATGAAGCCCTGTCTTTAAAATAAAAATATTGTTTACACTCCCCTTTACACAGTGATGAGGAGGAGGAGGAACTGGAGTATGTGGGTTATAGCGTTGCACAGTTTGCAAGTCAGCATGGCTGAAGCCTTTTCGGAGACAGCAGGTTTTAAAAGAATTGCCTAGACGCAAACAAAAGTCCCTTGTGGCTAAAATTCACAAATGCGTCTAAGCAGGTTAACTCTTTGAGTGATGTAAGATTTCCAGCCACTACAGATCAAACAAAAGGACAAGCCCGTGGCTTTGTGCACACAGAGTGCATTGGACTATGCCCCTACAACTTTCTAATGACAGCATTCTAAGTCAATACCTTAAAGTGGCTACCCCAAGGTGCATCTCCTACATGGCAGGAGAAAGGTTAATGTTCCATATAGTAGTTTCTGTCTTTTGTCAGTACTTAGCAGTTTACCCTCACTAAAATTAAACAAAATTGGCATCCAATTAATGGCCTGAGTTTTAGATTGCCTCTGGTATTGTGCTTGTTTTAGAAGTAAATCTAACTACACCATTAAATCTAATATATGGTTGATCTGTGGTTCAGAGGGAAATCTTTTGCTGGAAGATTGATTAAGGGCGAGATTACTCTGGGGGGAGGGTGGGTGGGGAGAAATTGCAGCATTCAAATAGTTTATTCTGAAAAATACAATATCTTCTCAAAATTACAGCTGTAAGTATAAAGCTGCACACACCAAATGCAAAGGTCCTTAAAATTGCATGGTTCCTAAAACTCACAACACCAGAATAAGGACATATGTGAATATTATAGAACATTTTCCTGCACTTTTGTGTCATTAAAAATAAACACTTCTGAAGTGCTATATTAGAGTAGTGAAGTTAGAAAGTGATTAAGAACCTGGATTCATGTTTTGTATATATTCTTATACTTATATATTCTTATATATATTCTTATACTGGATAGATGTAGACCAGACAGTGCAAAATGTGCTGTAAGGGAAATCAGTGTGCAAAATACGCCTATAGTTTCAATTAGAAAAAAATTACATTACTCCATTAATTACAGTGCTGCTATTGTGACATTATTAGCAATAAAAATATTTGGTAGATAAACATACACAGGGTTATTTACCTTTTTTGTAATAGAATATGGATGCTTAGGATTCAGTTGGCTGAAAATTACTCCTTCACATAGTCAATAGAGCTTTTTGACATGAAAAGGAGCTCCTGGATTAAGCTATTATCTAAAATAGGTTAAAAACACACCCAAAACCTGAAAGCCAACTCTACTTCATTCTAATTTTAGTAATTTTATTTCTAAGGTTCTTTTCTGATGCATTTTGCTTCCAACAAAAGGAGAAATTAATGGAAATCCCAGGTTCTTATGAAAGGAACAACACCTCAAATCAAGTTTAACTTTCAAAATGAGTTTATGAGTCCTACAACATTTTTCTAGATCTCCCATTGGGTAGATTTCAGTATTGCCATCATCTGAAGAACTCAACTCACCAAAAAAACCCTGATTTCTAAAGAAAATCCACAAAGTAAGTCATGCTGCTTGCAGTGCTTTCGAATTTTTTCAATTAATGCCAAATCTTGTGGTAATTGCCTCTTTTTCTGAAGAGCTGTGCTTCAGAAACATTTATGTATAATTTTTCACTCATAAAGGTAAGTTTTCTGCATTCTATTCCTTCTTTCTGTGGAGAGTAATATGGAAAACATGAGCCATAAAGGCTCATGAACAGAGTGCAGATAAGATACCCTTATATTAGTAAAAACTATCAAATAAAAAGCAATAGCTAGGTCCTGATTTGAGACTGTCATTACTACTTTTTCCCATCTTTTCTGTTGTGGAGAAAATAAGCAAAAAATTATTCCTGTACTTTTAGAGTTGTACCTGTTGGTTTAGTTTTCTGGGTGCAGACATCGATCCCATATGGAGGAATTTGCTTCATGCCTGCAGCGCCCTTGCACATCCAAGAGATGCTATATTCACAAGAACTGCCAGATACAATTGCTTCACAAGCTGCATCTTGGGTCTGACGTTTGCTGATGGTACAAAAGGAACCATAAAAACTGAGGTACAGGATGGCTTGCAGATTGATGGTGCCAGCAGAGGCTTAGGAAGCATGAGTACATGGGCAGAATGAGAGAACATCCAATGCTCGTGCAGTCAGCCCAACGTTGGTGAGTACCACCATCTTCTCCAGTGCTCTGGGCAAGGAATGAATGGCTGTGACTCGAATCCTCTGTGCCACTTCAGTGCTAGTTTGGCTGTTCTCCTTGCATTTCATGTCGATCATCTTTCACAAAAGGTGAATAATTGGTAAATCGTGAATCTGGATGACTGCCACTATGTTTGGCATTCACAGCAGTGGTTTCTAACATAAATCAATTTCTGCTTTACACGGACTATTTTAAACGTATAGCTATCTACACAAAAATAGGAAAGAGGAAAAAAACCACCAATTCAGAATTACAGACCAAATGAAGCTATTCTTGTACAACATAGTAATATCTTCAATATCCACGCTAATAAAATAAAATCCATATTTCCCTTTCTTTCCTGATGATCAGATCATCATCACATCAAAAATTTCTTTGTTTAGTTTTGGCTGTGCTTGTAAGCTTTGTCGGACTTTAAGGTCTTCAGAGATGTTATGTGGGGTTGCGTCAAAAGGACAAAAAAGCATTCAACATGCTGTCTTTGGCAGAATGAGTTCCAGCTTTTATGAATCTATTTCAATTAGGCCTTTCATTTCAAGGAACAGACAGATTTTAATTCTGACATGTAGAGATCTCATGCATCACTACATTTACACTTGCATTTACTGCTGCAAAGCTAGTACTATGACAATGAAAAAATAAACTTCTAAACAAAAAAACAGAAAAGGGTTATTAATAATTTGACAGCATAAGTATCACATTCATTGCTTTAGTGCAGCTAAAACAAGCTTGTTCCTATTGATGTGATATACAAATGCAACCCTCAGTCTAAAAGACATAAATGTTGATATAGTACGGTAGGATGAAGCATAGAAAGTATTACCCATGTTCATTTTTAGTATAATTATACTGTTGCAGAAAGTGCCATTTCAAGATTAGTCTGCCATAAGACATCTAAATCTCCTAATGAGGTCTGATCTGTTAAGTGACTGTACCTTTCCTGGAATCATTCTTGCTTACTTACCAAGATTTGCTCTTATTTGTTATTTTGTTCTTACTGTACATACCACATACTGTAGCCACTCCAATTTTCCCAGTTTAAACTGTACTGGAAATCATTGCCTGACAAACTTTTAGTACTAGAAGTGCCTGACCCTCTGAAAAACACCATGATGTTACGCCTAGATGGTTTAAATAAATACCGCTATGTAAGTAAAAGTTCTTGAAGAAGCAGTGTAATGATAAGATCCGTGGTCGTTTTTGGAGGCAAGACATCTCTTGCACAGCTGAATATTCCAGGGAGGCTGCAGCATCCTCTTGGATGGGATGGTAATAGTTGACAGAGCACAGCAGTTTTAATACAGCACCAGAAGCAAATATATTTGCAAGCAAATGCCAGACTCTGAGGAAACTATAATGTATATTACTTTGTTTATTGCAGCTAACCAAATACACCTGTAGTAGGACTATAGTTTGTCAAAAATATATAAAAAATCTGCACTTTCATGTTTTCAGCTATTTAAAAATAACAAAATTCAGTGTCATTTATGTTTCAACAGAAAATAAATGAAATCTAAAGTTATGGGTATTTTTCATTAGCTGTTAAATACAGCGGCTGTGCTAGAAACCATTATCTAGTACATTTTGCTTTCCAGATAAAACTTTCAAATGCTTACATTTCATTGCACGTTGGTTGATTGGATAATTCGAACATCAAAGGAACCTTTCATTTAATTTAAGCCGAAAAGTTGTCTTTTGCTTTATTAACTTTCGATCAATAAACAAGCAATTTGGAAATGTAATCAGGAAATGCTTCCAATTGGCTGACAATGTATCAAAGCCAGTGCTTGAAGGCAAGAGCAAGCTATAACAAGCAGTTTATTACCAGTAGCTGTTACTGACATTAGTCAAAACCAAGAAAGATAAAATGGAATAAGAAATGTAATGCTGGAAGAGCCTTGGGCGCTGTGTTCTCTTCTTCCTTTTGAAAACTGCAAGCCTGTCTTTGATATGATAACAAATATAAACTGTTTAAAAACACCAAATGCAGAAAAACTGAGACTAGCCTGTCATGGAGTTAATCCATTCTAGAGTGACATACAAATAGTGTAACATCCAGCGGATATATGTTATGGAAATATTTTGAATTGGATTTACATGTAGTGAGCAAATTGGAACTTTTGATTTTATGTGATATTGTAATGTGCATGTTCTCATATTAACTGGGTGTAATCCTATTTGAAGATAATGAGTTTTCAATAGGCTCTCCAGTCTAAAACTGCATCAGAACGTTTTGATTTTGGCTGCAGAAGGTCCAAATGGACTTAGAAAAAATTGCCTACCTCCGTCTTGGGGGTACCTCTCATTTCTGAGGGGTATTTACATATTTTTTGGCCAACACATTGTCCATAAAACTAACAGAATGGTAAGCTTTTCTAGTTTGTTTTGACAGTGTACTGTTTGTTTTGCTCTGTGTTGCCTATAGCCCAAAGCAGAACGCTGGGCTGGATTGCACCTCTGGTTTATTGAGCATGTCACTGAAAGCACCTTGTAGTTATTTTAAAATTATCTGTACAAATTTTTAACTCAATTAACGATAAATAAAAAAGAAAGAAAGGAAAATATGTTTGACTGGAATTGATTTGAGAGGTGAGTAATGAGCATAGATTAACAGATTTAATTTTCCTGTTCTACAGTGAAACAAAGTCACAGAGAGAGCACAAAGGGATGCAGGAAAAGAACGGAGAGAAAATGTTTTGGCTGCTTTATGAAAGTTCTGTGTGTTGGCACACTGGGCATGCTGAGCACATCACAAGGCACGCTGACACACAAGTCACATATTTCATCGACTCAAAGGGAAGTAATATTGTTATGTTAGAGGATTATTTTTCTGGTTCTTCCAGTTAGCTGTTTTACAGGTTTCATGAAAGCAGCTACTCCATATGGAAATATAAGCATACATGTACACAAAACATTATCAGGTCTTAATTTCGTCTCACTAGCACATTCCAGTAAAGCCTTAAAATTCCCTTTTCCTTTAGGCCTCAAAACGTGGACACCGGTTACACTGATGGAGCATCAGCTGGCAGTGCTCCTCAGGCAGGGAGCGCAGTGTTGGTATCTCAGGGCTTCACACCTCACTGCTCACCTGTTTAGCTTCTACGTCCCTTGATAACTTTGCCGTTGTTCAGTACTGTCATGGGTTTCTTTGCCTTTCACCATATTTGGCCTATTGAGTTGGAACAATTGTTGAGTCCTGAGGAATGCCAGGTAGCCCTGTCTCATAACGAGACCTCCTATAAGCTGTAGTAATACTAACGGTCATTAGTTATAAGTTAGTAAGCATTAAAACCAGCATTGCCTGGCTAAAGAATTACAGAAAAGAGGAATTAAAATATCATGTTTGAAGAAATGAACCAGTACAGGTCTACAGGTGCCCATGACATTAAATCATCTCAGGCCAGCTGAGATCCCATCTAGAGTTTCTTGGCACAACTTTCAGTATTGTTCATGAAATATTTTTGAACCCAGAACATCTAGTACTAATGGACAACCACCCCCTGAAATCAGAGAGTAATTCATGTATCAATCATGTGTACCTACCAGTACACTGAAGTCTCATATTATCAGAATTTGACCTAAATCATGTACATTGATATGATATACATGATATACATACTGATATGGTGGCATGGAGAGATGAGTTTTAGCGATTTTTCCTTTGTCAACCAAAATTAAACAGTCTAAGAAAACTTGTCTCATTTTTATGTAATCCCCACTACCACAAGGTTTTGCCCATCAAAAAGAACTCTGAAAATAAGGAGACATTCACACCTATCTGAAAGCCCGAGGAAAACACTGCAATCACCCTGTTACATCATATTAAAGGCCTTTCCTTAATCCTTTACTAGTATTGAGAGAAAAAAAATTACTAGGGAAAGAGCAACTACTGTTATAAAGATAACAAGAAGGGAAGAACTTGTACTTGAAAGAAGTAAGAAGAAAAAAGATTTGTAATGTCTGTTATTATCTAAATGCACTCCAAAAGTTGTCTGCTTCATTGCAGAGAGGGTCAGACACCAGAGTAGGAATAGTTTTGTCAAAGAGAAAAAAAAATAGGTTTCATATGAATATTAATACATTCAATGTTCTATGGAGTAGGGAGAAAAAAAGAATATGTAAATAGCAGATATAATTTTGCTGTGAAAAGAAGCAACAGAAACTTTTGGTTAATTTTGGGTTAATTGAAACATTTTGTTCAATCTGAAATGAATCACTGTTTTCTTTTTTGGATTTTTTTTTTCTTCTTTTCTGTGAAACTAGCTCAATTAATTCTGAATTTTTTAAAAATTTAAAGTTCAGCCTTTGAGATATATTTTTTAAATTGTTGGAAATTCCTAAAAGTCTTTATCATTTGTTTTAGGAATATTTTTTCTTCTTAAAAACAGCTTAAAAGAATTAAGAACAGATCATATCTAGAAATGGGAAAATTAAAATATGCAACCAAGAATGTTACCTAGGACTATCTTCTGTGTCCTTTTTAATGGTTTGATCAACACAGTGTTTCAGAAAGAGAACAAAAGTGAACTTAGGAGTGTGGGAGTGATACAATCTTGGCTGCATTAGGGTAGGTTAAAAGAAAAGTGAGCATGGATAACACTGAAATAGAGACAGGAAGAAATGTTCCTTTTATGTGTCCTAGAAGATCATGTAATTTTATCCCCACCTACTTTCAGCATGCTTAATAGCATATCTGGGAGTGAAAGAATTTGTTGTGAAATATGAAACAGTTATGTTAACCTTTTCTAAAAAAAAAAACACGGGGGTGGTTGGGGCAGGTGGAGGGGAGCTAGACCAGGGCAAGTTACACTATTCAAAACAGTGGATATGAAAATGACTCTCAGTGGACTCCGGCACTGCAACTCCATTCTGAATTGTTGTATACAACAGCTTCCTCTGCCCTTGTATTCACATTTAAAAAAAAAAAAAAAATCATTTCACAAGTTTGTGCGTCTGTAAAGTGATCAGTAATTCAAATGAGCCCTGCTTAATATTCTCCAAAAATATCCTCAGTCATTCATTTGAATGTAGATTGTCAAAATCCAGAATATTGAGAAAGATCTATCACTGCTGCTTGGGTAATCTTGGTATGGGGTGTGTCTGTTAAATCTTTGCCATGTTGTAATAAAAAGGTTTGAAAGAGATCTTCATGTGGCCACTCCTGCTATAGGATCTTTAACAGTAATCTACAGTGCAGTCAAAGAGACTGGCCTTGTCACAGAATCGTAGAATCATTTAGGTTGGAAAAGACTCTTAGGATCATCAAATCCAGCTGCAAACCCAGCACTGCCAAGTCCACCACTGAACCATGTCCCTGAGCACCACATCTACAAGTCTTTTAAATACCTCCAGGGATGGTGATTCATACGCTTCCCTGGGCAGCCTGTTCCAATGCTTGACAACCCTTTTGGTGAACTTTTTCCTAATATCCAATCTAAACCTCCCCTGACATAACTTGAGGCCATTTCCGTTTGTCATCATAATAGCAAGGTAATGGACCCACCCTAAGCAAAACCAGTTGTGCTTAAATGCTGTGAAACAGTTGCATTCTCGGAGACAGTGTCATTTATAGTGACCAGCATAAAATCAGAACAGTATACATGGCTTTCTTCTAGAGGGGAATCAGTAACAGTTCACTTTGTTAAGCACAGCAAAATTAAAACTGAAAGAGATGTTATATTCTTTATAAATAGCTGATGGAAATGACCATTAAGAAAGGAGAACAGCTACTGGACCATGTTAGCATGAAAACATAGGCATAACCCAATAATGAATAAACTTAGGCTGCAATTTAGAGAGTGGAGCAAAACCACCACAGTAGATGCGTACTAAGGCACCACCCCAATTGCAGCAATGTGGGCAAGAAATGTAATCAATTGCAAGGTGCTTCATTATATGTTTATAAAGGAACCTCAGATGGGGCTTACGTGCAGATGTAGACATTTGTATATCTACATGAGAAAGGTACCTGAGCTTTTCCTACAATCATTGCAGATCTAGGTTTTTACTCAGTTGATTCTAGCATCATTTGAGATACCCTGTGATAGCACATTTTGCCTTTGGCTGCCAAGCCAGAAAGATGCAGGCCTCCTGTGGTTCTTGTGTCGTATCCTGCAGTCCTAAGACTAGGTTTTGGATACTTTGGGGCATCTCCAATGTCACTGTATATCTATGTGAATCAAGACCCTAGCTCATCCCAAAGCAGATATTTAGAGTTTGATTTTGTTGTCTAAACAGGCATCTAGTATTTTTTGATAAGGCTTAGACTATCCTTCTTGGCCTCCAGCTGCTCCAGAAGGATATTGTCTCTTGGAATTCCTAAGTCACAGCTACAAGTTTTTGTCTTCATGTCTTTTATACCTTTGGGCATCTTAAACGGAAATAGGTGCTTAAGCTTAGGCAGCACATATATAGTCTGCTTACCTGAACGTCTTTCTGGATTGAATTTGCTGCAGGGGCAGTTCAGTTGGATAACTCTAATGTAGACATCCACACAAACCTAGGTATTGAATCACATCCCATTCATTTCTGCTAGCAGCTAAAGAACAGATTGCAAGATTCTAGATGTGGCTTTGGACCTTACACCGTGATGTAAGCATTCATTTTTAAACATTCGAACTTAATGATGATTACAGTGTTTTAGAATACATGTATGTGTGTTTTGGAAACACATCCAAATCCACTTCTGCCTGCTCTCTTGTTCAACTAAGAGTGGTGCAGGTGTATCTGCATGAAGCCAAGCCCATCTGCAGAGGTATTGTAGAGTATTGATTAACATCATAATATACAGCCGTGGGCTTGCTTCAGGGGCAGTGCGTTGGCTGACGTGGATAATGTGCAGCTGTGGGTTGTTCCCGCTGGGTAGCTAAATAGCACTGAGGAGCCTGGAAGAGAGGGAGCACTGGATGAAGAGAGGGATGAAGGAAGCAGTGGATGAAGAAGAGCCCCAGATGTAGGAGAGACAATGAGAGGCCCTGGGAGAAGAAGGGGGCCTGGATGAGAAGAGGCTGGCTGGAAGAGGAGCCTGGAGAAGGAAGAACCTGGATGCAGCAGAGGCAAGAAGCAGGGTGGACTGGCCTGAAGAGGATGAAGAAACAGCACGGACAGCAGATGAACTTTTGAACCCTTGTGTGAGATTGGTAGTGGTGCTGAGGCATGAGAGGGCTGGTATGGGGTAGTAAAAGCCTTGTTGCAGCCTGCTAGTTTAGCTAGTGCTGCGACACCTATCCACAGCCCTTATGCCTTGGGCTGAACACTGAACTAAATTCAGCTTTCATGTTGGAGCTGGTATGTGCTTAGCCAGTTTGGAAAGTGGGTAAAGTAAATTTAGGTCTTTCTGAAAAATACAAAGTAGATATGCTCTGAGAAACATACATAACCTAAAAGTGTCAGAGTAATAGGTACCTAGACCACAAATCCATCAAGTATTTTTGCTCTATTTACCTGAGGACTTAGTTACATGATTTGGCTGCCATTACAATACATATGGTAGATCTAAAAAGAAAGTGGCAGATGTTTACACTAGAGCAATATAAACATTCTACAGTTAATCAAAGGCTGGCTTAAACAACAGCTATAAAGGCAATATTCTTTGGCACCTATCGGTTCACTGTTCAGATATGTCAGTCTTTCACGGATAAGACATGAACTAGGATGAGCTACAGACAGCTGATTGATTTAGAGCCATGCTATTTGCTTGTCAAAGAAAGGTGACTGATATTTAAATGTAGTAGACTAGATACATAAACTGGGAATAACCTGTAACTGGTAAAAAAAAAAAAGCTTGAAAAATTATTATGGCTGTTATACAAGCTTGTGGTGCAAAAGCAATTGCTCTAATTCCAGCACACATGACCAGCCTTCTGTAATCACGGAAGAAAGTATAAGGTGATACTAATGCAATTTGGAATGATGCAGTGCTATCCTTCTTTATTTTACCATCAATATTACTATTGCCTATCCTGCTGATTTTGGCACCCAGTTTCGGTAAAAGTGAATTCCTATCTTACGACAGCCTTTTTCTGGTAGAAATGCCGGAACAACTATGTGAGCAGATGATGTTATCTGTACTAAGTCAACACACACCTGTATTTTAGGTCAGTAGCTTGGTAAATACTGCAAATGTCTCATAATAGCTTCTTTTTTCATGCACATAAAACTATGAATGAAGAAAGAATATTCAGTGATGGTCTTGTACAAAATAAAACCGCAAAATGCTCCCTAACAGAGGAAACACTTCTATTATCTATCTAGTCATCAGCATTGATTTTTATCAGATTATGTATTAAAAAACACCCTTTAAATACATTTTTAGAAGAGTGATTGCAATGCCTGTCAATATTGCAATATCAAGTTTAATAACCACACATTCATATTTACAATAGCAAATTTCATTTCAAGTACAGTACATCATGATAGCATAAATCCCAAGATTGCTTAAAACCTTAATCGGTCACTGTTCTCTTTTATGTAGATCTAATACACCACCCCTCCACACTGGGGGTGGGGCGGGCATCCTACACAGAGTGCAGGAGATGGTTTCCAAATTGGATTGCGGAAGAGATTTGGTGAGGCAGTGGTACCTTCTGATGCCAAATAAGTTAAACTGTACATTACACGAGCAACAACAGCCGAGTCATTTGATGTAACGCCCAGGCAGTCACAAGAGTGTTTCTGCGCTGCCTGGGTCAGGATGAGGCTGTGCAGGCAGCCAGGACCAGGGTGCATGTTGGAAATCAAAGTGCTGGGGAGCAGCACTGCTCTGTGGGCAATGGGGAGCCTGGAGCCAGCGGTGACCCCAAGGCAGGCACCATGCCTGTGGCACCGGTGACCACAGTGATGGGATGCTGTGTGTCCCTCAGCATCAGAGCAGGGCAAGCAAAGGTGGGGATGGGGACACGTCCTGTTGACAGCTCCACAGTCTGGCAATGGCGAGGCGACAAGTTGGGTCCAAAGTCAGACAAGATGAGCCAAGCAGCAATTCAGCAAGAGCAGGGAACAGGATAGGATACACCCGGGCATCGCTGGGGAAGGGACTGATTTCTCCAGGATGAGCTAAGCTGGGGTCCTGGGCCATGAGCTGGGCTGGGGGAGGCCCTGGGGAGGGTGGTCAGTGAGGCCTTTTGGTGCCCTCAGAGCCCTGACAAAAAGCCCGTTGTAGGCTTTCTGTAGAATACAGGCTTCAGAAATGGATACAAATTTTCAGAAAGGTGAGAGAATAAGAAAAAGGAGAAGAGAGTGGCTGAAACAAAACACAAGCAGATGGGAATATCCGCACAGCTACAGGGACAGAGAAATGGCTTCTGTGCTTCCCCGCGTTTCTCTCTGTGCGCTTGAGGAGTGGGGGAAGCTTTGCCCAAACATTAGGTCACCTTTAAAACTAGTGCCAGTCCATTGTCACCTCCGTTTGCCAAGCAGCAGCTGACAACCATGAGACCTGTTACCCATCAAAAAAGGAACAAGAGGTAACAATAACAATAAAACAGGGCTATAACAAATCAGATTTTAAAACCAAAGCCTTTTCTCTCTTTTTTCCTCACTGTCTCCAAGTACACCTTTCCAGCTCATTACTGCAAATCATTTGAATTCCAGCACACAATGTCACCTGCACTGTAATCTGATTACTTTATGGAGGAATTAGTATGTATATTTAATGTAGAAGGGTTTTAATCTTGATGAAAATAATCCTAAGGAACTGTGATAGGGCTGCTCATATGTCTGGCAGATATGCCAGTAACATGCTAATAAATGACAGCTGATTTATGTATCTGGATTCTTTTATTTATAAAAATAGCAAGTGGACTGATTTTTGATATTAATAATACAAGTGAATCCACTTTGATTAGACTTCTGTAGAGAGCTGTGCATATTCGGCATTACAATTAAATCTTATGATGTGGAATGGGAATGACATGCTAATGAAGCAAGCCAGTGAGCCTGAACCAAGAATGTCCAACATCATTATGGGATATCTTAGATGAAGAGTAATTATAAGAGGAACACTGAAATGTCATTAAAAATCTTCAGTAAGAGATTTAACCTACTATTTCATACTAATGCTGGATTTTTACAACATAACTGAACACAAAGTTCCTTTTCAGAATTTACAGAAAGGGCTTTTAAATAGGTCTGGATTTAAGAAAAAGATACAATCTAGTGTCCTAATTTAATTTGGTACATCAAAATTCAATGGTAGTATGTAATTGAAATCTCTTTTTAATAATTTCAGATGAATTAGCAATTAGGGCTTGATCCGATTTCCATGAAATTTATTAAAATTGAGGGCTGAAGCCCTTGAAAATTTTTATTCTTTTCACTCCATTAGCACAATACATCTAGTCTAAGTGACTCTGTCAGTTAGTACTGTGCATTCCTTGTTTATTTATGAGAATTTGTTTCATGGAAGTTCAAAAGAGGTAATCTTATGCATATTCATAGTAGATGGCTCATAATACATGAATCAAGTAAAACTCTCAGAGCCTGAATTGGTTCTTACTTTCTAAGCAAGTTTACTAACTGTTTTTACGCTCACAGCTTCTCACAAGCACATTATATCTGTACGCGCTCTGCCCGGATCAGTGACCTTTTTGAGAGTAGTGGTGACTTGCCAGGACTCTCTTTGAATACAACACAGGAAAGGATCAAATGCTGTGCTGGCCTCTTAAAAAAAAAAAATATATATATATATAAAACATGGACTTCTGAAGACCACTATGAAACAGGAGCCCTAAAGAATGGGACAATGAACCAGTACCAATCGTACTACCTCAATACCCTAAAAATAGTGTTTCTCTGTGCCAACTATACGTTACACACAGAGAGACTGTAAGGTCACAAGAAATCTGCCATGCAGAAGTTTTTTGGGGAGGTTGGCTTAGTTTTTCCATAGAACCTTTATGAAAAGCAGTTATGCTTAACTGGAAAAGGCTGGAGCGTGATGGCCCCACTCCGTGACAGCCATGTGTTTCAATTCTAAGTGCGCAGCATTCCCTGGATGTTTGTCTCTATCACGTTTACTTTATTAAAGATGTCATTCTGGGAAAGGCTGGCCCTTGCTGTGTCACTAGGAGAAAGGTAAACAATATTTCTTGTGAAAGAAGGGACATTTCTGTGGCTAAATGAAGGAAATGTTTATTACTTCTAATGAAACTTAAAAATACATGTGTTGCTAGTTTGCTGTCATCAGAAGTGCTTAATTATTAAAATAATGAGACACCAGAAGGAAATTGCAAGGAGAAAGTAGGAAATTTCTTTGTAAATTATTGTGGCAGAGAGTAACCTGCTTTACCTCTAAGGCCAGTGGGACTTCTAATGAGAGATAACCCCAGCTAATGACTTCAGACTTTGTGTTTATTATTGTAGGTAACAGCTATTGTTTGCTAAACACAGTATAGTGGCATCCTTAACTCAAATAATAGATCTGGATTTAGTATGTCTATAGACACATATGTTTCTAACATGTGAGGGCAAAAAAATACTGTATTAAAAATCAGTGTCAAAAAGTGAACAATGGTCAAACAGGTTTTTGTCATTTTCTTTTAGAACCAATGCATGAGAAGTTTATTTCTACAGGATTTCAAGTTTTTTTGTCATTCTTCTTCGACTTCCTAGTTTTTTATGTAGATACTAATAAAGAACCTAATTTTTCATCGCGCACTCAGTGGTTGGTTTAGCAAAGACATTTCTGAAGCGCTTTGGTTTAATATCTTTCTTTTCAAAGGTGAAAAAAGAAGTTTTCATTTCAAACAAAGCGCAAATATACATGTTTAAGAGCGATACCTATTTTGATTTTTTAAAAATAATTATTTCTTTAAATCTTTCAGGAATAAACCTGGTATATCAGAAGTTTGCTGTGATATGTGTAACTTGCCACACTCACAATTAACACATGAGCCTGTGCTCACAGCAGTTTACGTAGGAAAACAGGGAAATGTGTCACCTGTTAAGCGGCTTAGAAAGTAAGGTGGCATTGCTGTGGTTTGCGTTAGTAATTGCCAGCATTAAGATCCATCGTTGAATAAAATGTTATGTGGGCAGTATCTCACCCTAAAGAACTTGAACGAATACCCTAGGGTTGCACCCAGCCAACTCCCACTGGCAAAAATCTGAATAAACAAAATCAGTGGGCCTTATAACATGACCTGAAGGTGAACAACCTTCTGCTGGTGAGATCAGCAGGGGAGTGAATTAAGGGTTCAATAAACTATCACTAACAACACATTGCTTCCTATTCCCCATAGTTTGAAACTAGAAGCTGTTAACAGAAGGTGCCCCAGAAGAATGAGTAACTACTCATCCCTTAACAGTTCTGCAGCGCCCTGTGAAATGTGCGAACATATTTGACTGTGCCACCGGTCTGGAGAAGGCACAAACCACTTAGAATTCTGATCAAGCTGTGAGGCAGAAATGCGTGCTGCATCTGCCCAAGCAGCTTGTTGTCTGGTTTCAGCTGAAGAGCACTGGGGGCTCTACAAGCTTTGCATTCTCTGCCATGTCACTTCAGACATCAGGATCTGAAGATATACAAATGGTTTGGACAAGCAAACATGGTGCCAACGCCGTATTAGTAGCAAATCATGCTACAGAACACCAGCTACTGTTGCATCGTGAGGAAGCCTCCAAGATAAGGATAAGCAGACTAAAATACTAAAGGCAGGCTTCTCCAAAATATTTTCTACATAGTTTGCCAGTTTGTTAACAGAAAGCAGCAGCCTCAGAGGCAAAACTATGCTAGTCTCGAAACCCTGTGGCTGCGTCAGCGAGGCACTGTGTGCCAGGTTACGTGCCGCTGCTGCGCGGCTGGTTAGGGCTACCTCCACGTGCTGGAAGACAGTGCATGTTACAGTGCAGAGCAAACCTGGCTACATGGCTGCCAGCCTAGAGCTGGCTCCCATACAGACAGCTTGGAGCATCGGAAGAGAAGCTCAGGTCTGTACGCGCCCATCTGTACAGACACTTCCCTAAATCCTCATTTGCGAGTCAGGAGCCAGATCCTGCTGGGTTTTGAAATTCTACTCATTTTTCCAAATGGTCTCAAATACCTGAAAATACTGGCACTGGCCAGCCACGACTGTGGCAGAGGGAGGAGCTCTGAAATGTGATTTCTCCTTTGCTGGAGCATGGTTGGTGTTTCAATGGCCAAGAAAGTGTCAGTTGTCAGGATGGCTGCAAATCCGCCAAGTAGGCAGAAAGTGGGAGGGCTGTGCAACGTGCCGCTCTTGTTTCTGTCTTTCAACCGCTTAAGACACATCACCTCTAAGATAAAAATCATGCTCAAACCTCTACTCATTATGTGTATGTCGTCCTTCTTTATTTTGCAGACATTCCCTCAGTACATTTCCTGATAACTGAAGGCTGCCAAGTTACTTCTAGTTATATAAAATGCTGTGGGAAGAATGGGATTCCTCAGAGTATCCCAGTGAATCCAATGGTTCTGCAGCAGCAGAGTTCATGCAGGCTTTTGCAGAATGGAGAAGAAAAGATCAAGCAGCATTCTTGCTCTATAAGCATCAAATGCCTTTTAGCCATTGATTTCAGTGAACTCTGAATTTCACCCCTCAGACCTTTATATTCTTATTGGTGTAAGTAAGTACAGTTTTCAATGAAACCAGTTAGATGCTTGTTTAACAGGATCAGGGCTACTTCTTTAAAAAAGAGTTATGGTTGAAACCAACATTCCCCTTCCTCCAGCGCATTGGTTCTTCACAACATTAATGCATAGTTTGGCAACTTCACAGCTTGAATCCTCCATAGTACTTTTTTTCTTTTTTTTTAGCTAAAAGAAACTGTTTGCAACATCTGTCCGTCTGCTTGCTAATATAGTTAACATCAGTGTCATGAACAGAGGGAGTTTTGCTGGACCTGACAGCACCGTTTGATAGCTGGCCTAAGATTGGTTCGTGCATTTTACATGGGTTGTTGAATATAAACAGCCTATGGACACACAGTATTATTATATATGAATCTATAATCTATTCATAAGCAATGCTCCCATACTGAATCTATAATCTTCATGAATGGCATTTATTTTCAGGGAAATATATGTTCAGAAAAAAGTTCTACAGGGTTATCTTTAAACAATACACTTACTGTTTCCACTTCCTCCTCCTTTCAATAGGAGCTCTTTATCCAACAGAGAGTTTCAGGCCTCAACTGTGGAGTTTTCTGGAAGAAAACATTTTGACTTGGTATTAAAAGATTTCACAGAAGTAACATAACATCTCCAAAATGAGTAACTTTTTTATTAGAGAAACACCACTTCATGCAAGTGTGAAATGTAAATTTGCAATTTCTGCAATAATAATTTTGTCAGTAATGTAAGTAGTTAACATTTTACACTGAAACAACAATATTAGCTAAACTTTTGATGTACAGCCCTTTTACAATCAATGTACAATCTAGTAAAAGATATGAGAGAGACAAGTGTTTTTCCCTGTGTTTCAAAAATCTCTGCATTTTCTGCCACAAAGAGCCAATGTTTCATGTGGGTCAATGTTTTATTATTTATTGAAAGCTGTGGTTTGTTTATGTTGTTTGTTGTCCAGTACAGCTTAGAAGATCCAAGTCAAGAGAAGTCCCTTTTGCACTAGGAATATATAACATACATACCAGAAAATAGATGCTACAAATGGCATTTTGAGCTGATGTCAGAGTACTACTCCAATTGTTGCCAAGAAGAGGCGTATTGTATTTGGGAAAAGGGGAAAAGGAGGTTATATTTATCAAGACTGTTTCAAAGACCCATATGCAAAAAAACCTTGAAGTGGCTCAGACACATATATCCAGAGAAATTCCTGAATGCATGATGCTCTTTCCATTAACAAGACTGACTGAGAACAGTGAGGGTAAGGAGAGTCGGGGCTGGGATTTGTCAGGGAGCATCAAGAGTTCATTGTCTTTTATTTACCAAGAAGAAATCCCTTTGAAGCATTGGCCTTCTTTCATACATGGCCACAGCTACTGGGACAAGTTTGATGAAGAACGAATGCACCCCAAGTGCTTATAGTTTCCTGGCCAGTCCATTCCCTTATTAAAAATGAAATCTTTTGCAGGCTTGTCAGCTCACGTCGATACACAGTGTACCTTTTGGTACACAGGTAGCCTACTAAACCCAGATTAGTTTCCCTGTGTAGAGTAAATTAACATACCTGCTACCAGATAAAGCAGTGTTACCCATTTGCTGTCTGTCCCAAAGAGGTTTTTTGTAGTCTCTTCCCCACCAGAACTATGAATAAATCGGTCTGTAGTTTCTGTGGATCCTAGCCTGTTTTGCTGTCCTCTGCAGTCATTTGCGGTCTGTTTATTACACATCATCTTCCAATATCCAGCTTCAATATACCCCTCCAATTTCCCTTAGTGTCTGGGCCCTTCCTCTCTCATACAGGGTTTTTTCCTGGGCTCATGTTGTTTCACAGTCTTCCCTTTTAGCCTTGAGGCCAACCTGGACAGTCGAAAAAGGTGAGGTAAGGTACTTTTTACTTAGCTGATTCATTGTACATCATTATCAGGTAGGAAAGTCCAACTCAATCTGATATTTCTCCAGAAAAAAAAAATTCAAGATAAAATCTTAGATGTGAATTGTCAAATTCACTCTGTCTGGATGGATGTCTGAGTTATAATAGGAAGTGGAAAATGTGTAGTCAGAACAATGAAGAAAACCACATTAGGCAAAAATGAATAAGGTGCCAAGGGTCTTACATGAGGGCAAATCATAACCAGTGCTCAAAGTGCAATGGATGGGGATATTGAGTAATAGGAAGATAAGGATCTAAATACAGATATTTAACCTCTGAAGGCCTTCAAGGGGCTTGTTCTGTAGAAGCTAGATTATAGCTATATAAAACTTAGACATAAATGAACTCTGGCACTGTCAGAGGGTTTTTCTTTTTTTTTTTTCTCTCTTTTTTTTATTTTATTTAAGGTTAAGTCATTTTTATGAATACCAGTGAGAAATGAAGTCAGTTCAGCAGTAAGATGAAGAGAAGGGAATGGAATGAATGAGGTGGTCATCTTTCCAAAGAAGACCATTAGAAAAAATCTGTATTGGGGTTGATTTCGTAAAAATAGAGGTTATAGTCTTTAAGCGAGTAATTCCAAAGACCTTTATAAAAGAAGAATTTTCCCCCCCAGAGCAGTAAGATGCAGCAAGCTTCCCAGATATTAACCTAGTGGCTTAGTACAGAATTTTTTTGCTACATGTGGTTAATTAGCCTTTGTTATCACAAAACCTCTTAGTGGCTTATTGATTATCACATGGCAGAAACAGTGGACCTGCTGAGACATTCGTGTACAGCTCTGCATCCAGACCACTGGCTGGCTGAGTGTGGCACAAACTGAGTTAGTGTAGGTACATGGCCTTATTGGTGGTCTGCACAGCAGACAGACAGAACTTCAGATGGGATGCTTATCTAAAGCTGTGATCAAACTGCAGTGGGGCTAAAAATGCACCAGCATGTGCAGAAAACAAGGCAGTGGGAAAATGCAGTAACGACAAGAAGAATATGAGTGCCTCAAGAAGAACTATTAATACAGAAAATTATTTGGATGCTAACAGCTCCAATTTTACAAGTACGAAATATATGGGATGTACATCGTACCATCCTCCTAGTTGGCTCTACACTTGTTTGATATTTCTCAGATGAAGAGCCTTAATCTCTATTAGGTGCTCTTTCTTTTCTCATAATAAAATTGCTTCGTAGTAAAATAACAGAATTTCATGTAATTTTCTATTCAAATCTCTGTTTTTAACTATGAACTGAAGTGTTTTAAACATTAGAAAGGTTTAGAAAGGTAAAGAGTATTCCAACACCTATAGATATTATTGAACATAGATATAAATTTGAGGGTTTAATTCACAAGCTCTCTTGCTTGAAGGCACATACATGCAACCTCTCCATGACAGTGTTCCTATGCCTGTAGAAGCAGGGGCATCATTTTCTTTATGGATAGCACAGCGGGACTGGAAATGAAGTGATTCCCTATCATTTTGCCTTGTGAATTCCCTTGTGCTTGTAGAAATTCTCCTGCTTTCTGTTAATTTATGCAAACTGCTGTTAAACAAATCACTACATATGAAGATAAGATAGCATAATGCACTAATATATTTTTGTTGTGATTCTGAAAATTACAGAAAGTAATGGTATAGCTAATCTGTTATAGTTTTTTAATGACATATAATTTGTAATTACAAATTGGTATTCCCAATCCAATCTCTCTCATGCTGATATTCGCTTGCATTTGATATCAAAAAGCTACACAGAATAATCCGCTTGGCACTACCTATATTCTATCTGTTGTGAGTTACATAATAATATCTTGAAGCTGACTAATATGCACCTTAAGGAACATGTAGCAAAATGTACATATAAAGCATGAAAAATTAGCAGCTGGAACTAGCAAGTCAAAAATATGCAACAGAAGTTTTGTGCCATAAATGTCTTAACAATCAACATTGAAAAATGTTGTGGGTTTGGGTTTTTTTTTTCTTTAAAAGATGGAATTTAAAATATTTAAGCAGGGTTCCAAATCTAACTCCAGATCTACCTCTCAGAGCACAACAGAGTCTCTGAAGCAGAAAGATGGTCCAGCTCTCAGGCCTACTGAAGATTTAATACTTGTTGCACTTGCGTTGTGCAGCCTTTCTGTTTGTCTAGGTTGGGATGGCTGCAGCAGAACCTTAATGTTAGCGGATACAGAACTACAAGGAATGTGGATTCTCTTGGACATCCAACATTAACAATTGGGTTTTGGTGCAATAGATCTGTGTTGCCTTCCCCTTTTCCTGTTTCATATGTTAACTCCACCTGACATTGTAAGGTCCTTCCTGCTCAGCCAGTATCTTCAAATGGCATGGTCATAGATTTAAACATGCATATATGACTTCTCGCAAAGCTACAATTTACATGTCAGAAGACGCATGCCCCACAAAACACACACTGTATTTAGAAAAAAATAAACAAAATTACCTCTAAACTAACCAGGAATATCTCTGCACTCTGGGTCAGGCTGAAGTGTCTAGGGGAAGGGGGACAAGTAAGATGTAGTTAATCCTGAAAGCCACCAGCGTGTTCCACTGCCTGCAGAGTGCAGAGCAAGGCAGGAGACTCACCCAGTCTACACCATATGGCCAGCCTTGCAGCTCCCTGAGATAGTGGCACACGCATGCTTAGTCCTTAGAGGTGACAGAAGAAATGTGATTTGTCCTGGGAAAGAGAAGAAGCTGTGCAATTACTTGCTGCCACCATTACATGTTGGTAGATGTGGGGAAAAGCCTGCTCCCCCTTCTACCCCCCACCCCGGCCCCAAACAGGATATTGTGGACAAGGAGTAAAAATCACTTCACATTGTTTGTTTCATCCTTCTTATGTTGCAGATCTGTTTTCGTAAGTTGCCTTGATCTAATTTTTGTCCAAGTAAAACACAGTGTGTGAAATTAAAATCTCTTTGGTGTTTTTATTGGGCTTTTCTTAAGGAAAACATGACCAGTTTCCACCTGAAAACTCAGTTTGGAATCACCTCACTGAAGAAAGGTAAGGGCTATAAAAATGGTCTTTGTAGTAGAAATAATCCTTTTCTTCCTAGGACAGTGGAGATTTAATGTTCATGGATTTTTCTATGTTGGTTTGAATACTTAAATATGTGACTTAGAAAAATACATGCAACATACAGAATTTCTGGTATCAAAAGGGATTGCTCAATTTTTATCAGACATTTTACACCACCTGAGCTGTTTGCATTGGTACTTCAATCCCATTTTTGGAGCTTGTATGGCAAAACCTGTCGCAACTAGCAGTTTGGCAGTTCTGTTTTGATCTCAGGATCACATTTATGTATGGAGAGCCTGATCTGGTAAAATAGATGGTGACATACTCAGTATGTGTCACCTTGTGGGACTCAAATACAATTAAAAAAAAAATGCCATGTGAAAAGAGATTGGTGTGTGTCCCCCATTTTAGCTCATTTTAAGAAATTATATGTACAGGTGTGATTTGAAAGATGGTTTGGTGACTTTGTTACTGTCTCAATGAGCAGTTGTAAAGTTCAAAATGCAAGCACAGTGAAGATGAACATATGTTTTGCTGGTGATACTTTAAGGAAGCTGATTTAGATTTGTGATGCTATTTTTGTCCAGCTGGACGTCAACATTGACCAAGTGACCCCATTTTTCTTCCTGTTCTGTCCTTGTCTGCTGTCTTCTCTAAGGAGAATTTAAGTGCCATAAAATCCATCCCCAACACACTTTCTCCCTCTCCCAGTATTCTCATCTCCATTGGTTGCAACTCTGCTTCCTTACGAAGCATTCCTCTCATCCCACCATGGACCTCCTACTCTTCTACACCTCTTGCCCCCATCACTGTGTTCATATTCATGTAGCTTCTAAATAAGTCAGTCCTTGGCTTCCAATACTCACTGTGGAGTCCTCAGTCACAGTGTAAGAGGTACTTCCAGCGAGTGGGGAGAAAGGATGAATGAAGAGGCACTTTGAGAATGTACAGGAGACAGAGAGAGGGGTGTTTCACTTCTAGTGGGAGAAAGAAAGAGACCAGTAAGATCATCCCGATGGCCTTCACATGCCCCTGATTTAAACCAATCTACTATACTTCAGGAAAGAAGGGCTTTTACATTGCTGGAAAAAATGTGAGCTAATTTGTGTGGTGTTTATTAGCCAAAAAAGAAGCAAAAGCAAACAATATGTTGGAAAAGTACAGGTATGATTATTCAATAGAAATTTGAGGAAATTATCCAAGCACAGTCCAAGAGACTAATGAGTCCATATTAAGAAAATGGCACAGTGCAGGTCACCCTATTATAAAACAGGATATTACAGAAATGGAGAAGGTGCAGCTAAGGGCAAACAGCGTGCCACAGCAATACAATGATCTTAGTTATTCAGAAAGGTTAGAGAAACAAGATCCGTAGGCTAGGCAAAAGAATTAAGATAGAGCCTCAGCGAAGTCTGCCAGAGTATTTTGATGCAAAAGGTATAACAACTTTGAAGACAATACCTGCAAGAGGATATCTGAACTTCTGTCACTGCAAGTGTACAGGTACAAAACACTCAGGTACAAACCTGAGTAAGGGCACTGCCATTTAGATTCGTTGGTTTGCTCAACGTGTAGTAAATAATACATAGAGTGTAAATAATACATAGAGTATAAATAATGATAAAATGGATTTAAGTGCTTTTAAATATAGAGCCAATTAAATGGACAAGGGTTTTCCTACTTCCAAAAGAATACCTGAATATTTTTATAACATCCATTACAAATCTTCTTTAAAACCTGTGTGGTCTTATATATCTAGCCAAACTCTCAGGCAAATTTGGCTTTGGGATAGGCCAAAAAATGAGACAGCAAATATTACAAAAACACTGAGAAGAGTTAAGCAGGCAGGCTTTGTGATGGTGTTTGTGTAATTCAGCTTTTTTCAAAATAATACTGTGATCCACTTTTTTAAATAATGTAGCAGGCAATGGAGTACTGCACAAACATTAAATATGAATATAGATTTATTTGTAAACATCCTGTAGTAGTCAGTCAACAATCAAAAAACCCCCACCTTACCGCATTGCTCCTTTGCCAGGCATGAAAGGATATTTTCTTCAGTAAATGTGCTGCTGATTTCATGCATTACAACAACTGGGACTTCTATGAACATAAAAGCCTTCATGAAAATATTGATTAGTCTGGATTATTTTCTACACCATTTAGAACTGCAATTGGTACTAATAGCAGGCTTTTAATCTGTACTTTTTAAACATGTCTATATTTTGGAGCAATGCCAGTCTCCACTCAATGGAGAATATCCATCCAGGACATAGATATGTAATCCTAGGAATACAGTGTCAGTCCAATGTATAAGGGGTATTCAGTGAACGGTTTCAACATTCCCTTTTCACCAAGCAAGCTACATTCTCTGTCCGCGGTCCCTGATAATTAGTCTCATATATCTGTAATATGCTCAAGCTACAGGGACTAAGTATGACCTCTGGTGTGGAGAGAATATATTTAATATGTCTTTAAATTTGTAAAATTTTACTAGTATCATTAAACACAAAATGCTTCATTTATAAAATAAGTTTTAAAAGAGTGAATGAAATAGTGTTGCATTTAGAGAAAAACGTTTGTTAGATTAACTCATATATTTAGAAGTTTCTGCAATAAC
Source organism: Ibycter americanus (assembly GCA_035590275.1). Taxonomy (NCBI): domain Eukaryota; kingdom Metazoa; phylum Chordata; class Aves; order Falconiformes; family Falconidae; genus Ibycter; species Ibycter americanus. The sequence continues at coordinate 79,079,933 of JAVJGI010000060.1, read as the reverse complement.
TGGCAAGGAAAAAAACAGATTAAAAAGAATTAGCATTTCATAGCGTGCTTGGAAATTAGGTACCAGAAGGGTGTGGAAGTAGGTCTGAATAAGAGAGAACTCATATGTTTGGGGAGAAAAAGTGATCACTTAAGAATCCATGGTGTGCATCTGAAAATCCCATTAGAGACTGTCAAGCTGCATTGGTCAGACAAAAAGAATACGAAATGGGACCAATTAATACCGATGCTGTTGAGTGCATGGCAATAGCTTCTAGTTCCTGATTTACAGAGGAGAGTACAATTGAGTGGAAATTATTTTGATACCTTTGCATTTGTGGCTATAAGTCATATTGCGTATAAAGAGATCTAGCAACTATAGAGTAGTGGCTATAGCCCTTGATTCCCAGTTCAGAGTCTGGGATGGTATTGCTGGTTCTGCCACTGATCTTTCTGATGACCTTGACCAGACCACTTCTCTTTGTAAATGTTTCATGTACTGAGTTTTGTTATATCTTTTTATATCAACATATCTATGTATGTTGATTGTGAGCCTTTACAGTCTTCTGGAGAATGGCTCTTTCACTGTGTTTGTACAGTCTGCAGCAGAATGAGCCTGTGAACTTCTTTAGGGAGAATTTAAATACCATAAAATCATGCAAACAGCATAAGGACCATGACACACAAAGGGAGAAAATCAATGGGATTTGGAGATCAAGGAATTTTAAACTCAAGGTGTTCCATGTATATAGTTTCCTTGCACTGAAATAGCTCCTAACCTGATCCAAAATTTGATCGATTCTCTCAGCATGTTTCCATGTCCTTGGAACAATTTATTTGTGACAGTTACACATTTTTATAATTAGGAGCAGAGAGTTTTTAACCTGTTTTCTTTCCAAACACTGAATGGTAGGTCCCTAGTACTACTAAAAACTGACATTCTTGGTTGTTTAATTAGGGAGCAAATAGTATTCTACCTAAATAGAAGTCTGATTTTCAGAACTGTGGAATCTTCTGCCAGGAACATGGTTCAGAGGACTCTATCCTCAGGGATCAGCAAAAGGAAGGGATGTGTCAGTCCTCTCCCAGGCTGACTGGACCCTTGTCCGCATCCTTTGTTCTCGCCACCATTCCTCATTCTCCAGTGTGGCCAAACATTTGGTTGGGGTTGAAATTATCACTCCACAGTTCTCAAGGGGCTGTTTGACCAAAGACTGTGGAGCCACAGGCACTGTCTTCATATGTACAGTAAGTCTATTGTACAGTCATTTCTGTTATTGTACTATAGAGCAGGGAAGCCTTAGCTGAATAGCAAGCTCATTGTGACAGTAAGGTCCCCAACCCAGACCAATGGCTGCTATATTTAAACATGTTCTGCAGCTAATTTTCAGCCAGCAAGTTCTCCCAGGCAGCTGTCCCACTGGGATCTGTGCCACTGTAGTTACAGGGCTGCCTGCCTTGGCAGCCTGCCTGTCTGGCAGTTCACTGCTCTCACTCTTGCATGGGCACTGCCATGCAAAATTCCTATGGGGCGGCACCCCAGCCTGGCAGAGCTGCAGGCTGCAGCACAGGTGGCTTGGTAACTGAGATTAAACCATACAACTTCCAAAGGGTTTTATTTTAATAACAGATAAGGAGCCTTTTACTGAGGCAACACACCCAATTTCTTTCTTTTGTCCTCTCTTCTTGAAGAGCTAGTGGTTTAGGAGAAGAATTGCGTCTAGGCTTTCATTTACCAACCAGCAAAGTATTTTCCTGCACACTATTGTGAGTGTTCAGGGTGAGCAAGTCAAATGGAATGAAAACCAGAGTGCAAACTCTTATCCCAACAGGGTTTTCTTCATATTTATAGCCTCTTCTGTTGACTTGTCACTATAATACGACAAAAGATTGTTTTGTTCTTGACTTATTAATATGGAAGAAAAAGGGATTTATATGCTGTCTGGTTAAAAAATGTTATAGCATTTATCAGCCACCAGAAACTTTTAAATTCTCTACTGAGAAATAGTTTAGTAGACTGAATTTATCTCTGTTATTCAACACTAGAAGTAGCCTAGGAGAGCCTAGAAGCAGTTAGGATATGTGAAAGACTAATTTTTGCATTAGCTGCTCTCAGGTGATGATCAGACAGACAGTCTACAAGCACTTTGGTAAAGAAAAATGAAACTCTGATGACTATGTGATCAGACATCATGCTCTTTCTGCTTGGCTAGTTAACATCCTATTTTCAGTGCATAAATTCTACATGGTACCCTTTAAAATGCACTCAGAAGCATGTAACATTGACTCTTCCCTCTTTTCCCCATGTTTATGGACCATCTTGTTGATTCTAAACAGTTTCTTCCAGCTGAAGTGAAACAAGATCAATTTAGAAGAGTGAAAAACACAATGTGGTTCTCTCCCATCAGAGAAGTGTTTTCTAACCCACTAGTGAGCAGAGTTGAGTATCCTGGTTTCTGCCATCAGCATGAACCTGTGCTTTGCACACACATTATATAACTACAAATTTTGATGCTCAGAGTTATGGTATTGGCATCTCATTAAGTTTCTTGTATGCACATGAGAGCCCATTTACACTTCCAACAGGCTGTCCTTGTTTTTCTGAACAGGTAGCTGAGCTGAACAGCAGCAGTGAAAAGCCAAATCACATAACCCTGTCGACCTAAACCCCAAAGAGATACACCATCCTATTTTCAAATGTAAGGCTCTTACCTTATAAATGAGGTCATATGCTTTGCAATAGCAAAGAAAACAACAGCATGACTATGAGCACAAATGTCCAGGTCTTGAGGTGGGGCCACCTGTCAGCATGCACGCACATTTTCAGCCTTACTGGGCAACTAATTGGGTCCAGATTCAAAAATGTCTGTCTGTAAGGTGTCATTCTCCACTTCTTGCACATTTAATGAAGAAGCACAGTTAATCACTTTCGGAAAAATCTTTCTTTTGACTTTTAAATTTCTTTTCTAAGACAAGTTTAATGGAAGAAATTAATATTAAGCAACTGAAAAGTTAAAAATGTGAAGATCATGAGATAGTAATGAAAAACACAGTCAAAAAGTGAAATCCCCAAAAAATAAATAAAACAAAGCTGTGTAATCCAAAGAAAATCAACCACAACTAAAAAAACCTCAACCCTCTACTTTATCACCACTTCATGATTTTTCTCTCCTGGTGTAGATTTTTCATATGTATGTGAATACATTTTCAGCCTCTGTAATTAAACAATACTGATTGACTCCAACTTCAGGATCACTGTCTCCCTAATTCTCTAATTGGTAGCTTTTTCCTGTATAAAAAGATACTGTCCCAATTGCATTGGATGCAAAGACTGAAAAAAATAACACTTTGGAGGTGAAAAATGACATGCAGCCCTTGCCCACTCACTCCATTGTGTGTAATTTTGCTTTTCCTGGCATTCTGCGCCTGTTTTGCTGTCATTTGGCCCAATTAACTGAATAACATTAGATCAACAAGAAATATGATTTTTTTTTGTTGCATTTCTCAAGCAGAAAATACATTAGTGATAGAATTGCTATTTGAATGAAAGGGAAAAGAGCTGTTACAATCTTGCTGCACAAAGGAAAAGAAGTTATATATAGAACGTGTATGCTAATGACTAGGAGGTGTTGATTAGCATCATACTTTGATTTCACACGAAGATGTGTGAACCTTTCATAACAAAACTTGTAAGAAAGCAGAATTTGCCCCAATTATGCATTTGTTTATTAAAGTGAAACAGTCAGCAGTTTGCCTGAGTCAAACTAACTCCCAGCACATCTCACAGCCTTGCCTGGGAGGGCAGGCAAGTTTGGAATCGCATCCTTCCCCTCTTCCCCCTTGCCCCAGCCCCTGCCATCAGCCTGTTTTACTACTATTAAAACATGCACCTTTAGAATAAACAGTCTGAATGTTGCTCAGGTCTCCCTCAGCCTGCTGTGGTACAGGTCAATGACTTGGCAAATGACCTTCTTCTCAACAGTCAGCAGAGATCAGTAGCTCTGGAATAGCCAGAGAGGAGAAGCATCAAAATAATTTAAGGAAATAAACCGTTGGGTTGCTGAGGGGAAAGGAAAGCCGCTCACATTCAGAAAATATTTGACAAAGGTGGGCTTTGAAATAGCTCTTTTTTTTTGCATATGAAGTAAAATTGCCATCTCAGCTGTACTTTGTCCTCACTTTGTGCCTGCTCAAGCTGAGTTTGTTTCTGTAATGGCAGGGAAAGGCTTTTCAGAGGCAGATCTGAGAGTCAGCTGGAGCAGCTGAGGAAAGGGATTCCTCTCCTCAAGCTTAAGTGGGCAACTGTGTTCAGTAATGGGTATTTTAGATGAAATGTGTGGTTCTGCATGCTTGTTTATGCTGTGCTGAAGGTCCTGTTATTGCTTTTGTTGGTGGATAATTTCATTTGACAAAGTGCTGCAGATTCATCTTTATGTATGAATTTACAAGTACAGAGTGGGAAGCATAAAAAAATAATACAGAACTAAACATGCAGAGTCACAGCACATGAATTAGAACATTCAGCAGTTCAAAAATGCCAGGATAGATAATTTTAACTTTTTATAGTACTTCTGTACTTGTAAAGCTTTAGCTTTTGTTCATGACAATAAACATCAGGAAAACAAAATCTGACAAACAGATTAAACATTGTTTCTAATACATGGTTGCATAAGAAAGGAGAATATATTGCTCACATTTAGCCAATATTTCTGTGAACATGTAACGTGTTGTCAACATCTGAATTTTCTATTCTAACTTTTGCTGTGTGGTTAAAGAGTAAAATGAAGCCTTTCTCTAGTACCCATCTATGCCTGCGCTGTTTGCATTTGTATGAAAGGTCACGAGGCAGGGTGAAATGCTGCCACCCCCCAAATCCTTGATAACACCCAACAAGTTTTAAGAGATACTGGCTACTTTGGTTTTATAAGTCACTGTATGTGCTTTCTAGTTTTTGGAATACACTGTAATTCTCTAGAACTTACTTGATATCTGAAGAAAAAAAGACATAATAAGAGCATAAAAAGCTTTTTTATTTGGGGATTCCAACATTCTTCTGAAACATTTTCATGAATATATCATCTGAGGAAGGAGCAGAGTAAAAGCTTACAATGTGATTAGATTTTTTCTTTTCTTTTCTTTTTAGGTTCTCAGGTAAATGAAATTTCTTCTGCTTTGTTGTCTTAATTAATTGGTCCTACTGACTTTTTACTCATTTTTGAATGCCACTTCCAATTTGTCCATTCTATGGTCATGGCTTGGTCTCAGACACCTGGCTTTCCTTCTTTGCTGGACTTTATAGCTTTCTTCTACTGTTTGAAATTATTCAATCTGCTGTATCTTCCCATCTGATTAATTTAACAAGTATCCCACCTCCTGAAAGGGGGAGGAGAGATATGCGAGTTCATATCCATTCTGAATTAACACTGCAACTGGGCATGCTGTTTTATGATAATTGCTAGAAATCAATATGTTGGGATGTCTGTGTTACACATTCCAGTAATCGATAAGATAATGTTATTAAAATATTTCTTACCTTAAAGAACATAAAGGTTGAATTAAATTCTGAAAAGATTACTACAGATTTTGAGTAAGATGTATCCAGTTTGCAACAAATAAAACTACATTAACTGGCCTGTCAAGCATAAGAATTACCTTTCAGTGGAACTTAGGGGTGGCTTCTTAAATAACATAAACATGGGAAAAACAGAACAAGCCTTGAAATAAGAATTTTACCAAATTTCAGGAGTAATTTTTAACTTCATATATAAAACCTGTTGGGGCTTTTTTCCCATCTGGGCACATATGTAAGTAAACAAGATGGCAGAAATATAATGAAAGTAATTTTCCAGCAGAGAAAATCCATACAGTAATGATGCTTTGAAGCCAAATGGAAGGTACAACTGGTGGCCAGAGAACCTCAGCTGCCCCAGGACTCCAGCTTGGGCTGAGGGAAGTCCTGCATTCAGTGGTCGTAAGTACCCACAGCTGGACTCCAGAATCTATTGAATCTCATTAACTGCCACTTGTTTCTGCTGGATATAGAAGTTTACCTGTAGGTTACAAATCGTGGGTTCGGGGTAATGATGATAGGGCAATAAAATGCCCTTCCTTCAGTAAAACACTTGGGTTATTACTAACCCCAGAAAATAAAAAATGGGATAAAAATGTATGTATGATGTAAGTAATTTTAGTGCCTGCCCTATATTCTTGTGTAATAAACAAAAACCAATCCTGAAATAAAGTCCATGGAGATCTGGCTGTTATGTGAAATATAGGATTCCCCTCTACACTGTACCAGATCTAACTATTCATTGTACAGGAGAGAAGAAATACGACAAAAGGAATCAGCAGAAACACCTTGAAAATCTTAATCTATTTTCCCTTTCTCACAGAACCATAGAATCATTTAGGTTGGAAAAGACCATTGAGTCCAACCCAGCACTAAGTCCACCACTAGACCATGTCCCTGAGCACTGCATCTACACATCTTTTAAATACCTCTGGGATGGTGATTCAACCTCTTCCCTGGGCAGCCTGTTCCAATGCTTGACAACCCTTTTGGTGAAGACATTTTTCCTAATGTACAATCTAACCCCCACTGCCCTGGCACAACTTGAGGCAATTTACTTTTGTCCTGTTGCTTGTTACTTGGAAGAGACCAACTCCCACCTTACTAGAACCTCCTTTCAGGTGGTTGTAGAGAGCGATAAGGTCCCCCTGACCCTCCTTTTCTCCAGACTAAACAGCCCCAGTTCCCTCAGCCGCTCCTCATAAGACTTGTGCTCCAGACCCTTCACCAGCTTTGTTGCCCTTTTCTGGACACGCTTCAGCATCTCAACATCTTGTAGTGAGTTCTCAGCCCAAGACTTTAAAGACAGGGAAGATACTACTGAAATACAAACCATAAAGCTAGGCAGCGTTGCTTGATATTGTTTTGATTCAGATCCACGCAGGTTATTATCAAGCTATTGATACAGATACACACACATAGAGAGATACAGTTATTAATGCTCAGTGTATTAAAAAAGATATAATCTTAGTTTGATAGGGGCTAACAGGAAAAATGAGATAACATGACAATGTTCATATGGAAAAGAGAAAATTTCTGTTAAAATTGTAAAAGCATACAAAACATTACAGCATAGCTTTATTTTTATTGTCAGAGATTTGCTTTAAAAATGTGAACAATCTATCAATGCTGTAGCCTTTGGTAAATACCGAATACAGGCTCAGTTGCCTGTAATAGGTGTTCTAGACCTCAGACAGTTTGGAAGCCATAAGAACCTGCTGAAAACCTGATGACCACACAATTACTAATACAAGTGGTATTAAAAAAAAAAAGAAATTTTACCTTTTATTTTTGCTTCAGCTTTGATTCAATACAGATGGAGAGAATCTAATGAGAATATTAGCCTTTGATACAGCAACTTTAAAATGTTTTAACCTTTAGTAGTATTTGTCCCTATTTTCTCACAGAAATTTTATTACCTTTTGATTTCCATATTCTGATCTAAGGTACTGTCTTTCATTTAGCCACAGACTCTGGCTATGCTATGAGAGGCAAACTTCACTTTGATGTATTAGTTGACATATTAGTTGATTTGGCTACATACTACAAGGTTGTCTACCTTCAGGGGTCTTTAAAAATCTTACCTGAAAAAAAAGTATTCACTGAAATTATTTAGAGCCACACTGTGCTTTTGATCTGCATGAATAGTTTCCACAGATTGTACTGATGTTTCAGGCGTAGGGTGTTAAATTGGACCATAACAATAAATGCTACACAATGGACAAAATTATAATTCTTAAAAGTTGAGAATAATGGTTTTTTTCAGACTAGTAGTTTTTCCTCCCTCCCTACTTCACTGCCCAATATTCATTTCTTGCTCTTTCTGATTTTTTTACTTCTGATGCATTCAGTCTTCCATTGCTTCAAGCAGAAACGGTAAACCCTGCCATTTAGTATTCTTATGTGTATTGGTACTAGTCAGATTGTATGCTTTGTTATTTGCTGGATCAGCCCTTGCACTGTTTAGAAGAAATATTAGAAAGGTTTTTGGCAACATCTTACTAACATATATAGCCCTTTCTATAACTAGATCTTATTAAGTTTTGTTGGTTTGTTTTCTTCAATTTCAATGGATGAGATTTAGCTTCTCTTGATTCTGAGAGATTTGACACATTGATAATTTTGTATTCCATAATTTCTCAGATATGTAATTAAAGTTAAAATGTATCTTTCAAGTAATATGCTGTAAATTACTTTTGACAGTCTGCTAGGGTACACCTAGATAAACTTCCTCACATGCATAGTTGCGTAGAGAGCAAATAACTGAAACAGCTTGACATTCATCTAAGCTCACAATATTCTTGTTA
>JAVJGI010000060.1:79034079-79061579 GCA_035590275.1 Ibycter americanus | reverse complement strand
AAAATAAAGATTACTATCCAAGGATTACTGAATTACTGTCTGGGTTAGTATCCAACACACCACTACACAGTAATTGATAAAACAATAAAGAACAAGATAAACTGCCTGATTCTCTTTGAAAAGTTAACCCTGCCGTAAAGATTAAAAATGGAAATCAAGCCTAATCTCTTATGTCTCACTGTTGCAATGTTTCTAGCAGACACCTGAGATTTGGAACACCCCAGGGTGAGCTGAGGTCATGCACTATCTACCTCAGGGTAGGCTTTACTGAATTTGAATATAACTATTAGGACTCACAGGCAACAAGGTGTTTCAGTCTCCCATCTAAATTTCATTCTATTTGTTCTTATTTGTTTGGGAGATATGTTGCAAGGGAATGTGGGGTCATTTAGAAATTACTTTTATCACTGCAAAACATTTGAACAGTGACTTCTGAAAAGGGGCGAAAACCCCATTCATCCCTTTTCAAGGCAACAGAAGTAATTGTGTGCCTTGAGATTTAAGGGACCTTTGATAAGGTTCTTTTTTTTATTTAGCATCTTTTTTCAAACAATTGTAAGCATTGAAGAGAACTTCTGAACTCCATTTAAGCTTCAACTTTCAGATATTTTCTTCAGAATTCTAAGTGACTAAGTTTTTGATGGAAGTATTCAGTGTTTTTAATCATGATGTAATGCCATATTAATCACTTCCAGATGCTGTAACACTGATATTACAACATTCTGTCTCCTGGGTTGCTCCCAAGAAATTGCATTTTGTGCACTGGTATGCCTAGCATGTTCCTTCATCTGTGGTGTCCCTCAAAGGTCCGTACCAGGATCAATACTATTTAGTATCTTCATCACTGCCACAGCCAGTGGGAGTCAGTGCACCCTCAGCCAGTCTGCAGACGACACCAAGCTGAGTGGTGCAGTTCATTTGGTGGAGAAAAGGGATGCCATCCAGGGGGACCTTGACAGGCTTGAGGAATGAGCCCACATGAACCTCATGAAATTCAATAAGGCTAAGCATGAGGTCCTCCACCTGGGTCAGGGCTATCCCCAATATCAACACAGACTGGGGGATGAAGGGATTGAGAGCAGCCCTGTGGAGAAGGAGCAGGGGATACTGGTGGATGAAAAATCGGACGTGAGCTGGCAATGTGTACTTGCCACTTGGAAAGCCAATTGTATCCTGGACTGCATAAAAAGAAGCATGGCCAGCAGGCTGAGCGAGGTGATGCTCCCCCTCTACTCTGCTCTCATGAGATCCTACCTGGAGCACCGCATCCAGTTCTGGGGTTCCCAGCACCAGGTAGACATTGACGTGTTAGAGCAGGTCCAGAGAAAGGCCACAAAAACGATCAGAGGAGTGGAACACCTCTCCTACAAAGAAAGGCTGAGAGAGTTGGGGTTGTTCAGCCTGCAGATGAGATGGCTCTGAGAGACCTTACTGCAGCCTTTCAAGGAGGGTAGGTTTAGACTGAACATAAGGAAGAAATCTTTTGCAATGAGGATGGTAAGACACTGGAACAGGATGCTCAGAGAATCATAGAATGGTTTGGGTTGAAAGGAATCTTAAAGACCATATAGTTCCAACTCCCCTGCCATGGGCTGGGACACCTTCCACTACACCAGGTTATCAGGTTCCTCCTCTTTTCCCCCACAGTCTGTGGTGCAGTTGCAGTATCAGTTACTCAAACAATTTAAATCTATCTAGACGCTAATGTCATTAGTCCACAGAGATCCTTTTGGAAAAATTTACATGGAAGCTGCCTTTACATGCTAAATGAAAAACGGATGCCCCACCATTGGAAGTGTTTGAAGTCAGGTTGGATGGAGCTCTCAGTATCCTGATCTAATGAAGGATATCCCGCCCACGGCAGGCGAGTCTGACTAGACGATCTTCAAATGTCCCTTCCATCCTAAACCGTTCTATGATTCATTGCTATGCTTTCCTTTCCATGCTTAAAAAATTCTGACTACAGAACTTTTATTTTTTACCAGATGAGTTCAGTTTCTTTAAGGGTGGTGTCCAGGTTGGGGGTTTTTTTACATTTCTGTGGTTGGAGTGCAGCCACTGTAAAAACAGGGAGCATAACAAGAAATATCCATTAAAAATGTGCTACACATTAAGATACTAGTTCCTCTTGTGCTGTAGCTTTTTGATATTGAGGACCTCTTTTTTGCAAGGATAGTTCAAAGATTATTTTGATGACTAATCTGTGGAAGGATTAATATCTTAGAAGACTAATCAGGATACAAAATTTTCTTTTTTGTCAACAGTATTTTCTTCCAGATCAACAGTAATCAAGACCAAACTCAAGCAGTTCAGTTGTCCATGCAAAAATAAATTTCATAGGCTTTTCTGCCAGCAGCTTAAGAATACAGATTGTAGAAAACACTGCCACACAAACACCTCTTTCTGGAAGTGTAAGCACAAGGAATAAACATAGGCTCTTGAAACTAACATTTCTGTCAACTCTAGTGTTTTCTACAGTTCGTTTTTTGAAATCAAAGGTTGAAAGGCAAAGTTGAGGCATGTTGATTAAAGATGTAAAGGATCTTACATTTATAGTATTTAATGTATGTTCTGAGGATGAAACAACTATACAAAATATATATGAAAACAACCCCCCTTTTCTTCCATAAGCAAAACAAGATTTGAACACCCATCTTTTAAATTGCTGAATACATTCTTATCTTGACTTGCAGTATAGTATACCTCAATATATTTATTGTACATAGAAAGCAAAATATTCAGATTGATATTTGTATGTAACTAATATGAAAATGTGTATGTGTGTGTTTCAATAGATAGATATACATTTAAATGTATTTATTTGTAAAATCTGCACTACCATTTTGTTATACAATAGGAGCAGTGTACTAAGGAAAAATTCCCACGTGAAGTGCTGAGTATTTAAACATACATTCTGAAGACATTTACATATGCCATGTCTTTTTATTAATAACCATGCTACTCAAATAAATCCTAACAACAGGTTACTCATTTCTGACTTCTGATCGAAACTTACTTAGCTACTACATAACTGGAATCTGTATTTTAACAAAGATTAGTATGGTTCCTTGATGGACCAATCCTGGGTTCAGAACTAGTCAGTAATAATTTTTATTAATGATATAAAAGATACAATAGAGAGCATGAACAAGTGCTGGCAAAGTACACCTCTTCCTGAGTTCAGGACTAACAACACCGTGTAACAAACAGGAAATGAGGAAATGCCTGCAGCAGCAGCAAAAATAAAATATGGCAATGCTAAATTACTTCAAAGGACTTTTTGGTAAGGATATAAACAAATGAACATAATTATTTCCATGGAACACCTTCTTTACAATTGGTGGATTCTAGAAGAAAGTTCTCCTCATGCCCCAGCACTTTCAAAATGAAAACTCTGTGAGATACCTTTGTAATATAAAAGGATTCTAACAACTTGCAGAGCTGCCTGCTCATCTCAATATATTACTTCTTCCTTGCTCACAGATCACAGACCATGAAGTTCCTCTGTCTCTGTGTCTGCCTCAAACGTTCACTCTTCCACACGCTTTGCAGCTTTACATGGAGATTTTTCTCTCACCCCTGCAACTGGCAAACTACAACTTCACATTCTCATGTTCTCAGATGTATACTATATCCTTAAAGACATCATTATTTATAACATTTAACTGGAATGACTGCCAGGTGCCAGGAGACAGGTAACAGTTGCTGGGCACTTACAGAGGCCTCATGAAGACTGTTTGTAGACTGCTGGAGAAGAGCCTTGAGGCTTCAAAGGAAAAAGAAAGATAACAGGACAGGCAGTTGAGGGATAAATGTATACTAGAAAGGAATGTATAAAGTAACTTCCAAATATTTAGAGATGAAGCCAAATTCCCAAAGCCTACAATAACTTGCTTGTACAAGGCGAACTTGTCTTCTGAATTTTGTACAAGATAAGTCTGATGATCCTGCCTTGGGGAAACTCGTTTATTATAATAGCTACCAAAATCCTGCTAAAATCTTGGCAACAGTAACCAAAACATATTGATGTGTTAGAAATCATGGAGGCACCTGAGAATGGTCATGTAGGGATTAGGGCTTCTCTACCCCAAAAAGGTGGTGGGATCAACAGCCCATCTACACCAATGCATGCAGCACGGACAACAAATAGGAGCAGCACAAAGCCACTGCACAGCAGGAAACTGACACAGTTGCCATCATGGAAACATTGTGGGATGGCATGCACAACTGCAGTGCTGCAATGGAGGGTGATCAACTCTTCAGAAGGGATAGGCTAGGAAGGAGAGGTGGTGGGGTAGCCCTGTATGTTAGAGAGAGTGTTTTGATTGTCTAGAGCTTCAAGATGGTGACAATAGGGTTGAGCATTTATGGGTATGAATCAGGGGGAAGGCCAAGGCAGATATCCTGGTGGGAGTCTGTTACAGACCACCTAGCCAGGATGAAGAGGCAGATGAAATATTCTATAAGCAGCTGGGAGAAGTTTCACAATCACTAGCCCTTGATCTCATGAAGGACTTCATCTTATCAGATGTCTGCTGGAAATACAATACAGCAGAGAAGAAACAGTCTAGGAGGTTCCTGAAGTGTGTGGAAGATAACTTCCTGACACAGCTGGTGAGGGAGCCAACCAGGGAAGGCACCCCACTGGACCTGCTGTTTGTGAACAGAGGAGGACTTGTGGGTGATGTGATGGCTGGAGGCCGTTTTGGGCACAGTGATCACAAAATGATAAGAGTTTTCCATTCTTGGAGAAGTAATGAGGGAAGTCAGCAGAACTCGCACCTTGGACTTCCAGAGGGTGGACTTTGGCCTGTTTAGCAGACTGGCTGACAGAGTCCCTTGGGATGCAGTCCTGAAAGGCAAAGGAGTCCAAGAAGGCTGGACATTCTTCAAGAAAGAAATCTTCAAGGCACAGGAGCAGGCTGCCCCCATGTACCAAAAGATGAGCTGGTGGGGAAGAAGACTGGCCTGGCTGAACAGAGTTTAGGCTGGAACTCAGGGGAAAAAAAAAAAAAAAGAAAAAAAAGAGTTTACCACCTTTGGAAGAAGAGGCAGGCAACTCAGGAGGACTACAAGGATGTCATGAGATCAGGTTTGGGGCAGAGCGGCTAGAAAGCTGCCTGATGGAAAAGGACCTGGGGGTGCTGGTTGACAGCCGGCTGAAAATGAGCCAGCAGTATGCCCAGGTGGCCAAGAAGGCCAATGGCATCCTGGCTAGTACCCAAAACAGTGTGGCCAGCAGGACTAGGGAAGTGATCATCCCCTTGCACTTAGCACTGGTGAGGCTTCACCTCGAATCCTGTGTTCAGTTTTGGACCCCTCACTACAAGAAAGATGTTGAGATGCTGAAGCGTGTCCAGAGAAGGGCAACAAAGCTGGTGAAGGGTCCAGCGAAGAAGTCTTAGGAGGAGCGGCTGAGGGAACTGGGGTTGTTTAGCCTGGAGAAAAGGAGGCTCAGGGGGGACCTTACCACTCTCTACATCCACCTGAAAGGAGGCTGTAGTGAGGTGGAAGTTGGTCTCTTCTCCCAAGTAACAAGCAATAGGACAAGAGGAAATGGCCTCAAGTTGTGCCAGGGGAGGTTTAGATTGGGTATTAGAAAAAATTTTCACCAAAAAGGTTGTCAAGGATTGGAACAGGCTGCCCAGGGAACCAGTTGAGTCACCATCCCTGAAGGTATTTAAAAAGCACGTAGATGTGGCACTTAGGAACATGGTTTAGTGGTGGACTTGGCAGGTAAGGTTAACGCTTTGAGTCAATGATCTTAAAGGTCTTTTTCCAACCTAAATGATTCTATGAATATATGATTCTAAAACAAGTGTTCCATTCAACTTTTAAAGATTAGAACGTGTGCTGTTACTGACAAGAAAACAACCAAATCCTATAACCAAGTACATGATTTCTTAATTAAATTGAGTTGAGCTGATGTCAACAAGGAGAAAAGACACTTGATACAATATTCTCAATTATGGATAGCATGTTTTCTACCGAGGTTTCATGTCACATCAGCTTTCATGTAAGGGGATATCAAATCCAGCAAAACAGCAGTGAGAATGCAGGACAACAAAATACAAATAATTACAATAAACAAGGTTTGGATTTGGTTAGTAGAAATAGCGCTCATTCCAGGCTTTGAATAGAAAATACAATTTTTCTTTGGAAAAAATACAAAGTCAGACAATGCCTTTTATAACCATCAGCACTGAATTACTTCAGAGACCCTTCCTTTCTTTCAAACCAGATTTCACAATTTAAGTTCCTCTGTATTTCTTTCACCCAATTCTATGGAAGGAAAAAAGAACTAGTTCATTTCTCATTTATATATGTAGAAAGAAAAAAAAATGCAAGGGGTTCAGTGTTTATTTTGAAAGCCACTGGGAAAGTGCCACAACCCTTCCAGGATTCCCAGTGGAACAAATTCCACAGTTTAGATCTGGATCGTCTAAACATTGCTGCCCATATCCACCCAAAATCTTTAATGTTGTCCTAAAATCATTTACGGGAAAGTGCTGTGAGATGTCATGATAGAGAGATACAGTCTCTCAGACAGTTAAGTCAATATAATGACTGGCACTGAAAAGACTTTGCTCTTGGCTTTGTATTGAAAAGGTGGTAGATGTTGAGAGAGAAAAGCTGCCTAGGTCAATGTGCTTACTGTGAGCTTTGTAGCCATGTGTATGGTTTGCAGCAAGTCATGTAATTTTTTCAAGATCTTTCAGTGCATTTTTATTCCACACAGGGGTTGCAATAATCAGTCTAAAATCATGAAAGGGAGATTTTTTTGCTGGGTTGCAGCTGGAAGTATTTTGTATTGCTATGGTGATTTAGGCACCTAGTAACACTAGGGATTTTTTTTTGCTTTGGTATTCAATGGCACAAAGGGCAATAAATTAAATGATGTCTTGAAGTCCCTCCCAGGCTTATTTTCTATGAGACTTTAATTTTGATACTATTGACTCACTAGCTTTCCTAGTGACTTCATGTAGAAGTATATAAAGATGATGAATTTAATGGAACTCAGCTAAGAAAGTTTTCCCAGGGGAATCTTTGGGACTGAACAGTTTCTAAGTCATATGTGGTATGACAATCTATGTTGATTATTTCCTTTAAGATTTTGTTTGCCTGTTAAAATAATAAAGATTTTTAAAAGTTTTTTTTTTAAAAAAAAAGGTAGCTCCCAAACAACTTCAACCATTTCTCAAACCAAATCATGAACAGTTTGACCCGTTCTTCCTTGCAATTCTGTAGACAGCCTTAAGCCCACCAACATTACCTCTTCAAAACCAATTAGTCTGCAGATATTCTTTCAACTGTACCATTTCTTCACTATCTTTATTTCTATTACATTGACTATGCTTCAGTACATGAAAAGAACAAAACAGAACATGTTATATTTGTATAACACAATATCTGTTACAGAACTTCACATTTCCAGTGTAACTTTTAACATTAGACACCTGCAACTTTTATTTACATTTTTACTTATTACTCACACTGTCCTCAATTATTCCATGCTGTAGGCATTCTGATCAAGCGCAATTTTGATTCAGCTACACAAAGTGTTCTGTGTATACTTTGGGAGAAGTTATTAAAAATATCCACACATTTACAGAAGTTTTCAGTCTGTGGAAGTCTGGACATTTTTGTGTCTACATCAACAAAGTAAGCTAAGCCACTAAAGCACAAGGAATACTGTGGCCAAACCATTTCTGTACATTTCCATATTTTAGTATTTGAAGAATATTTTTAATGTTTATTTTTAACTGAAGCATCTTGGCTTTCTAAAGACTTCTCTGTGTTAACATTTAACACTATATAAAATATTTTCCTAGTTTAACTCTTCAAAACATATTATTTAAAACTTCTGTTCCTGTCTGACCTGATATTTTTAAAGCTGTGACTTTCATTACACTTTCCTATGCAAATATTTGTCACCAAATATTATTTGGTAAAATGATAATCACTCTATTACAGACGTAGTAACTGACCTGTTTATTTTGGGGGATCCTCCCCCCCCCCCCCCTTTTCTTTCCCCCCCCTAGTGATCTGGACTAGTATTTCCACAGGAAGAGCTGTATGCCATCTTGCTAGTACAGTTTTAGGTCTGTAGGATATCCTATAGCAGTTTAAAAAGGAAAGCTCTCCTTTCCAAGCCACTGTTTCAGATCTAGAATTTTTATATTTATGCTTTGGTAGGCAAACGGAGACAAATCCTCAAATCCTACAGTATTTTCAAGATATCTAATTCTATTACTTTGTCTCTTTACAATTTCACGCTATTATAAAAAGTTTATTATTTTTCTTAAGCAGAAGTGAACTGTTTATTGAGATGAATATGTACAGCCATTTAGGGAGATACTAATCCAAATATTGAGAAAGGGAAGAAAGAGTATTAGACGAGTAATTAAATACAAATTCAGTAATGCTACGACTGTCACAGAATCCATTATTATTTTTTCTTGAACACCAGGAATCACTTCCCCCATGTATTTATCACATATACTGAAATGCCAAAGAAGTGCTATTATTTCTAGGTAAAACAATGCCTATATGCAAATCTCTAGCATCAAGCCAGAAAAGGAGGAAGGTCCAATTGTCACATACCCTTGTCAGGCAGCTGAGGGTGCACTCCCTCATTTCACTAAGGAAAGAGTGAAGCTACAACATCCTGGTGGAGGATGACTGGAAACGTGGTGCCTATAGAAGCACTGCTCCTCAACAGGGGTGCTTCTGAATGTGCTTTGTCAACCTTCCACTTTCAAATTACAGCCTTCCACCCTGGGCCCTCCAAGAGCCATACTGACAAAAAAAAGGAAGTAGCAACCGTTTTTCTCTCAAATGCAACACTTAAGCACAAGAAATACCTTAAAAAGATACTTCTTTTCATGTCTGTCACCTTATCCATCATCAAAGAATTCAAGTCTACCATGGTGGAGTTGGGAGTTGCACTGACTTGGTAATGCAAAGCAGAGGCAACAGCCCTAGCTGGCAGTAGACTAGCACTACTGTAGATTCTGACAGGAGATAAGAGTGCACTGGAATAATTAATCCGGCCACTAAAGTTTGTCTTCTTCAGTTCATCACTAGAGGAGACGGTGTAAGATGGAGTCAATGATCAATGATCACAAAGTGCCTCTGGTGCATCAAGGTGTAGGAGCAAGTAAGGAGTCTATTAGTGCTTTTACAACCTCCAAGACTTGCTTTCCTATTTATCATAGGTGTTGATAATGTTTTATCAGTTGCTGTAAAAATAAGCTAGTGTTCTTCATGCCTTCACTTCAATTATTTTACGATAGGTGAGTCCCTCTAGGAAAAAAAAAAAATAAATCACAAACCCCATCATTACCAACTGCACAAAACTGGTCTTGCAAACACTTCCATTTTGTGATACCTCAAAAAGATGTAAACTCACTGTAAGATCCAGCCCTTCAGTAAGCACCTGGCATGACTTTTGCTGGTATCTGTAAAACAAAATTCAGAGCATCTTTCTCCTTGAGCCTCATTGCTTCAAATGCTCACTTTCTCACTGTTTTGTCTTTATGGAAAAATACTCTACCATCACAGAATAATTCAGGTCAAAGGGGCCTCAGGAAATCTCTAGGTCAACCTCCTATCCAAAGGTGGCACAGCTACAGGGTCAGACCAGGTTGCTAAGGGTTTACGCAGAATGGTTTGGGCTGGAAGGAGCCTTGGAGGTCATTTAGTTCCAACTCCCTGCCATGGGCAGGGACACTTTCCACTAGACCAGGTTGCTTAAAGCCACATCCAACCTGGCCTTGAGCACTTCCAAGGGTGGGGTATCCACAGATTCCTCTTACTGAGTATTACCTAGTTGGGTCTTGAAAATCTCCCAGGATGTGGACTATCCAGCTTCCTTGGCAACTGCACCACTCACTGCCTGACTGTCCTTGTGAGGAAAGGGTTTATACCCAGTCTGAATCTCTCATTTTAACTTACACCCTCTGACTCTCAGTCTACCACCACAGTGAAGAGCCTGGCTCCATCTTCTTGCAATTCTTCCAATCTCCCTGTAGGTACTGAGGGTCAGGTCCCCTCAAAGCCACCTCTTTTCCAGGCTGATCAAGCTCAGCTTCCTCATCCTCTCCTCAGAGGGCAATTACTTCTTCTTCTGACCATCTTGGTGGCCTTTTGCTGAACCCACTCCAGTTTACTGCTGTGTTTTTTATATTTGAGCTGCCAAAACTGGACACAGTATTCCAGGTGTGGTCTAAGGAGTGTGGAGCAGGGCAGGGATAATAATTTCCCTCAGTCTCTTGTGGCCCTCTGCTGTGCTTCATACAGCCCAGGACACTGCTGACCTCGACTGCCAGGGCATCCTGCCGGCTCATGCTCAGCTTGCTCTCTGCCTATATCCCCAAGGGTCTTCTCAGCAAAGCAGCTCCCCAGCCAGGCCATCCTAGCGTGCATCAGTGCAAGGTGATCTTCCTTCCACAGTGCAGGGCATGGCATTTCATAAAGTTCTTCTTGGCTCAGTCCTTCAGCCCATACAGGTCCTCTGAATGGCTTCCCTACCCTTATGCATATCAACTGTTCCCACTAATTTGAGGTAATCTGCAAACCTGATGAGAAAGAGGTCCATCTTTCACAACATCAGTGTTAAACAGGACAGGTCCCAGCATATCCTTATGTCTCAGGAGAAATCAGAGACTTCCCAGGTATTGCAAATGGAAGAACAGAGTAAAAGGCAAGAACAATTATGGCAGAGGAAAGCTACTCTGAGTGTGTATGTATCTCTAATATTGGGGTGAGGGGGACAGCAGGAAAATACTCACTGTTATGTGAAAATCTGAACTAAATGAATACATCATGCTATTTCAAAGAGAAGAACGTGGCACAAGCTATATAGGGTGTCTGAAAAAGAGGTACAAAGGATTAAGAAGGCAGTTTAATGTCAAAAATTTGAAAAGAAAAGGTGATTTTATCTGTATCTCTTGGATTTTAGGGGAATATATATAGCAGAACATATTAAGACATTTCACCTTTAATAAAAGAAAACAAAACCCAAACCTTTTTAAAAGTCACTTAGAAACTTATCGGTTAACAGGGCATTCCCAATTAGTCCTGCCATAACTAAGAAAACATTTTCTTGCTTGTATTTGCACAGATAAAGGTTCCAGATTTCAACATAAGCAATTTTGCTAATGTTGTAGACTACTAAGACTGTATAAATTTTCAAAGATCTAATAAAAATATTTCAGATCTGGGAGAATTCCTTGTCTTATTGGGAAAGAAAGATTTTAATGAACTAAAGTTGAGAAATGGGGCTCATAAGTAGTCACAAGAAATATCAGCTGGAGATTAAGAGTGATTAGGAGTGACTGAAGGCAGAATAAGAAATAAGGGAAAGCCAAAGGCAAGAAGACAAATGGTTTCCTGGGATGAAATCCAGATCTCATTTAAGTCAACAGCAAAATTCCCCTTGACCTCATTAGGGCTATGATTTCACTTGTGAAGTTTACTCACAGCAGAAGATGTAAGTGAAATACGCAATGCAACTGACAGAACGCTTGGGGAGAAGTGGGAATAACCAAAGGTGATACAGAGTCAACCACGTATTTTTCTACTAGACAAATGAGGTGGAATAACAAGTATATATAAGACTACTGATTTTTCTTGCCCTATGAGGCTTCTAAGAGTAATACAACAGTAAACAAGGAGAGCTGATGGATGTATTTTAATTTGCAAATTCCTGTGAGAAACTTCAAAAATCTAATCCATACTAAAAAGAGACGTAAAGGTTTGCCACTAGCAAAACTAGTCAGATGAAGAAAGAAGAAAAGAGTATTTCACAACATGGAGGTAGATTAACAGTGAGAAATCTCTAAGATCCTACATATGATTTCTACTTTGAATATAATTATGAATATCCCAGAAGAAGATATAAACAGAGCCAGCAACACAATATAGATTTAGTCATATACAAAGTTAACTGTGAAAAAAATAACAAAGCTGACAGTCCATGGCAGATCAATTTACTGCTGACAAATAAAAGAAAGCAAATAAACTACCCATATACGTCTATTTACTGTAACCACTTGGGAATTACTTTATTATGAATCCTTCAATGGCACCTTCGCCTAAGAAGTCAAAAAACAGTATGTAGGCTAACTAGGAGAGAATAAGAACAGTGACATTAATATATGACATGTTTATGTATTTATAGTAGGCCCTCACTTCAACTTGTATGTTCAATGTACTTGACTAGCTTTTAGCTATTACTCACTCATCCCAAAAACTATATAGCAGAATCCAGAAGAGAACACAGAAGTGACCTATGGCATGATAAATATATCTGTAGAAGAAAACACTAAAAATTATAGGAGTACTGTGAATTGATTTAATTTAGCTACCATTGAAGTCAACACGAGTAGCAGCAGCTTGGAGATATCAGTAAAAGTGATACACTAGAAATATGGAAATAAGGAAAATATAGGGAAAAAAGCACATGTTCACCTTCACTTTACCTATACTTAAGGGTCACCCAATTTAATATGCCATATTCATGATAATTTTATCACTACAGTTATCCTACTAATAATTTATTTTAATAATAAAATGGCACAGAGCTACTGCTAAAGAAAAGTTTTTTAAACCCTTATTAAGTTGGACAGCTAATAAGTTGTGTTTTAAAAATTTATTAAATATTTTTAATACAATTAAAATATATAAATATTCAATAATTTAGATGCCATCTGCCATTACTATACGGGAAAATGTTTTAACAGGTATTGACCCTCACACCACAGAAGCCAGCCAGCCATTAATTCATGGGGATTAGGAACAAACCGCTCCTTGTTTCTTTCTATATCATATGCACTTCCCAACTCAGCGATGATTTTGTGCTGCTTATCTACAAAATGCACCAATACATTTGATCCTAAGGTGGCTGGAAATAGTGTTTGGTGCTTCTTACCCTATCAGTTTGGCTGTGCCCAAGCATAGCAACATACAAACTGGTTCACTTTTAAATTAGGGACAGCTAAAACTTACAGCTTTTATTCTAAGCAAAGTTTTGAAAATGGACATTGGTGCCAAATCAGAATGAAAAGGAAAAAATGCAAAACAAGTTTTTGAAGAATTTCAGCTTTACAGTAATGAGACTGAATAAAAAAACCCAACAAACCAAATATGTTCTCCCTCTTCCTTTTAGCTTTATACAAAGAAATGAGTGTTTGGTACAGAGAAATTTCTAGAGAATAAATTGACAGATTCGTTGACACCCATAGGACAATTTCATTTCCCTTAAAAAAATAAAAAAAGATATTGTGGATTGAAAATGGCTAATGAAAACATACAGATTTTTTTTCCTTAACATTCCGAAACTAGTAATTAAATTGACTAGCTGTCTTTTTTTTTTTTTTTCTAATTTGGCAAGAAAATGCCAAGACAATAAATAGGGATACCCTATATGCCTGATATATTATCAGATATGAATATTAATAATACTTACTACAAAAATAATCAGATGTAATCTTTGAACTGTAGATAAATGATTTTTCTGGAAAACCAACACATTAACAATATATATTTTTTTGAATATCAAATGAGGCTCAGAACTCATGTACAATTAGCCCTTCTTACACAATCAAAATCTTTAGGAATCAATTTCTGATTAAGAAGATGACATTAACATACATTTTCTGATTCTAGTGACTCTTACTAGAATTCCCATCCTTGACATTGGCTTGCTCCCTTTGGTGTCTAAATGTATTTTCTCTGTGACAGAACCACAAAAATCGTAAAAACTTGACTAGAAATTAGCTTAGGGCACAGGCCTCTCAAGTCTTTCAAACTGTCAACTGCATGCAGTTCAAATGCCAAAGGTTAACATGCTAAACAAAGAAAAGGATTAGGGAGAAAGCACAGAAGTTTTTAAGGCAAAAATTCAAAGGAAAATGACAAAGGACTAAAGATTTAGGTGTCTGAATATTTTTGGGGTTGCTGAAGAACCATCGAAAAAGAGCAAGCCTGTTAACAACAAAGTTTAGAAAAGAGGCTACGGATCTGGCATGCTCTGTAGCATCTAATGGATGGGAAGTTTTAAAAATTGTACCAGTTAAACAGAAACTTAGCACCAACAACTAAATATCTGTGTTATTCGTTGGTTAGAGCAGGCAAATGTTCTCTATGCAACATCTGGAAAGCTATTCAATGATGCAGGAAAAGCTAGGGGAGAATTTGGACTATACTATGTTTGTTTTTCATACATCTTAATACAAATATGAGCTATATAAAATTGTTTTTCTATTTCTGTTGAAACCTTTTACACCAATAAAACTTTGCTATCTTGGAAAACATAGAGCTGATCCAATAGTATGGGACAAAAAGGCTGAGAAGAATATCCTTTCACTAACACTTCCAGCACACTTTTGTGAGATTTTGTAAGGTACTGATCAACACTTGTCCACACTGGCACCGAACATTTTGTTCTAATGCAGCATCAAGGGATTAAATAGCATTACACTTAACACCTAGGCATAGTACTTTTTTTTTTTTTTTTCCTGGAACAGTGTTCACTGAAAATGTTGAATGCTAGGTATATGCTTCAAAAATTTTCAGCAATATGCTATCAACATATTTCTTTTTCATATGCTAAGTTTCTTGAAGCATTGATTTTTTATTTTTTCAATGGTTAGCAGCTAGGACTTGAAGCAATGACTAGCTTTGCCTGCTAGAACACACCTGGAAAATGGCCAGGTCTTTGGTATTTTTTTTCTGAATACCTGATGGCAACATTTAGCAAATAGAACCACACATCACACTCAGCAGGGACAAATGGGTCAAATTAACCTGTACAGGAGCGTCTGCACTGCCCCTAGCTGGCATTTCTCACATTAGACGAATCTTACGCTCACTACTTATTTTTCTGTAAGGCTGAGTTTAATTCAATCTTAAAAACAAGAGTGCCTCAAGATATTTAACTATGACAGCTCTTCCAGATTAGAAAGTAAATGGACTTGGAGGATGCAGCTAGCCTGTAGTAAGGCATGGCATACATACATGAATATACATGAAACAACCTTATTTTTTCCAGATTTACCATAAGAATTGGAGAAAATAGTGTTGGAAAGGACCTCAAGACATCATCTAGTCTCTTCATCCCCCTTCCCTACCCCAAAGTAAGATCATTTATACCTACACCACTTCTGACCACTTCTAATTTCTTCTTAGAAGCCTCCAGTATTAGTGGTTCCACACAGTGTCTCTGTGCTGATACACATATCAGCACTTAATTATCCTACAAGCAGAAAGGGTTTTATTTTTTTTCTGGTGTCTATTCTATGTCTTCTGGCTGAAATACTTATAAATTATTTGTTGTCCCATTCCCAATGGACAAGGACATGTTCATGCCCATCTTCTCTGCACAGCATTCTGAAGACTGTCATCATTTCTGCACCCGGTTTCTCTCTTCTCAACAAACCTAATAAATTTAGTCCTTCCTCGGTCTTCAGAAAAGGCCAATCAGAAGAACTGGGTGAAAGACAGACCTTACTCTTATGTTAAGCGTGCTTTCACAATCACATACCTTTGTGAGCACACATTCAGTTGGTGACCTGCTACAATTTCTAATCTTAAGAATGACTGCAGATCTAGTCATCACCACCTCATTTTTACACCAATGATTGTTCTTACATGTAACACTTGAAACATTCTAACTTTTCTCAGGACTTTTCACCAAATTGTTATCTATTACAGATTTAGGATTACACGTGAGGAGCAACATGTCTGAAGAACGTGTTCTACCTGTATGGCCTCTGCAAGAAAACACAATTATAGTCCGCCAGCAGACTGAGCTGATTAGGAGATATCTGAGAAACCACAGAGCCTAGGTTAACATACCCTGCCTCTTAACTGCATGCTCTGGCCTGTGCTTCATGCAGAGTTCTGCTTCACGGGACAGTATATTCCAGCTGAATGAAATATATACACAGTGCAATACATTGTTCATTACTACATCTCTAAATATGTAGCTACAAAGTTTTAAAAAAGTTTTAAATTGTAATTCCAGTAACTCCAGATGGATACAAAAGCATCATTATTTCTTTCATGATGCCATAAATAAAATGGCATGCATAGTAACAGAACACCACTTGATGGATGCTCATCTCACTTCACTGCTAACAGTCACGGTTTACCTTTTGGTTTAATGTACTTAGTAGTATACAGTCTAATGCCAACTGGCATTGTGTCAAACACTTCTCTAAACAAAGCCTGATGCTATTCTACATGGGGACAGTAGTGTAAGTAATATACAGCTTCCATTCAAACTACATCTGAAGATGCTTTTCAAAAATTAAACAATTTAATTACTACCTCAAGACTGCAAGAGTTTGAGGCAGGGATCTGAAAATCCTGTTTGTTTTGCCTTTGTACAGCACTTACCACAACAGGGCCCCCTGTCCATCCTTAATAGCATACTATACAAATAAACTACAACAGTTTAGCTAAATTTAGCTAAAATA
Organism: Ibycter americanus; assembly: GCA_035590275.1. Classification (NCBI taxonomy): domain Eukaryota; kingdom Metazoa; phylum Chordata; class Aves; order Falconiformes; family Falconidae; genus Ibycter; species Ibycter americanus. Next base: position 79,045,095 of record JAVJGI010000060.1, on the reverse strand, counting down.
TGGTTTTTTCCCCCTGTAACAACAGTGAGAAAGAAGAAACACATTATAGGACTACGTCTGGAATGCCTCAAAAAACTGTTAACACCTGCACATGAAAATAAATCCAAATGGAGTAGTTTCATGGAATGGCTACTAGAATGATGAGGAGAATGGACAGTGCTGTATCAGAAAGAGCCTGTTTGGCCTACCAAAATGGAGATTCAAAGTTCACAGTGTGCTCTCTAGAACACATTTGAGAAACAAAGAGGAAGAGTATGAAAGACCAGGTAAGCTAGAACATACATCAGTGAAACTAAATTGAAGTACATTTAGTCTGGAAATCGGAATGCAGCTTATAATCATCAAAGGAATGAAGTTCCACAGTGGCTTTCAAATTCAAGATGGAGTATGATAATTTTAGGAGACAAATTGTATGACGTGGTTGCCCACAACATGACTCTTATTTCCTGTGTTCTTAGAACAAGAGGACATAAAACTCAAGAGGACATTTTTCATCTGTGATGTCTGATAATGCCAAATTTGCAAGGACTGAAGAAAAGGAGGGGAAACAAAGAAAAATATATCAAGCTGGGGAAAGTCCCTAATTACCCAGAGTACTACTATCACAGCAAACTACTGCATCAAAGAAACACTTCCCCTTATCCACCTCAATCAGAAGCTTACGGAAGTCTTTGTAAAGGGTTAGTGAGAGGCCATGATCATACAAAGGCTCTGCAACACCATTAAACCTCTATTAATGGGTAAAGTGGAACAAATGAACTTAGTAAGTCTAGGCAAAGGAAGAAGACTACTGGATTTGTTCAGCCTAATTTAAGATACACGTTTCATATTGTTGTTTAGTTGGAGAGAACCACTGGAATACCTGCAGTTATAACCCTAACTGAGACTACATCAGGGTTGGTACTACATATATGCATTCCCAGCACTGTTCTAAACCATAGACTGCTGTTAGATGCAACTGCACTTTGCCGCAAAATTGTGAACGCTGCTTTTGTATATGAACTTTAGCAGGTAAAATCATATCTTTTGTAATCTTGAGATTTGATTACTTTAGTGTGACCTACACATTGGGTTTCACACTGAGATGAAGTCTTTCTATAAACTCTTTAAAAAAAAGAAAGTGCATTGAAATTTATAGTCTTTCAAAATGTGTAAAGTGTCTAGTTTTCTACAAATTCTAAAGACTAAATAATAGTCAAATAATAACACTTCCTTAACATAATATTCTGTATTTCTCAATGAATCTTTGCTTTGATTTATGGATCGTAATTTAAACTACTGGTATAAACATTACCAATTTGATATAATTATATGCTTTTACTTAACTGTTTACAAAATACATAAATGTAGAAACATTTTGGACATGTGCATTTACAAAGAAAATACCTAGAGTGTGCACTTCAAAAAATTTTGGCTTATAACATTACTGTTACTCAAAATCCAAATGCAGTCATTGAAACTAGATGAAATTTATACATGCAGTTTTAGAGATACACAGTTAACAGCACTAGCATCTCAGCTTTTGTGTTGTACAAATAGAGTAATCTCCTGTGAAGTAAATTTAAGTTACACATCCACATTGCAAAGATTTAGTTGCACAACTTTAAATATGCATTTTTAACACCTGTAGCAATATTTAAGATACTGCTTTTTCTTATACAGACCTGTTATATGACAAGCATAAATATCTTGCCCATAAATTGAGAATTCATGACAGCAGTACCACAAAGTTTGCAGCAACACAGCTTCCAAAAAGATTCTGTGAAACCCCATAGGAGCCTACCAACTTCTACAAGCCATGCTATGGGGATCTGACACTTTTCAGCTGAAGACACTGTATCTCTGGAGTGATCTTTTCATCAAGAGCATTGGGAATGTACTGCAGAAGTGCAACAATTGGGCTGGAATAATGTAAAGAAGAAATAGCAACTTCTGATCCAAAGTAAGACATGTAACATTTAAGAATCTAGAGAAGAAATGATAAAGGACTGGAACATCAGCCTTGAAAGATAAGAAAATTGAACAGAAGCAAAATGCAGAGGACAAATGGACTGAAAACTACAGCAATGCAAAATAATAATAAAGAGAATATAAAAATTTATGAAAATATTCCAAGTGAAAAATTACGTCAGTGGGAGTGGTGAATAATATCATTATATAAAACATCACTACTTATTTTTCGATTAGTGCCCACACCTGAGTGGCTCTGTATGAAAGTAGGGAGGGACAGTGACAACTCAAAAGTTTACTGTTGCATGATCCATACAACCAGTAATGGATGTAATGGTAAAAAGTAAAAATGTAAATGATAAGAAAACAGCATTATAAAGTGTTGAATTGCTGGATTTACCTGTCACTTTCAGATGCTCTGCAGTGCTTGGCAAAGCCAAAATTGTTTCACTGTGGATTCTCACAATAGAGCTTCTTCCAATGGGAATATGCTCAGACAAAAGCCATAACCTTTAAGATCCTGTTTCCTAGCTGTTCCTCTTTTCATATAAAAATAAAAATCAATTGTTGTCACCAAGTCTCTTTGCCCATTATCTTCCTTATGTTAGATTTATGAATAAAAATGTGTGAAATTAAATTACACAGGCATTAAAGTATCATGTGATTAGGTGAAACATTTCTGATGAACAAGGATACCCAGAAATACTGCAATCGCTACCACATTCATCTGCTCAATTACATGCTTCTCACCTATTTAATAATGCTTGTTACATCCCTGTTAATTGATGTGTTTCAAGAGTTTATTTTCTTATACACTATGTCAAGTCTTATACAATGAACAAGAGACCTGGATCATAGCAGTCTCCTAGAACAGAACAAGCCTCCAAGGTAAATGCAAAGAGATCATGAAATGGGACAATGCAATGAGAACAAAAAAAAAAAAAAAAAAAACAACAAAAAAACCCCACCACACACGAAAGAAGGAAAGACAGGGGATTGGAACATTATGAAGTTAAAGAAACAAGGGAATGAAAGGGATTAAAACTAGAATGATAGGTAACCCACTGTAAGTGGTGTGAAAGCTTAACAGTGGGGGACTGGAATAATCAGATATGGGAACGACCTGACAATGGAATGCTTTCAAACTGAAGCACCTCAAAAGTAAATGATCTTAGAGCAGAATAATCGTATTTGCCTCTGGGAATAAAATTTAAAGATTAAAAAGTTTGAAAAAAATAACAAGTTTGATGATTATGCAGATAGAACTGCAAAGAGAGATGATCCAGTCAGGGCAACAGTGGGAAAGGTAAAGGAGTAGGGTTGGTAACGACAGCAGAATACAAAGGAAAAGGTGACTGAAACCACAGACAGTTGGAACTCACCTTTTCACAGACAGAATTGAAGACGAAGGACTACACTGGATAAGCTTATTTTTCTAATTCATCTCAGATTGACTCTTACTCTTGTTCATTCTAACAAAAGTTATTCTTTCTCACAACAAGGTAACATAACATTTTCTAGAAACAGCTTTAAAGATCACGGGATATATGTGTGTCTTGACATTTGGCTTCAAACAATTCCTGTCTAACAGAGTACAGCACAATAGCTGAACACAGAAAGTCATATATGAAATGAGGATTTTAAGTCACTTTTTAAGAAGTGACTCTAAAAAATTATTTTTTGTTTCCACTGTACTTATTTTAAAAAAATCAATCAACAACTAAAATTCTAGAAATTAGAATGACCTCCATTATCTCCAGGATTTTGGATTTCCTGTTAGGAACTAGATTATTTTCACAAATCAACTGAGAATATAAGAGGTTAGCTGCATTGTCCTCAGTCTATACTTTCATACAGCACGAACAGGGAGAAAACCACGAAGACAGCCCCTTTCCACAAAACCTCATCAGTAGGATATTTGCTTTCCCTGTCTCCTTTGCTAACTCCTCCCACTCCTTATTAAAAGAGCTGCCACGACTTTTAACAGAATGGCATAACCACTCCATTGTTTCCTCTGATGAGGCTACATTCTCTCAGACTAGCATTTTCTGAGTTTTCTGATGACCAATTTCTTTTTGTTTCCTCAGCCGCTATGAACCGCTTTGCAGATTAAAATTTTACCTTTTTCCCCCCAAGTTTATACAATGAAGTAAAAAGGGCATTACGCATTTGCCAAAATATGAACACATGGACAAGAGATGCACTAAGTGTTCTGGTGATAAAACACCCTGATCTGTGCCAGTTGCAATAATCACTTAAGCGTGATCCATCTAGTACAAATGCACAAACACCAGAAAAACAGTTGAACTTGATTTCCATCCCTGATATTCCATCCTTGGGAGTACGTTGAACATACAGAGACAGGAAAAATGATAACGCAAAGTTGACTTCATTACGATCCCAATGTTCATTTAAGAATCTAATTTATTGGCTCTGAAGGGACTGATTTTCAAACCCCCCTGAAATTCTTCAGCAGTATACTGACTACAACATGCAGGTTAAAAGAAGTTGCGTTATCACTAATGTATGAACTGTCATTATTGTCCCTAGGTATCAGTCCACATCTTATCCAATGTTGTTGTTTCTTCAGGGATGATAAAAATTTTTCTAAAGTTTCCCAGAACCATGCAGCTTTAGTTGCACTTATTTGGATGCCTGTGGTTTCTTTTTTTACTTCAGAGCTCTGCATTTATACCCCAAAGGTGTGTACTGTGAGGTTTCCATCTAAATCCATGTACAATAGTTATGCAAGATTAGCAGCACCTAGTTCTACCTAAATAATGAATTTTTGTATATAAAACACCTTCTGTTGTGTTTGTCACTTTGAAACCTGTTGCTTATCAGAGAAAACCCACAGCAATTCTGGAGAAGTAGTCCATGTTCAAAAAAAAATGAAGGAAGAAACAGTTCTAAGTATTGATTTAAATGAAAAGATAATCATCTGACATTCATTGTTGACAACGGATATTAGTGGAAACTGGAATTTTGAACATATATACCCACAATAAGTAACTTATTTTCTCAGTGGAGATTTGTGTCAAGGGATTGCTTAGTGCCCACGTTCCTACCAGGAATCAGATTTGAAGACCAATAAAAGACAGAACTTGGATTTAATACTACTGAAACACAGAACGTAAACTTAGGATTTGAGATTCCACTAGTGATATGCTCATACCACATCATGGAATTACCATCTTTCATCAGACTGGGAATGGAAACTGGGAGGCATGTAGCGTAAAATTTCAGATGCTTTACATAATTATTAATACAGGAAATATCCCAACTACCAGGCCATGGTTATACTGATCACCTAAAACTTACTGCAGTATTTTTAAATGTTCAAGAAGTGCAAGAAATGGAGCAGATTATATATCATTACCCAAGGAAAAAACTGTAAAGCTTTTAAAGTGCCACTGCCCTAAATACACTAGCTAGGAATCACTGCACTTAACAAGCATTTAAATGTTATACATTTACTTGAATTTATATACCTACCATCTTTAGTCAATGAGCAGATACTATTTTCAAAGTAAGCTGATTCACCCACCTATGTTAGATACCTGTCCACAGATGGTTAAGTTGATGATTTTAACTGCTCTTACTACTCTGTTTTGAAAACCAGATGTGAAGTACCAGTTTCAAATCCAGACTGTAATAATTTCCCCACTTTCTGACACTGAGTAGCTAAGATATTACAATAACAGTAATAAATTTCTTTGATAATGTTCTCACACTCAAAACACAGAAATATTGGCTACCATACACAATTTTCATTATGTTTACAAAAAGATAAATTTATGCTAAAAAATTAATATGAACATTCCAAAAGTAAGAAAGTTTTGCTATCATATATTTATCTGATAAAACAATATTCAGTACAATTTTAACAACCAAATGCCTAACTGAGATGCGTGGCTTTGACACTGTCACTGGGATTCTTCGCATTTCCTGCCGATGCTCTAATACTAAACAAATGTGTCTCCCTGGAAGCTTGTCTAGAATCCAAACTCTGCCCCTTCCCAGCTGAATGCTCTGATCTCTAAATTGCATGCAGCCTCTTGCCTCTTTCCCTAATACCACGCTCCACTGCTCCTGGCTCTGTGCCAGCTTCAAGATGGCAGGCAACATAATTGCTCAGCATACTCCTGGTGTCGTGGCTAGTACGCTTTCCTGGGAATGAAAAGATGGAGGTTTAATCTACTTGGAGGCTAACAGAGCCACCAGCTTTATAGATGAGTGCAGTAATTATGACCCCCACAAGAACACTTCTCCAGGGGAGAAACACTCAGACTTCCTGGGTGAACCTTCTCAGGAAGCTACAAGTGAGTGGATGCTTATGGCAGTAAAATATATTCTTTTTTCCTAGTGTATTAACTATTTTTCATTTAAGAAAACCCTGGGATTATGTAATCTATGTAGGTAATGTAAAATTTAAAATTACTCTTCATTGTTTGCCATATTCCTTACTCATTTTACTTCTGTCATGCTTTCCTTATGTTCTTACTTTCTTAAGTAATGCAAAAATGAGGGACCCTGGCCAGTGTGGTCACGGATGCAAGGAAGAGGCCTCTTATTCCCTGGTCCTTGGCCTCCTGCACAAGCCTGTCCCCTCTGTGACTTTTTCTTGCAGATTGCATTCATTCCCTTTTCCATATTCTCGGCTCCCTCAGCAAAGAAAGGGCAAAAATTTCACAAGTGAGCAGGTACCTTGTCATAGCCTGTATCTTTTGGCTGACAGTTCATGGTCTGACAGAAGCCCAGTGATCTTGCACTAAATTTGGTGCAAGAGATGAATGAGCATAACTTTCTCCAGTGGTATCTCAGTGCATTTACATTCTGTTGCTTCAACCTATCAAGAGCTGAGCAACACGTAGTCCTCAGTTTCAACAGAGTCACCACGACAAGCCCCGAAACTGCCTGTTTTGACAAACGACGTATCACAGCAATGAGAGAGGAAGGCTGAATCTCGAGTTAGGGCATAACTCAAGTTATTTGCCTTTTTTTATAGGCAAGAATTACTACAATATGCAGTATTTTAGCTATAAACACAGCTATAAATGTAGCCATATCTACATAATCATATGCACAGATACCTCAGTTTATCCAGCAGAATGGCAGACAGTACATAGGATATGTAAACAGATCTGCCAAACGCTTACAAAACATCTTTAATAGCAAGTGTCATTCTTTTCTGTAAAGTAGCTGTTTTTAACACACATGATCTAACTCTTGTTTGCTCTTTAAAGTTTTATTGTCTTGGCATTTTATACAGGAAGAGAGCATTAGCATACTCAGGAGAACTGCTAAAAGTAAAAGGCCTCAAGCTACCCACTGCATGGTTGATAGCATAAAGCATGGGATATAAAAACTTTTGTCTGATTGCTCACTTTACTTCTTTTAGAGTAGTGTTACTCTCAAGAGCATATATTCATGTTCTTTCTACTTCAAGTTTTATTACTTCTTTTGTATTATTTAATACATCTAAAGACACTTCCAAAAGACAAATTTTTCCATTTTGAAAAAGTAATGGTTTGGAACCTGATAAAATACATGAATGTTCACAGTGTATTATTTTCCAAGGCAAGTAGAATAAATGTGCAATAAAACAATTAAATGTGTGACAATAAACATTTCTATGTGATTATAGATATATTAACGTGCCAAACAAAAGAAAAACTCAGCAAAATATTTCCCCTAAAAAAAAGTCAGATCAAAATGGATTCTCCGCACACCAGGGCATAAGTAAAAAGGGAGTCTGGTCTCAACTGCTGTTACTGCTAAATATCCCACTCTAGAAATTGAAATGAACATTAAAAATGTGAAAGAGGAAAAGGAACCAAAAAAGGCAAATCAGATCAGCTGTTTTAAACACAGGAAAAGAGACCACAGTTGTACATACACATTAAAAATCATCCTATGGTAAACTTAAATCTAAGTCTACTTAGCTATCACACTGCTAATTATTATATAAATAACCTGGGAAACAATACCTCCAAGATACATGTTTTACTATTTAGTAAACAAGAAACTGCCATGTTTGACACCGCTGATTAAGGCCAGGCATTTCTAAAGCTTCAGACACATTTCTGAAATCCACAATACATCAATTTTTAATACTTCCACTCTCTCAGCTCCATTAAAAAGATGGTAGGGGAAAGATTTTAGAGTAATTAATGATATAGTTAGCTGCTAAATATTAATAGGAATCGTAGTCTTGCATAAAATATAACATATAAACCTTGCCAATACAGACGCACCAGTAATTAAACTTGAATATGTAATTACACTGATTTATACGACAGGCAAAAAGTTACACTTTACTGGCTTCTATGTAAACTGTGGGCAACAGTTAAACTTTGCATTTTACAGTTTATATAAATGGGCAATATCTCTACTACAGTTCATAAATGGTTTAGAGACTCATAGTTAAAATTACAACTAATTCCAACATGAACATTCTGACTATACCTTACAAACCAGGCTGTGAAAGTGACCACAGAGATCAGCCTCCCATTACATTCAATGTCTGCAAGTTGAAGCGGTTTAAAAAAAAGCTTACACCAGTCTTAGTACAAAGCAAATGAAGACTTATCAATTTAAATGTTTTAATATAAATGTTTAGTTTCAAACATATAGTTCCAGATGTTTCACTTACCATGTTTCAAAGCACTTTTGAGTAATATTGCGTCTTAGACTAAGGTATTTTTTCTTGAAAGGATGCTAACTGCACTTACATGTGAGGCTGAGGAGAGCAGCCCGGACTGCTATTTCCATTACTGTCAATGTGATCCAGCGAACCATTGAGATCTTCATGGACTGCCTGCAGTAAGCCACTGGATGCGTTATTTATCAATCCTGGGTTACTAAGCAATGGTAAACTACTCTCTGCCAGTGCAGCCTAGCAAAATTGAGAGTAAAAATAAAATTATTAGTCCATACATATACAAATCACTTCTAAATGTTCATACGTGTATGAATGTACACACACAAAGCAGCTCATTTTAGGTAGTTGTAGAGGTGGTCAGAAGGATTTTGTGCATTTTCCAATTATTTTCACATCTTGAATTTAATAGCATCACTATTTCTGGTTTACTATTTCTCTTACATAGGTTTCATTATTTTCCATTAACTATGTTCCAATATTCATAGCACTTTCTAGTTTTACATAGTTTTTTGACTTTGAATTACACTTAACCCCTATGCCCTTCCACACAATGTATGGCTCCTTTATAATGCAAGCAGCTGCTGTACTTTAAAAAATGACCAGAACTTAACTCAAAATAAAAAAGTCCTGACTTTTGCCTCTTCTGCATAAAAATTATATATTATAATTAAACTTTAAAGTTTTTGCCATGAGCACCGTGTTCCCCAACACTATGATGTGAAATCATTTATGACAGCTTGGATAAATATTAATGCATATCCACATGCATTTGCAAAAGCTTCTATCAATCTAACATTTGCAGCAAAACTGAATGTTCCAGATTTTGCCACAGGGTGTCCTTCTTGCTTCTTCACATCAAAACTAGCATGAATAAGAACTAGTACTTCTTGTAGTGCTAGGTAATACAACTTACTTGGATGATAAGCCCAACTATTTAGAATGACCATCAGGTCCGCATAAACATAAATATAGGTAACACTATACCAAAGTATAACAGGAAATTAAATATGTCACACGTAAGAACATAATTAGTGTGTACAAAGAAAGAATAATTTAGTATGTATTACCTGCAAGCTTGCATTAAGAGCTGCTCCATAGCCTAAGCTGGTGGGTATGTTTTTCACTAACGTTGGGCTTCTGAAAATAAATGATTTTTCAAAGTTTAAAAAACAGGCAGACATCCTGGCTGGCTCATTGGGTTAATGGGTTGGTTTTTCAGCTCAGAAGACCAAGGTTTTAAAAGGAAAAATGAGGTGAAGCTGGGGGTGAAGGGGCTCAACCTGTTAGAACACAGTGATTTACTTGCATCAGAAAAGCAAAAGTCTTGTAATTAGGCCCACGTGGAAATTTGCTCTGAGAGCAGGGCCATAATGACTCATAAAGGTTCTGATCTCACTGAAAGAATTTGACGGAGATAGCTTTAAACATTGTACAATGCCTGCCTCAGCTATGCTTGCTGTGTCATTTGGTTTTGGTTTTCTGAATTAACAGTGGTACACATTTAAATACATTACGTATAACTATGGTGAGGTGCTGAATAAAAAGTTCTCACTCTTCCCTTCCAAGAAACTACGAGGGTACAACAATGTATAAATAACTGTAAATGAACAATGCAGTGGATCGATTCGTTTCCATCAAGCATATATCAACATACTGTACTTAAATCAGACTAGAAATACTATATGCTAGTTCACCACAGAATTTTATTTTCAATGAAATTAGTGCCTAGGATGGCTCCAGAGGTCAGCTGGGTGGCTGTTTACAAACAGACCCATTACAGAAACAGTATCTTCCTGCAAAGAAAAACCTCCAGCTTTCCTCTCTGCACCTTTGGTATTCTGAATGGTTTTATCAAAACTAATTATATACTCTAAAGGAATAAAAAGCATCCACAGAACCAGACATACTGACATGGGATTAATTTGAAAGTAGGGCAGTAAGCATGCCAAAGGTCCTCCTGTGAAGGCTTCTCATGAATACTACCCTCATCAAGAAGATATTTTTGAGGTCAGTACTGTAGTGTATGATATCTATATTCCAAAATGACCTTGAACGACTCCCTCCTTCTGCCAAAGGTTTACAGTAAAAACAAGCACATATGAAACTCTAACACATGGGCAACATATGTACACAGGGCTATCTTTAATACATAGTAGAAGAACTTATGGTAGATGGAATTAAGATGACAAACATGTGGTGAAATACACTAAAAAAACCAAAACCATTATCGCTTTCCTCTGCAGCAAACTACATGGGTAAAGCAGGCAGGCAAGGAATGTACAGAAAATAGTGTTTACCACAAAAATGAAATAAATGTTAGCTCATCGAAGAGAATGCACCAGCACAGCTATTAGCTTTCTACGTATTCTCCACATAAGTGCTCGCTTTGTCTGTCATGTTGC
>JAVJGI010000060.1:79021579-79026579 GCA_035590275.1 Ibycter americanus | reverse complement strand
GCTTACATGAAGCCCCGTTCAGTTTAAGGGGGTTTGGATCAGACTGCAGATCCAGCTGCACAGCTGGGGCCTGATGCAGCACCGTGGAGCGGCTGGGAACAACAGTGACTTTTCAGTGCCTGTACCAACCCCAACAACATCACAGTGGATGCACGACACTGCAGTCTTGACAGAAACTGAGCACGCACACACCCCTGCCATGTTTACAATTGTTTAAATTTGCTGCATGAAACAGCATTGCCACTCATTTAAGAATAACAAATTGTTTATTTGTGTCTCCTGTAAGTAATTTAAGAAATTTCCTAAGTACCTAGACTCTTTTTACATTTACTTTTTACTGCCACAGAGTCCACTGAACTTCCAGTCTTTCAAAGTGGGTTTCCTTTTAGTATCTGTAAAACTATCACAGAAAGATATTCTCTCTAGTTTCAGTCTCAAGGCAATGATTTGGACACTTATAGGTGTACTTTGTTTAGTGTCACCTATGGTGTAGATTGGATAGATTTTGTAAAAGATAGCATTACTTTTAAAGAAACATACAATTTGACAAGCTATTGCATTTTACCTTCATTTTATTGCCATATTTTTCATCACACTCATTGTTTTCCAACTGTCACTAAATTGTTCATTTTCGTAGTCTGCCACATTCGTAGACCTATTTACTGTTTATAAAGCAATATGCACTTACAGGTTTTGGAGATGGCTTGGGCTCCGAGGGTCGCATGTGCAAGTGGGTCATCATTGCTTGAAGACGTTCGCGTTCTTTAGAAAGCTGTTAAGAAAGAGTGAGATCAGAAGCATTTTAGAAATGACTGATACAGCTATTTTACTGCCGTGATACATCTTATCATTGAGCTTGTCTCAGTGTAATGATTCCTGCATATAAAAGTCTATGTCAGTAGAAATTTATCTGAGAGGAAATGCAACTTTGGACATGGAAAGAAAGAAAAAAAAAACCCAAAAAACTTTTATAGCCTTTCATATGTTAAAAGGTCAGAGAAAACAAATAACACTTCATCTTTTTGTCAATAAGAGAATTGAGGTCATAGTTGCCTCGACAGTAACAAGTTACTAAGACCATAAATTAGAAGGCCCATAGTGTCTCTTTAAAGTCCTGTGGACACTGTTAGCAATGGACTAGTGCCAACAGCTGTGAAGGGGTGAAGGGTCCTCAAAGCACAGTGCCTGCCAGGATTGTCTACACACTTCATCCTTTCCCACTGAGGTCCAGTTAGTGCCCCCTGCAATCTGCCATCATCAATCTAATTCAATAGAGTGACAGAGCCCAGGCAGTGTGAAACGCTGAACTCTGCCACCGAGTCGGCATCGACACTGCACTGGGTCTCATTACAACTGATGGACCTTACTTCACTAGCAGTCAGACAAAGCAAAAAATGGCATAATTGGTCACACTGCAAGCTAAATCTTCACTTGGACTGTTACATTACAGCCTAGCCTTTGTAAATGGTAAACAGTTCTCAGGCAGCCCTTAAATTGCTTTTAGAAAACATCATGTTACCGAAACCTCTACTTTTTCCTAACTGATACCATTTTCTGATCATATACTACATAAATATTTTTAGTCTCAGGCTCAAATTACCAAACTAAAAAAAAGGAAAGAGGAGAAAGTGTTTGAAATATGTAACTTGTTGATAAAAATATCAGAACATAAAAGAGGGAAATGTATCTTACAACATGAAAAGAATAATTTTTTTTCAAAAGCCAGGTTGCAAGAAGAAATGCTCAAAATTGTATTCTAGTAATAGGACTCTGGATATCTACAAGACAATTACAATATTAATTGCAACAAGAATCACTCGGTGTTTAAAGCTGCCATTTTCCGGAGAGTTCTGTAATACTTTCTTGCATAAATTCAGCTCAAGAGTCACACCTGTAGACTGAGATTGGACTAAGGAAAACAACTTGTAAGTAATTTTAAGAAGAGGAAATTACCTGTATTACTGCAGATATTTTGGGTATCCTGGATATAGTTTTAATTATAGAACATCTTAATAAAAGAACATTTGAGGCAGGGGGTGGAGAAAAGGTTTCTTCTTAGGCTCCATATTATGTGTGTGACACTTCACAGACATGCTATTTGCCATGACGTTAATTCCTAACAAACAAGTTAAACTAACACTATCCTGTAAATCTTGTAAAAGAAACTGCAGCTTTGCCTGGATTTATAAAGCTTTCATTTTAAGGAACATGATAATAAATGACATTATTGTACGCTCCTCTCATTGCTTTGGGTTTCCAGTATTAAAATACAAAAGACTCAAAGAGGTTGCCTTGGCTGAAAGACGAACAAGTATTCTTACATGAATGAGAACAGTGAGACAACATGCCAAAAGGCGAGAAAGCTGAAAGGTGTTTATCCTTCTTTCTCCACATATAGCAACAAATGGGGGAAAAAAATCTCAGTCCCTTGCTGAGTCTCTTGAGCTCCTCTGAACGGTCCCAAGAAGGGACGGGACTCCTGAGAAATGCCCTCCTACGACTCCTGTACAGGCTAGACGGGATGGCACGGTGTAAGTGTCCTGCGCACTCATTCTGGGGTGCCAAGGCTTGCGCCTCGGTAGCCTGGAAAGTGTAGTCTCAATACTGGGAGTCCCCAGGGGTACTCGGTACTTCTAGTGCAAGCTGGAAGGAGCATTCACATACGTGCAGTGACCTCTAATGGTTAGAGCCTGAACAGGGAACCAGATTCTTCGGTCCCAGACGTGGGACTCCCTGGGGACCCCCTGGCTGGGTCTGACATTATGCCTTCTCCTGGCAGAAAAATGCCCACCATCAGGCTGGGAGTCATTTTGGGTGGAGACACGCTCTGCTACTCCTTTGTCCTGCAGAATGGCTTAGACAAGCACTGGGTCAGACAGGGAAGAAGAGGGGTCCTGACCCAGCATTTCAAGAAGTGAAGATGGCTTGGATCCAGTCTCCGCTCCAGGGATTGCATTTTTCATTTGTGATGAATGGCATTAGGGTCTTAGTTCAAGCAAAATACTGTAGACAATGCTGATGTTAGATAATTATTGCATAATTTATAATGTGAAAAATCTTTTAAGTAAAAAACCCCACTTGTTCATGAATATCAACAAATTTCATGCAAGAAACATATGGCTTTAAGCTAGAGACACTAACGCAAATGTTTTTAATTTCATTTAGGTTAATAGTAAATAAGTAATAGGATAATACATCCATGTAACAAACCTGTATTTCTAACTGCTGAACCACTTGCATTTGCACCCGACACTGAGCAGTGCTTCTGTCATCCAATGCATGTTCATTGTTAAGGTGCCTAGAGAAGAAAGAGAACACTAGTAAGACAGTGTTAAGATGAGGAAAATTTATTTATGAGTCCATTTTTCTCTCGTATGTGTACGGCTTTCATTAGTTTCAATAGGAGTTACGCAAAAAGACCTAGTCAGAGCATGCCTTACCTACAACAAAATAACAAAACTGATTTAATTTAATTCTACAAGCTTTCTCGGTGATGACTGTCAGGTACCCAGTTCCTATCTCCCAGGTCACATATGTCATCTAAAGGCCAATGTAACAGGTTATCAATATTTGGTAGAGTGACTGAACTGATTTCTACTCCCTGTTGCTGGTGCAGATGAACAGAGAATCACCTTACAAATGATTCTTCAAAAGACAGAATTGCTTTTAGTCTGCCTGAACTACTGTGAATTGATGTAGACTTTGTTAAGATTTCTCTATCTGCTCTTCTTTAATCATTAAGCAAAATCAACAACAGAACATCCATTCTCCCTTCCCCAAAACAGAGCTGTAGGGGAACATCACTGATTTTCACTGCAGTTTTCAGAACTAGCCTCTGAAGATGATGGCAGTGATCAGGCTCGCCACTCCGAGGAAGAGTGTGCAAGGTAAAGGCAGGGGAAGGAATAGGTACACATTTTACACACACAGCAAGACTCCTGGGAGGCATTCAGGCTATGCATGCCAGTTCAGCAAAAAAACCCCCACACTCTGCAACAGGGAAAGAGGACCTCAGTGAGCGGCTGTCCGTCGCTAAAGTACAGCCCAGACCCAAGTGGCAGTCCCCCGTACATTTCAATTGAGTACAACTCTACAAAGCTCATTTAATACTGCTTTTTGAAGGACAGTGGTTTCAGTTTATTCTCTCTCTCTTTTAGGATCAAAGAAGTGCCTTTTGGAGCTTTAATAGTGGGTTTGCTGCTCCACTGAGAAGAAAACATAAGGATCAGGCTAAAGAAGAAATGGGAGCAAAGGAGTTTTGCCTTTGAATGTGGATTTACTGGCCATTTCCGCTGTAGGCATGAGGGGTAAGCTTTGCAGGGACTACAGTCAGAGATGGTCTCACAGTTCCAGGAACTGTTACCTGTACCATGGAGGAAATCTATCTCCTCCTTACTCTTTTTTTTTTTTTCTTTTTTTTTTAGCAGAATTAATCAGATAACTATGCAGTTATTTGACTGGTAATCTGCGGGGTAAATGTGTTCATAAGAAACAGTGGAAAAATAGAGGGGACTGCATCTAGCTTTTACTAAAATTTGTCTCTTTTTATCTAAATCATGACTTCACAGTTTTAAGACCCAGTGACAGGGCTTGCAGGTGAGCAAAATACAGCAGGTTCTACTTTGCAAGAAGCATGGCTGGGGATGAGACATAAGGAATTATGAAAGATTTTGTTCATTCTTTTAATGTAAAATTGTTTTAGAGTATACATGTAACTTGCTTTGTAGTTTATGCTAAGTTACACTAAGGACACCACATTCCCTTTATCTGAGTCATAAAACCTACAATCTATTTATTTTCAAAGGAACTGACTTCATTCTCTCTGATGATGTAAAAATGCAGAATCAGTTTAAAACCTAGGTAATTGCTCAGAACGTACCATTCACCTGTTTTCTGAAATTTTGATTCAAAAGAATTTTACTCCCTCAGTCACACAAGCATCAGTGTGTGGTCTGTTAACGCAATGGTTTCATGTTTTCAGTTAATTGGGTACAAAATTG
>JAVJGI010000060.1:78999079-79016579 GCA_035590275.1 Ibycter americanus | reverse complement strand
ATATCAAAGGAAAGATACAGGATGAGTTTTTTCTATATGTACAGAAATATGTTATGGAGAAGATCGGCTGTATTTTCTTGAAACCAATGCATATGTTTTCAAATATGAATCTAGTCCATAGCACACAATGTATAACTTCTTCAGCTACTCAGATCTGAAAAGAATTCTAGATAATCAGAGTCCTCAAATTATCTTAAAAATAAAACCAATTTATACTGGATAAATAAAAATGAAGGTGAAAATAGCTTTTGTGGCTTTAAGTCATATATTGAAAGTTATTTGTCACTTCAACCTAAATCCTTTCCATTATTAGGAAAGTGAATCAAAGCTGGTGTTTTTTGTCTTAATCCTCCTTCTCAGATGCTCTGCACAGTATTCTTTTTCGTTAAATCAAGCTGCTAGGTAAACCATTTTCTGAGCACAAGAAGTTGGAGTTCATAAAGCAGGCACTCTTCAAAGTTGTCATAAGCATATTACAGAAATACACACTACTAGACTGGGATAGTGTACCTTATTAATATTTCATTTTGGTACAATATACTTGCATTAACTCTCTTAACACAGGTATGATATTGTTTCAAGTCAGAGAATCTAAAACATTGTAACAAAGATTAGACTAAGAGCAAAGCCTTGAAAACTACAGCCATTAGTCCTGTCATCCCCTATAAAGTTAATGGGTTGGAAAAATGGTCAATCTTTGGACTAAAAGTTGATATTTAATTGAACGAAAATGTTTTTTAATTGTAATGGGGATTTTGCATTAGTGTGAACATGAAAAGGTACTAAAGAATCTAATGCAAGGTTATATATTGATTTCCATCTCAACGCTAGTGTAAAATGAAGGAATATTTCTATTTCATAAACAACCTCGCCTATTCAAAGGGCACAGAAGACAGAAGTGAATGAAAAGAAGAAATAGTAAAATACTCTTGGACATTTTTTGCTGGTGTATAGGACAAAGGCCATGACACTGCTGTAAACCCTGACTGACTCTGCACCAGAATTACCAAGATGTTATATGTTGCTTTCACATTTTCCAGGGTTATTTGGTTCAGGAAAGCAAGATCATCTGTAAACCTAGCACTACACCACCTTAATCAAAATGGTTTTAGTGATCATGGATTATAACAAGAGACCTGACATAATGGATGTGGAAAGTCTGCCCACAGAATTAGCATCACTATAGCCTAGATGGATAGACGTATTTAGAAAACGTAGTTTTTCTTGAAAAGGAGAATGCTGAAGTTAAATGAATTTATATTCTTAATATTAATAATACTTAGAACACTGTTGAATTTGGGAGATTTCATTTTTCTTTAACTACAAACTTATGTAAATCAGGTTCTTTTAAATCCTATAGTGTTTTATCCAATAATATGTCATTATTTTGACATTTCACTTGATGTACTTATAAACAAAAATTTATCAGGAGTGATACCTACCTAAGTTTTGCAAGTCAGTGTAAGTTACTTAATTTAAAAGTGAAAGACAGCATGAAAGATGGGGAAAGCATCTCAAATACTTTATGAAAAGTATTGCTATAATTCTATTTAAAAAGTTATTGCGATACTGAATATATATGGTCTGCTGTTAAGGTGCTTCTGTTATATACCCTGTAGTCTACCATTTGTAAACACATCTTTTTGATGTTTCTGCCAACATCCTGGCAACAAAGCAGTGCCATTTCAAATGAGCTAATTAACTTAATTGTTGATGAAGCATGAAACAGTTCATTCACCCTGTTAGCTGCACCATGACAACATAAGAGTCTCAGCCCCTGAAGTTACTCATCTATATAAGCCTATCTGTAGCTTTCCATTAAGATCTATTGCATGCCAAAATGAGTGCGGCTCTTCTAACAAAGACCAGTCCATAACGTACGTAGGTAGAAAATCAGTGCTGTTGCTGAAAATTCAAACAAACACAGAAATACTAGTACTTACTTAAAAAAAAAAAAAAAAGAAGAAAAAAAAAGAAAGAAAGAAAAAAATGCAGAAACCCATTGTAGTTTGAAGCTGCATATGAAAAGCAAAAGCTGTGTCACTTATTTTCTAAATGCTCTGATTTAAACAATAGCTAGCAAAACCAAATGCTGAAAGTGAAAACTTCTGACATCACTGTTCAGTCTTGAAAGGTACAAACCCACCTGTTCACAGTGGTTTTTTTCTGTGTATCTTGTGCACATACAAGAATAAAAGCAAAAATAAATTAGCAAGCAAGAGTTAAATGGTCACGCTTATTCCTTTGTGCTTTTTTATTTACACTATACATATTAATTCCCACTATACATAAACTGTCAGAATTTAACCCTTATGTGTGATGGATCCCTGCTTTCCTGGAGAATTTAAAATGTGCTTTTCATACCCCTGCTCTCCAATATACAATCTAAAGCATCTCTTCAAATTTTCTGAGGCTCCATTTCAGTAAAGGATAATAAGAGGATTAAACACTGTGCTATTGAAAGGCCTGCAAAAGTGTTCGACATGAAAGAAAGGATAACAATTTGACCCTCTGCAGATAGCCTTGATTATCCAGTTGCTTGGAATACACAAAAAAATCTCTGACATAATTGACAGTAAAACTTTGTTTACCATCTTTCTCTTTCCCTCACCTTAAACAACACTGTACCAATGAATAAAAATCCACGTACTTTAAAAATTGTCCAAAATCTTCACAAACGCTTTCACAGCCAGGCCATTTGCAAACTCCATGACCATAGAGAGTATGGGAGGCCCCAGTCTCCTCATGTGACGAGCTGTAGCAAAAGAATAAGGCATCAGATTCATCTCAAAAGCCATAATCGTTGGAGGCTGCTAGCGCCTGTCAGGTTACAATCAGTGACAAACAGGTCAAAACAGGTCAATTTAGCTCAGAGCAGTCAGAAAAATTTAATCGTTCTATTGAATAGTTCAACTGCCAAGGCTAGATGATGTTCCAATTAGAGAAGAAATAGAGCCAAAGATGACTGTTAATAAAGGATGAAAAAATAAGATGACTGTATAATACCATATGCTAATTCTGCCATATGACCTTGGTGTAACATTTACCTATAAATAAAAAATATACTCCAAAGTGATCAATTCCAAGAAGAAATATTGAGGATGGACAGTCAGAATTTATGAATATTGTGAATGTTACTACAAAATATTTGAATATTTGAATTCTGCTTAAATGTATATTAAAAAAAAAAATTGCTTTCATTAATAAATATTTTTGTTCACAGTGTTGCTTCCATTAGCTACTTGGCTTCATAAAAACCTCAGCTGTATTCAGTGTCCCCCTAACTCCTCAAGAGATTCATCCATGTAGTTACCAAAGAAATTCAGGGGATTGCCCCATGGAGGTGGGTGTCAGTGACACACCCTGCAGCAAAGAACCATTCTCTCAGATATAATCACAAAAGTAATACTGACTAAAAGTACTACTATAAAGGTATTCAGAGAAGTACCAGTTTTTAAATAATACAACATAACAATATAAAAATGTTCTCACAGTCACATGAGAACCAGAGAGACTTGAATTAGTCTCCTATTATAAATATTAAAATAATTTAATGGAATATTTATTTGAAAATACAATTATTTACAATTCAGGTTATGTAGATACAAATAAAATTTCATCTTACATTGAGATCATCTACATCTGACTATACTCATATATTTACTAAGGAGTGCTACAGATCTATATACTCTTGTACATATTTAATCCATTACTTGAAAATAAGGAACAGTGAAGAATATCTGTGAATGTGTCTGAAAAATTATTTTAACTTTATCCATATGGTTGAATTCCACTGTGTTACACTAACGCCACTAAAAATTTGTATGAAATGTGTCAACTGCATTACTGTCATGCATATATGAAGTAAAATTCAGTGGTTTTCTTCACAAGACACAAACAATACGGGAACCGCTTTAATGTACTAATTTTTAAAGCACTATTTACATAGAATCTTTGCACTGAATTACAGCCTTGGCAACTAAGATAGATGTATGTTTTCAATGAAACCAGAAGTGTGATTCAACAGTAAGGGCCTGACTGCCAGATGTGTAATTCAGAATGAAATTACGTGCCTACAAAAATGCCCACAAATCTGCGTTTATTCCTCTAAACCAGCACTCTATTCTAATTTTCTAAATTCTTTTTTCTGATTTTTTTTCCCCTAATTTTTACCAAAACTACCATATGTTCCTGTGTTATAAAACTACAGGCAGGTAATTGTCCTTGTGTCTGCAAAATTAGACATCGTTATTGAAAATCATGCCCTATTGATAAACAATTCTGAAAAATCAGGTCTCCATGATCTTTTCAGTAACCTTTATTAAGTGTTATTTTGTGACTGGAAGTAATGCGACATGATGTTAAACAATAGCTTTACGTCAAATGATAAGCACAGTTGAAATCTCATCAGAATTACCTGTCTCGCCTTGCATTTAGAACTGAAGACTGTCCATTCACTATGGAATGATGAGTTATTGGTGGTGATGCTTTGGAAGTGGTGGAGGAGGTAGTAGAGGAGGAATTGTTAGTAGTGAGGTCTAGCCCTCCATGTTTAATGCCATTGTCTTCCATACTGTGAACTCCAGTCACTTCTTTCCATAACTGCTGAATCTCAGCAGGACTTAAGCCAGCTATAAAATGAAAGAGAGCCCCACTAATATAGCAAAATAAAGAGTTTCATATAATGAGCTCAGTGTTATTAATGGATTAATGCCAACAATAAAGCTGATGCTGTTTTTCCAGCATAATCAACATGTAGTAAAACATAAATTCATTTTTCTTCTGTCAGAATCCAGGTAATCTGTCTGTCTTCTCTTGTTATAAACAGTCAATTAAAAATCACTGATTTTAATAATATTATACGCCTTCTTAAAACATTGCTCGAAAATCAAAGAGTGAAAGCTACAAATAACTTGCAACTACTTCTTGAAAAGAAAAATAAAAAACCAACTCTAAATATACTTCCAGACAAGATTTTTGTTATCTGCTTAATCAATTTCTTGACATGGAAACATAACTCAATGCATCCACACTTAACTCAGGTCTTATAATTCCTCTTAATCAAACATATAATGGGAAATAGAAAAAGATGTTACACTAAGGATACAAACATTGATATTCTCTATAAACACTTAACAAGAGCAGAGAGTGGGGGAAGAAGACTGGAGAGAGAAAAACCAGAAGACAAAAATTAAATCAATAAGATTATAACAGGTTTAACATTTGAGCAGAATGCATCTGACTTTAATTAATGACACCCACATATTAATTAATCCCATTTAATATTTACAAAAAATGTTCTGTTTTAGAACTGTGGCTTAAGAGGCAAAACCAAAGCAACTGTTTGGAACAACAAAACCACTACAGTGTAGAAGTAGATCCTGGTGACTGCTTAAGCCCTTCAGTACCATTCAGTGGCACCAAACAATTAGAAAGCTTACAAAACTGGCCCATTTACATCCCTCTACACAGATGACATTACATGTAGTGTACACCATCAAACTCCTCCACTATTTTTTTGGTCCAGCCCTACTGTGGAAAACAACTTTGGCTAGGAGAAAGGAGACCCTGTCTCACCAGTGTCCTGGGGTGATGGGCAGCCATACAAAATTTGAAGAGCTTCTCAAACTTCTCTGCTATATGCACAGTACTATTTTGGAGTCTAGCCACCAGATCTTTGCAGATAGAGCTTAAATTTGCTCTTTACTCTGCTTGTAGCCTAGAAACTTGTAGCTTCCAGGATTCATCCTTGGCCACAAATAGCAATGTCTCATAGAATGTATTCATACGCATGTGTTAGGGTTGTCTGGCTCAAGTTGAGCACTTTGCATGAAGTCATGGAAACTTCCATTACAATATGCTTCTGCCTGAAGTAAAGACTCCCAAAACACAGGCAAGAGAAGAGCTGTGAGCATTCTTTTATCTTTCCACTGAACATACAGCTAAGATAGGAAATTGAGATTTTGAAAGATGAAGATTTCATCAGAAATATATACACCTTCTGTCACTGCCAGTTTAAGTCTGACATCTCTCTTTTGAAGAACACTGAATTAAATGCAGAAAAGAATGAGAATCCCTGAAAGCTTCTTGTGAAAGATCTGGTTTCATATCCAGGTTTTTCAGCCTGCCATGGTTCAGGCCAGTGGTACCTTAAAATCTAATTCTGCCTTCTGTATCTGATCTCAACAAGTGAAATTAGGTAAGACATGCTCACAGTATCTAGATCTGCCAGAATGCAAAACATCCAAAATGTTCATGTTGTCTGAATTAAATTTTTTCTCTTTTTATTTTATGAAAAAGCTCAAATTTATTGCCCTTCAAATAGGATTAAAATGTATCTATCAATTCAAACTTTTAATTGAGGACAGTTTTGTTTGGTAAACAAGATATATTAGAAAAATGCAAAGATTGTTTTTCACTGTTTAGCAAATCCATTTATTAGATAATGTTTTACTTTGAAGACATAAGAACTCAGACTACTAAAACAGATTCAACAAAAAAATATGAAAAAGCACAGTAAGTTCCTTAACACTTCTCAACAGCTGTCTCACAAAGCTGTTAAAAAATAGACTAGTAGTGATTTACAGAAATAATTTCTGGAGCTAGCGTGGAAACAAGTTGGTTGGAAGGTATTAAGATTTTTTTAAAATTATGAAAGGAGCTCATTTTTAGACTACAGTATTGTGTCCCGCTTCTCTACCTTAGATACCAACACCCACTGGCAAACTCAGTTAATGACAAAGTGAAAAAGAATTGGTTGGAATGTATGTCTTAAAACTGGAGTTTGTATCATATTTGCACAGGGAAAAGCTAGGTTTTAAGGAAGCGAGCAAAGCCAGGCTCTAATTTACTGCATTCAAGAGATGGGTAACGAGAGTGATGGTAATACTAGTTGTAATTGTTTAATGAAGGTAAGTAATTACTGCCATGTTCATCAGGTATGTTCCAGCAACACTGCAAATAACCCACTTTAGCCTGGTAAATAACGGTTACCCACAAATGTAATCAGAAATCAAAATGAAAAGTAATGTATTCATTTAGGTGGCATGATATACACAGTATTTTATTTACTTCAAAGTCTTCCCTTCCTCCTGCTGTTGAACAACATAAACTAATTCTGTAATGAAAAAAACCCATAAAAACCAAGAATAAACCTGTATGTTTGGATAATCACAGGGCAAACATATCGTTGTGTCTTGCAGTGAGAAATTTTTCATCAGAGGTCATCAAACTTTGGACCCTGGGGGAGCTGAGTAAGGAGGGCTGGGAACAACTGGAGCAATGGCCCTTCCCATGGGCAGGGGTCTCCTGCCCCTCTGGGCAACTGCTGGGCAGCTCCTTCCTCTGTGTGAAGCTATGGATGGAGCTGTGTCTCCAGGCTGCCTAGCTCACCTGTATTTTTTTTTAAATCAGACAGAAATCTCTCTCCGGGCTCAGGCTGGTTAATTTTATCACTTCTTCAGAGCACTCTGAAAGGCTGCCTTTTAGGATAAAAGGATTAAGGGCAGGCACTTAAAAAGTGTAAAGTTAATAAGCGGATTTGTAATTAATTGTAAATTATGGCAATTTTGTAGTTTCTGTGTCTAGAAAAGTCCAACTCCCATTTTACAAGAGACCTGTAAAATGGCTGACAGATTTTAGTCTGAATGTACAAGTAGGGTAAGTTTTAAAGTTTCATAGGTTGTGATAACCCTCAAAATACCCTCTCCACGCTACATTGAAGGAGAAAGGATCAGGAAGAGGATCCACAGCTGGATAAAAATTAGGGACTATAACGAAAAGGGTGAATAGTGATTTGCTATCCTGTTTACTAACACCAAGAATTTCAGGATCTTGAGGTTAGTTTTATAAGTCTCTTCACCACAATCTATTTTTATGTTTGAATAAATACTTCATAAAACTACCAGTTACAAAACCCATCCATGCATCTGTTTTTCATTTTCCTACATGGCCGATCAAAATTTAGGGGTTTGGGTTTGGGTAGTTTGGTTTTGGGGTTTTTGAGGTTTTTACTGTTGTCATTTACAGTCCTTTGCCTGTATCAATGCAGCATTACAGGGAAGTAACTCACAGCAAGCCACTGGCTTTGGATATGGCACAGTGAAGATCTTGTCACAAAATAAATTGCTAAAACACCTCTTTTACCTTATTTGCTATACCTGAACATCAAGAAAACATGGTAAACATTCCTGTTTTTTGAAGGCAGAAACTATATTTGAAGCAAATACTGTTTATATACCCAAACCTCACAGCTGTACTTGGAAGTTATGTCTTTTCATAGGAACAAATGCAAAACCCATGCTCTCTTTGTCACTAATTATTTGTGGTTTACAGACTCTTTAAGGCCAGAACTTATAAACATGAGTCCCCCTGTGTTCCTCTTACTGTTCCAGCCATACATGTAACTCAGCAATCTAAATGGATACGTATAAAAATATTTGTGTTACACATACATAAATCCTTCTGTATAACCATATTATATACAACTTGCATCACAGCAGGAGAAAAACATCCTTTTACCACATCCAGTGTGTACTACCTTAAATAAATTCTGAAGGTTTAATTTAATATTGCCACAGAAAATGTCTGTCATAAAATTTGCTAAATTTCATGAGAAAAAGGAAGTTTGATCCTCTTACTTTTATGCAAACGCCAATGCAGGGACATCTATGCTATACCTAGGAAGCACTACTTGGATTTTTAAATACTGGATATATTTGGATGCATTTGAATGTGTAAATTTAAGATTTACAAGAAAGTGTCAACAGATCTGAAGCCTATTAGTCTTCATTACAGTATTATGAACTGGACTGGGTGCTGTACCTTCCTGTGAGAGACACAATGTGCTGTAAGAGAAGCCAACAGAAAGAACTCTGAGCCAGTCACAACTCTGCATTTAGTTCTGTCTTTGTTTCAGCATATTGCTGGAAAGACTTTTCCTCTTACTCTCATCATCTAACTTTACCTCATCCGGCAGAGAGTGAGTGGCCTTTCTGGACGTGCAGAGAGGTTTTCCAGGGGAAGCTGTCTTACGTTTTAAGTTTGCACACCTACATCAGGGCTATGAAAAATTGAGGTCCTATAAATTAACCTCTGTATCTAAAGGAACCTACACACACAGTAGATATTAGAATTAGGAGAGAAAAATGGAAGAATCAAATACTTGACTTCATTATAATTAAAAAGTACCAAGGCAGAAGCAAACAAGATATTAATTTACTTTTAAAAGAACAATCCAGATACATTTTAATTGTAATATTTTGTATTTTTTTATTTCTTTAGTATGAATCTCTTTTGTCATGACTTCAGTTACACGTAGTTCTGTGAGTAAAAGAAAGTTTGTAAAAAGAACGGTTTACTAGTTCTCCTAAAAAAGTATTTTAAAAGGTATTATTTTTTGTATGTTCTTCTACCAGGAGTGGATGAATGAGTGTTGCATTAAACTAATGAATATCAATGCAATTGGGTAGGAGTGCTGAGGGAAATCTATGGGGATTGCTTAATGTGAGAGAAAACCTGAGGAATTCCTCTGCAACAGATGGTACAAGAGGAGACTGCAGAAAGTAAAGCTGTTCAGAAGGAGGTTGTTTCAATTGCTTTTTTTCCATTCTGGTCCAATGTGACTTTGTACAAAAGGAAACCAGCATTACCAGTCTCATGTGTCCAAATTCATGAATCAGCTTGCCTCCCCACTGCTATTCTCAATTAATAATATTTAGTGTGATAACTTACTTGACTCTTTTTTGTTGTAATTTTTATGACTTTAGATATACTCGTGTCATAGGTTTTCCACACAATACATTGAATGGAATATACACATTTATTTGAAATCTCTGCTTTCCGGGGACTGAGGTTTTTAGTGGGCAAGTCTTTCTCATGCCTTTTTTCTGTCTTTTTTTTTTTTTTTTGGTCTACACTGTTGTCTATATACTATGTACTCTGTTTTTGCTCATCTTATTTCTGAAGCTTCAATTTCATAATAGTTAGCTGGTGGAGAACCAGATACATGCGTAAAGACCAATTAAAAGGAATGTTACCTGTCATGAACACAGTCTGAACAATGCTTATTGCAGGACTGGAGCATCAGAGATCAGAGTATTCTGTAACTTTTATGACAGACACTTAGCTCACCCCTCTATGGTAACACAAACAGAAACACACCTTACAGGTTACAGGCAGAATCCTTAAGATGGGAAGTCTTTGGCCTTATCTTAAAATGTAAGCAGCATTTACCCCCATGTTAATTTACTTTTCAAAAGTGTGTGCACTATTTTTTATCAACCATGAATGCATTTGTGTCAAGTAGTAGAGTCTGAGCTTATTTTCAGCATTGAGGAATCTTTATCAAAGTGACAAAGGGAATTTTTTTCCCCAAAAGTCTTTACTGTTATTTGTCACTCATAATTCATTACTATTGGAATCATCACCTTTAAAACTTGTTGTCATATGTAACACATTTAATACAGAGGAATAGCAAAGAAAAATAATCCTAAGGTTTGTCCCTAAATTCATGTGATACACCGAAGATTCAAAGTGCTTTTCAATGCCAAACGCTTTCTTTTTTTAGAAGAAAAAAAAAAAAAATGTGAGTTTTGGAATGGCTTTAATATCACTGTCTGATATATTTTATATCTGTTCTCTTACATTAAATGAAATGATAACATTTCCACTAAATCAGATTTCAGTAATTCCTCAGAGAAAAGCAATGATGCTTGAATTGTGTTGTTATTAGAAATTGTTTTCAGCACATAAGGCTAATAAGTATGTATCTTATATCTAAGAAAAAACACTCAAAAGCTGTTTTCTTCCATAAAAGTATGCTGTAAAATTTATCAGCCTCAAGAAAATTTGGTAATATGAGTAATAACGTTCTAACAATAAATTATGTTTAAGTGTCAGGAAACTGCTGAAGTTCAGATGCAAATGGAACGGTTAAAAAATTTGTAAATTAGAAATTACTCCAATCATATATTATTCAAATACCTTGTGGCAAAGACTGGACAGGAAGAGCAGACTGGCCAGGTGGGATGGAAATGAGTCCCTGACGCTGAAGGTTCAGCAGATGTTGCTGCTGCTGAAGTTGTTGCATCTGGAGGAGCTGCTGCTGGAAGACAAGCTGCTGGGCTGCCAACTGCTGCTGCTGCTGCTGCTGCTGCTACAAAGAGAAGGGGGAAAATAAAAGAAGCAAATGCAGCAAAAAGCAAAGTGTGTAGTGAAGTCTAGAAAGCCAAAAATGTAAAATCAACTTCTTTCCCTTTAATCTCAGTTATTAAATAATAATGCTATTTGTAGAATATTCAGGCAGTGAAAGCATTTGAAATTTTCTATTATATTCATTCAAGCTATTAGGTGTTAGGGAAAATGGCAAGATACACTTAATGACACACTAAAGAAAAGGGTCAGGAGACAGTATATAACAGCTGTTTCAAACAAACAAAAAACCAAAAAAACAACAAAAAAATAAGAAGCCCAGCTCATGGCAGATGATAACAAATTTATCTATGCTAAAAGTGTAACTCTTTACATCAGCCTGTGATTCAAAGGCACTCTTGTTTTTCCAATTGACTAAGTTTGGTCTGCAGTGGCCCATGAACGTGGTCTCCAGTGATCTATTAGTAAACTGGGATGTAGCCTTCATTTCACTGGCCTGTTAGCTCTCTTTTCTTGCTGGAATATATTAAAAGGAGCATTGCATTCAAGGCAATGAAGTGCTCCATTATGGAGCAAAAGTATAAGTTCCAATTTTGTGAGGCATTTCAAGACAAACTGGAGTCTGCAAAGACTCTGGAGGGTATGAGAAGGCAGTCACACTTCACAGAAAGACAAGCTGCTGTGGAAGACCTTTCCTTTCTAGTTTGGGGAAAAGAGAAACTTCTGATGCGCTCACTGGAAAACAGACTGCATAATGGAGCAAGTCATGTGGATTGCCCAGAGCCTCCGGAGAAATACGGGAGCAATTTCTATTCCGTAGTTGATGGCTGTCTGAAATTCTATTCACAAATCCAAACAGAAACAAAGCCTCAGGAGGTCACAACTGCTTCCTCGACGTTTGCATAATGGGCAGCTTGAAGACAATGTCTAGGATACCTGCTGATCAATTTAACTACTTCAACGTGTTTTGTTTGTATTATGTTTATATTTGATGCAGTTTGCTGACAAGTGCAAGCTAGGCCTGAGAAACCCGCTTGTCAGGTTGATTTATGAGCACATCAAACTGTAACTTTCTACTCGCCACTTCAAACCTACAGTAGCAGTTCATTAATCAGGGGCCTGTGACTTTGAAATCTGTGCTCAATCGCTCTTTTTCAGCCATGGACTAAATTTGCATGCTCTCTGAGCTGTGCCACTGAGAAAAGTAAGGCTCCTTCCCCAACACAGATTGCCTGTGAATACAAGATAATCAGTACGGTGTCCACCACACAGCTTGTTCTTTGCACACTCAGATTCATTAGCGAACATTAGACGACAGCAGCACTAGACTGCTCAAATCCTGTGTCTCAGGAAGGGGAGCAGGAGAATTATACCGGCGCTGCTATTAAGCCCGGTAAAAACATAAGAACAAATCTTTGATAGCTGCATCCTTGCTACAGGAAAAGATCTAAACTAGTCTTGTCTTTTCGAAGCTTCTGACAGCTCAGACTAGTGTGTATCAGCAAGGGTCTTAGCTCCTACCTCTTTTGCTTGCTTTCCTGGATGCTGTTGCTGCTGCTGTTGCTGCTGCTGCTGCTGCTGTTGTTGCTGTTGCTGCTGCTGCTGTTGTTGCTGCTGTTGCTGCTGCTGTTGTTGCTGTTGCTGCTGCTGTTGCTGCTGCTGCAAAAGCTGAAGATGTAACTGCTCTTGCTGTTTCTTGTAAAACTCTTGTAGTTGTTGCTGAATAAACCATTTTGACTTTAATAAATAAAGGCAAAAGTTTCAAGTATTATAAATCTCCTAAACTCTTCTAGATTGGCATATGGTAGCGTAGCCATTAAGAATCACCTCATAACAAAAAATGTGATTTGAAGAGGCAGATCTACATACATTTTTTTCCAAGGCGGTTCTGAAATTTTCCAATGCAGATTCCAAAATATCCTAAACAGAAGGGTATAGAAAATCTGTATTCTAAAGGGAATGCAAGAGCCAAATTAACTCCTCAAATAACTATACCTAAGTTCCTCACATGCCCTATATAACAAATCAGAAGCTGTACTCATCCACTTGCAAGAAACCTACAAGTCACTAAGGCCAAACTAAACTGTCTGTTTCTTAGGGGAAAAATGTAATTAATGTGTCAATCTGTTTAGCGGGATGCTGGATTCACAACTGAAGGTGAATTGCCTGTAATGATCACAGTACTGGATATCAGAGTGTTTAAACATACAGTGATTGAGCTATGACTATGAGAAACAGACATATCATTTTCTGTATGACAATTAAGCACGCACCCAAAAATCTACGCATTACACTGAGGCACTGATCACTGACACTGTCTTTACTGTATGAATAACAAGTTCATGGATTCTTCACTTAGCTGCCAGATTTTGTGCTAAGCAAACAGCAACCTCCTTCTTTTAAGCCTTATCTGGGACAAATTTTTTGGTTGTAAAAAAAAAGACAAACCCCAAAAAACTTTTTCCCATGGTGAAACAAGCTGTTAAGTTCAAATTTCATAACCGCATGCCATTTATGTGACTAAAGGGAGCAATACAGTGTTATGAATTTTAAAGCAACAATTACCTACAACTCTATTTGCACTTCCTTTGGCAAGTCGACAATTAAAATGTGCCTAAGCACTTGAAAATTTAAATATCAATTTGTTTGGTATTTGTAATGCATCTGCCACTGCGGCCGCTGCTGTTTTTAATTTAATATTTAGTGTTTCAAAATCCAAATGTCACACTTCTGCAATTAAAACAAGAAATGTAAAGACTGAGAATTTTCACAATTATTTTCACTCTTTTTGGTCTAAAAAGCGATGAAATATTATAAAATAAGATCCATAAAATCTGGCTGACACTTGTGTGAATGCCCTGCGCTAATGGTCCAAAGCAGGTAACCCACATTACCTGCTGCAACATAACTGCTTGCTGCTGCTGGAGAAGTGCTTGAAGCTGCTGCGGAGACAACACTTGCTGCTGGAGAATCTGCTGCATTTGCTGAGGGGTGATCACCTGGGGAGTCATCATGGCCACTGACACAGGCACCTGCACAGGGAAAGAAAGATATCATCATCAAACACATTTTAGTTCGCCTGCACCACAGCTGTACATCTTTTTTATTTTGTACCAAAGATGGACTATAATTTTTTACATAATATTTATCACTGCAAAGTTCCCGTTTCAGTCAGAATCTGTTATTTTAAGACCACAGTACTGTGGCACTCTATTTCCAGAGGCATCAGATTCGATCAGACTCAAGCTTTATGTTTCGCATCTCTTATGTATTCCTGCAAGAATTTTAAGCATTGGCTAGTAAAAATGTGTATTTAAAAATAAATGATCACATGGCAGGGCTTTCAACACTTCATAATCAATCATCTTATCAAGTGTCATAATGTTAGGAATAGAAAAATCTATTGAGACGGTTTCAAAAGATATGATTAAAACAGCAAAATAAGTATCTTAAAGCAGTAAATGTTTTACACAATAAAGACACTGAGCCTAGAAAAATATTTGCGTAATACATCACTTCAGTATAAGAAAACCTTTCTTGCTTGGCTAGTCTTTTAAAGAAGTCTGATTTATACAGGAATAAAAGTACCAGGGGCATACTGAGGAATGGAGCAAGGGCTGCCACCTCAGTTACCCAGTCTCTGCAGAGAGAAATGTGTTCTCAGTCACGCCTAACTGAAAACTGGAAGTTGAGAAACCTCGTCATAAGATTATTAGTTTGTCCACTAAACTCTAAGAATGCACTTTTTTGTAGGTGCTCTTTTGGACATGGCTTTATTTTCTGTTTGCTACACACTGAGATGAAGTGCCTACATTTGCATGAACACCCACCTACACACACGCTCTCAGGAGTATGTGTGAGTGGGAAAGACATAGCAAGTATGTATGGTTGTACATGTAAGAGAGAAAAGTCCCATGGAAGAGCCCGAGATATGTGCTGAGCTGCTGAAGCAGACATTGTGTGAAACCATTGCTTGAGCTAACCAGGACACAGTCAAACAGCTGTCAGCAGGCCAAGTTTGCCACCCACGAAAAAGCCGTCACTCGCTTCTCTAGCAAAATTCAAATGTTTTTTCGGTATATTATAGCAAGCTGGCATATAAATACTGCTTTGTGAGATGTCTGTAGGACATTCCAGTCTTCTGTAAATCAGCAAAAATAATATTATTATTAATAAAATAAGTCATGAAGAAATCTTAAGAAGAAAAACTTTCCTAATATTTCTATTACTTGAATCTATCCTGAAAGACTTTGTATAAATGTAACTCTTAGAGGAAAAAAAAGTCTGCTGAAGTTTACTTTTAGAAGAAATTACTTCAGCTAATATTATACTGAATACCACTTTTCACACAATTCATCACAGCATAAATTAGTCTTAAAATATTGACTAATTAAGAGTCTGAAAGTAAAAGAACAAGATATTACCAAAAAGTCTGATAATCTTTTGCAAACAACAAATTAATTTTAAGAATAAAAATTCTGATGGTTATACTCTACAATACAAGTGGAAAGACAAACCAGGCTTCCACTCAGAATCAGACACCTGTGGGAGGAATTTAATCTCAGCTATCACTGGACTCCTTCTACAGTCAACAGAATAAGCAAATCCCGAGAAAGTTTGTCTGGTCTAGTTTAGGCATCTATTTTAGCATGGGACTAATGGCTCTTTGAATGCGTCGGTCTCTATTGAGTGTAGACTCACTTTGGGTAGATACCAAACTTTCAGATGGTTAATATTAAGTGTCCCACTTCGTGACACCTAGAAGTTTGGTAGTATTGGAAACACCACATCTCTACGCAGTAACATTTTATTCTAAGTCTATCTGGTCCTAAGGGAGGACAAACAAGTTTTTACAATTTTAGGGTGCATAAGCCCAGTAAAATTCACTGACAAGTCAGTGTTCAATTCCCTCAAGTCAGTAAGAATCTCTTCTGCTTATGCACGATCTGAGCTTGCCTTCTTGTAACAATTTTGTTTCAGTGATACTATTCAATGACCATGTCATTGAGGAACCATGACATGAGGAACCATTACCTTTAACCCTTAAACCCTGCAAGAATTTTCCTAACACTTACATGCTTACTACTGTAATTTATAGCAAATGATGAAGGTGTTGCATACTTGTTACTCCTCTTACCTTTACATTCCCTCTATCTTCCCTGGCTTGTGTATTTTCAAACACACAAGTAAAACATCTGATCTAAACACAGTGAAAATCAACTTAACTTTGTAAGGGGCACTGATTTATTCATGCTCTATGATAAAGAATCTATCCAGTAAGATGTGCAGTAAGACTTGTGCTGCCACAGGAGTCCTCTGTTCCTCAGTCTGAAATACAGATTCCCTTCCACCGGGGAAGGTATTTCTGCTACCTTTTGTAGTATCTGCTCTGAATCTCCCTGACTGTGTAGTTGCTCTTATATTTGGAGACACACCTGCTTTGCAATACACTCTAAGAGCTTTTCTCTCCACATTTTTTTCCCCGTCTTTCAACAATCACTTTCAACTGTATAAGCTGAAGTAGAGAACCTAATACAGCTGTTTATCAGGATGATGGAGAAAACCATGGAAAAAAAATGGTAGTCTAGATCAGGAGTGAAAAAACATGTTTATATAGGTAATATTGCATTTAGCAGAATTTTATGTGAGGATCCATATGTGTATCATACCTGATATGTATCTTCTTTCCCATAGATAAAAAGACAAGGCATTTTGAAAACTGCTTGAATTTTAAATTAGCAAAACACATTAAGCGAAGAGATTTCTCTAATTGTAATTAGATAATATAAATTGGTACATTTCACAGCCTTCAGTGATATACCAGACTGCACTTTATTTCTTACCGGTATAGTGTTACTGTGCTATCTGGGTTGGAAGACTATCAGAAACCTGCTATTTTATGGCCAATTATGTGCATTAGATATATTTCTTGGGTTTAGTGTCCGCATTTGTCAAGATTTCTCATCTGATATTACAAAAATGTAGCAAAGAGGCAAACTGACTCTTTTTCATAGAAATCTCTCAATGTATCTGAAGTCAGCTTGGGTAGAGGACAGTAGAGGGACCCAATGAAAAGATGCCAAGTAAATGATGTGGTTCATTTGAGTGGGCCAAAAACTCCCAACAAATCCTTGGTCAGACCCCTCATGAAAAACTGAAGAGACAAAGCGAATCGTGACTCATGACTGCAATCCATTTGTTACAAGGCATCCTCCAAGAAACTGAACTCCCAACTCTGTCATGAAGATGACTGGGTACAGCAACCCTGCAAAACACAATGGGCTGGACAGCCTCTGAAGAACATGTAAATTTGTCAGCTCCGTGATGGACTCTGATGGAAGCTTCATGT
>JAVJGI010000060.1:78934079-78994079 GCA_035590275.1 Ibycter americanus | reverse complement strand
GGAAAAGGAATTTCATGCATGACCATCTGAAGCACAACATATTCCACACCATTTAGAACTATCTCAGGTTCTCTTTTCATATTAATCATTTCTACTTAATTTAAAATTTACCAGACACCTCACCAGTGAGAAATATTCCAGGTTAAATATTTGACTTGAGTTGCTCATCTTTTGTTTAATGACCAACTTTTTATATGGATATAAAACAGTGTTTAAAATGTAGTTTTGCTCCCTCTTTCTGAATAGACTTTCACTATTACTTTTTACCAACTAGTTTCATTGAAAGGTTTCCAGCATTACAGGTAATGTAAAGTCCATTAGGTCAGGCTCTTCATAGCATGACATGCAGTAAATTACAAGTGCTTCAAGCAGCTCAGTGAATTACAGTTCATCACTTTGAAAGGTTCCCACTACAAGACTACAGATATCAGATCTGGCAGTTAGGATCCAATTAACACTTTGGTCAGAATAATCAGATTGCGTGTGTAAGACTTGTATAATTCGTTTATTGCTTTCATGCATCTTCTGTCTGTAGGTAAATTTGTTGCTGTTATTTCAAAGCTTGGAATCAGTATTTCACTTGCCTTTAGGTTATATTTCAAGTTCTTTTGCAGTGCAGTGATGAACTCTCCCTGTTCCAGCAATTTAGATCACTTGTCCTGTAGATATTACTGCTTGAGAAATGGTTTGTTTCTGGTGGTTTTGTTTTGTATTCTTACCTTGTCATTATATGTCTAGAAAAAAATTGCTAGCAATTTTTACTAAGCACATTTTATTTAGTGTAACAGAGACAGTTTTCTCTAACATGATCATTGTGAATCTCACAGAACAGCCAGATACACTGTAAATGACATATGCATTGACATTTACATGTGTACTGTCATGCAAAACCATTTCCTGCTACACTGAATATAATACTATAACTGAATGAAAAAACATTCTGATTTTGTGATATCATTTTTCAAACCATGGTCAGTGTACATAAAGGTTCTTCAGGATAAACCTCATTGGTGCAGAGTAATGGATTTCGAATTCTGTGTGTTACCTACCGCTTTAAGGCAAATCGCACTTTCAAGTCTTAGAGGCAGTGAGATTCCCTGGAAAGAACTCAACTCGCCCAAGGAATCCCACCTCTTCCATGGGAGAGCAGTAATTAAGAGATACATAAATGCTAGAAACGCAGAAACCTGTGAACTGGATAAGCAAAAAGTTCAAAGACTACTAACACCCCACAATGTTGTATTTCCTATGTCAAAACATGCTAGTTATGTTCAACATTCTGCCTTTTTCTCCTTTGACAACCCCGCCCATACAAAGGTATATAAAAGTTTATATCTGATTCATGTATACAGCAGTGCATACTTAGGCTTTTCATTGATACATGCATTTCAAATACTACAGGAACAAGAATTAAAACAGAAATTTAAACATATTTCCCAGTTTAAAACTGTTTAAAGAACAAACATTATCTAAAGCTTTATGGAT
This sequence comes from Ibycter americanus, assembly GCA_035590275.1. Taxonomy (NCBI): domain Eukaryota; kingdom Metazoa; phylum Chordata; class Aves; order Falconiformes; family Falconidae; genus Ibycter; species Ibycter americanus. The sequence goes on along the minus strand of JAVJGI010000060.1, from coordinate 78,992,594 downwards.
TTGCAATGTGAGTAATGGGATATGAAGCTCTAGGGCAATGGTACAAATTTGCCCCAGGTCAATGATACCCAGGAATTATTGCTGGCTGAAATTATTTGATGGCCAATAATATTCCAAGTTTTAGTCCAGTTTCTTATGTGCTACAGTCCTCCTAAAAATTACCATTGTAATGAACTACAAGACCTGCAGAAAGCTCAAGGACTGTATGGCTTACAGACTATTTGCCTATCAGAAAATCAGATCCATCTGCACTGTTACCCTCTTACAAGACAATGCTGGCAAGTACGCAGACTGCCTGCAGCCAAGCAAATCACAACTTGTGACTGTAACAATTTAAATTAGAAGAAGTGTCTATATACTATTTATACAGTTAAGAGAGAAGCTCCTTTAGATGGCAATTCAGACAGAATAAACTGAGCCCTGTTCTGAGTTTTGAACTGTTCTGTGTGAGAGCTTCCTCTCCATGAATCACATGAGGAACCTCCCCATGTAGGCATGTAACAACATTCGGTGAAGAGAATCCTTCACTTCCTTTCTGCTGTGGAGCAAAATATTGATGTGCTACTGAACCCCACAGAAGTGAAGAAGTAGAGAACTACCCATGTGTAGCTATTAGGAGCCACCAAAACTATTATTAAAGTCAAAGTAAATGAGATACCCTGTATGCTTTCAAACCAGAATTGTATTACCTACAGACAATTCTTTGTATATACATAAATAGGTATCAATTAAAATGGTTTATTAATCTTACATAACTTGGAGAAAATCAGTATACTGTGTTAAATGATGGGATTATTTTACTGTTGCTGTGTTTCAGTTCTCAATACACACAAGACAGCCTTAGAAAATTTCAGCAGAACTGCTGACCTTGGCTGACTTAGGTTTCTATTAGTTTAGAAAAAAGCCTGAACCAAGGCCAGCACATTGTATTTTAAAGCAATTTAATTTGATACTCTAAATTTCCAACACAATGTATCCAAACCAGCTAAAATACTCCTTCCCCACATGCCCAAATCAAACCCCATCCCAAGATACTCAATTAACACCACTTTAAAATTTTCTGCATTTGCATTTTCGTTACCCTGTAAAATATGTGACAGGCTGAAGGCTCTCATCTGTATTCCTAAGTCTTCACGAAGTGGATAATTGCTCTGACCCCCTTTAAGAGTTTCTGGTTTTAGGGGATGTAAAGACTAGCCAAGAGAAATATCTTTCCTTGCTCAGCATAACCACTCTTCTGTTGCCTTTTTCCAGCTGAAAGCGGAAAATGTGAAACAATTCTTGTAGATACAAAATGGAGGCAACTCCACTTTCCCAAAGAAAAGTCTTTAAATAGTAAACACAAATAGATACAACCAGAAAACATTTCAGCCCAACTAAATCTTGGCTATTTGAAACCTTGACTTGGAATGTGTTCCTCCCTTTTCACCAACTAGCCAGGGAATCTCAGGTGACCAAAATGAAGCCTTTCACCTGGTGCCAAAAATGGGAGAATGAATGACTTTTTCACCTCTGTCTTCACTGGCAAGTGCTCCAGCCACACCATCCAAGTCACTGAACGCAAAGGCAGGGAGTGGGAGAATGAAGAACTACCCACTGTAAGAGAAGATCAAGTTCCAGAACATCTAAGGGACCTGAAAATGCACAAGTCCATGGGACCTGATGAGATGCATCCACAGGTCCAACTGGCACCCAACTGGAGGATGAAGTGGCTAAGCCACTATCCATCATATTTCAGAAGTCACAGCAGTCTGATGAAGTTCCCACAGGCTAGAAAAGGAAAATGTAATCCCCATTTTTAAAAGGGGAAATAAGGAAGACCAGGGAAACTATGGGCCAGTCAGTGTCACCTCAGTGCCCAGCAAGATCATGGAGCTAATTCTGTGACAGCCAACATGGCTCCACTAAGGGCAAGTCATGCCTGACAAATTTGGTGGCCTTCTATGAAGGGGTTACAGCACTGATGGATTAGGGAGTGACTGATGTTATCTACCTAGACTTGTGCAAAGCTTTTGACACTGTCCTGCACAGCATCCTTGTCTCAAAACTGGAGATGTGGATTTGATGGGTGGACCACTCGGCAGATAAGGAATTGGCTGGATGGTCGCACTCAGAACTGTGGTCAATAGCTCCATGTCCAAGTGGAGACTGGTGACAACTGGAGTTGCCAAGGGGTCTGTACTAGGATCAGTGCTGTTCAACAGTTTGTCAGCCACATGGACAGTGGGATCAAGTGCACCCTCAGCAGATTTGCAAACACCAAGCTGAGCGGTGTGGTCGACATGCTGAAAGGAAGGGATGGATACCATCCAGAGGGATCTTGACAGGCTTGAGAGGTGAGCCTGAGAGAACCTCATGAAGTTCAACAAGGCCAAGTGCAAGGTCCTGCACATGGGTTGGGGCAACCCCCAATTTCAACACAGACTGGGCAGAGAAGAGATTGAGAGCAGCCCTGAGGAGAAGGACTTGGGAGTGCTGGTGGACGAAAAGCTCAACATGCCCTGGCAATGTGCACTTGCAGTCCAGAAAGCCAATCGTATCCTGGGCTGCATCAAAAGAAGCATGACCAGCAGGTTGAGGAAGGTGATTCTCCCCATCTATTCCACTCTGGTGAGACCCCACGTGGACTATTGCATTCAGCTCTAGGACCCTCAACATAAGACAGACATGGACCTGTTGGAACAAGTTCAGAGGAGGGCCATGGAGATGATCAGAGGGCTGGAGCACCTCTGCTATGAAGACAGGCTGAGAGAGCTGGGGTTGTCTAGAGAAGACAAGGCTCCGGGGAAATCTTATTGTCGCCTTCGAGTACCTAAAGGGGGCCTGCAAAAAAAGCTGGAGAGGGACTTTTTACAAGGGCATGTAGTGCAAGGACAAGGGGAAATGTATTTAAACTGAAAGAAGGTAGATTTAGATTAGATATTAGGAAGAAATTCTTTAATGTGAGAGTGGTGAGGCACTAGAACAGGTTTCCCAGAGAAGTTGTGCATGCCCCATCCCTGGACATGTTCAAGGCCAGGTTGGATGGGGTTTTGAGCAACCTGGTCTAGTGGAAGGTGTCCCTCCCTATGGCAGGGCGCTGGAACTAGATGATCTGAAAGGTTCCTTCCAACCCAAACTGTTCTAGAATTCTATGAATCAGGATCTGTTTTGTAATTATGGAGACTGATTATTTGAACATGCATGATCAGCATCTACATAGTACGATTTTCAAAGGCAGACAACCCCCCAGCCAGAGTCCCATATAAGCACATATGTATAAGCACCAGACTTTCAAATGTGTGTAGGCTGATGGGGTTCTTTGTGCTGTGGCACTCTGGTGTCTTAGTCCCCTGCACTCCTCAGAACAAGGACAGATACCGTAACCTTTCTGACCTCTACCTTGTTGCATGTATAGGAGTTCAATATTGACAACCTGATTACATGTGTATAGCGTGATACATTCTGGGCAAATTCTTCTCTTGTTTACATCCATGTAAACACAGTACTAAAAGGCCACTGAAGTCAACAGCACAATCCCAGTGGAAATTGCTATAAATAGTCAGGCTCAACATTATTGTTGCAGCTGCCCTTTTATAAGTGTTATATATATTATAAGGCTGCACAGTGCAGGATGCAGCTTTCCCTGGAGAAGTGCAGAGACTTTACCATTTTCCTGGGCTTAAAGTCACAGAAAAGACACAGTGCAATTTTCACCTGTATGTTGCTTACAAAACCTGGTTCATTGACAATCAGAGGAGTCAGGGCTTTCTCCAGCTGCTGTTTATGCCCATGTAAAATCTGGCCACGCTTTTATATGCCTAAATTTGCATGTTATGTGTGTGTGTGTATAGTGTGTATAGTGTGTATATGTCTCTGAGTACATATATATATTTCTTCTGTGCTTCATCATGGGATCAATTTGATATTAAGAAAATATTTATTAAATCATTCTTCAAGCAACAACATACAGCTGTTACCTACAGCAAAACAAAGATAACTTTGTATGGGACCAAAGGGCAGACCACAATTTTTATCTCCAGCTCACATAACCATCCTGTAGGCATAAACTGTGGCCAGTGCGGGGGTTACACAGTGGCTCTTCCTTGTAACCCTTGCACACATGACATAACAATCCAAGGACAGTTTCAGATAGAAAGGTGAGAGACCCAGATCACACTGATTTGGGTATCACTGCCACCTTGCCCAGGACCCACACAACATATCCAAGATTTCCATTCCAAATCCTGCCCCCTCCTCTTTGAATCTTGGCAGCCATAGCAAAGGCACATGCTGCAGTTGCAGAAGATTGAAAACAGAGTATCCAAGCATATCAGTAGTATATCTTATGGATGTTATTGAGATAGAGATAAAAGAAGCATTTCTTTTATCTCCACTGAAGTAGCCTTTAACAGGAAAGTTCCCTCTTTACCCTGCCAATGTTGACAAGTATTCTGTAGCTTTACGTAAACTTGTCAGGAATGCATAGGTATGAACTGGTGTTAGTTGCTCCCGGATAAAATGGATGGATTCCAGTCAAATTTAAGCAATAAAGACTATTATTTGGCCCACAAAGCATCTGACATGGACACTTCTTAGGCTTTCAAAGAGGGGTATTGAGTTTAGTTCAATCCACCTATGTTCCTGTCTGGTGGTTGAATCAAATCTCTTATCTGACTACTTCCAGGCACTTTTGACCAGTTTGTGATAAAAGGGGGCCACACCACCCATCATGAAATGCAGGTCTGCAGCCCAGCCATCTGCTTCTTGGAGCCTGAGGAGCAGATGAAGCAAGCTGCTTTCTAGTTCTTCACTACAAGAAAATTAGTCTTGTGTACTGTGAGACAGTGAATGTGGGAAAGCTGGCTGTAAAGAGAATAAGCAGAAGATGCAGTCACCGATTCATTTCTGACCATTAGCATTAGTGTTCCCCAACCAGCTTCGGACACAGCCACAGGTTAAAACAGTGCAAGAAAACAGTGACCAACACTGTCAAGGGAGGCCAGAACTAGGCCAACAAAACATTTGTCAGGCCAGGCCAGGCAACTTCTGTGTACCTGTTCAAGTAAATCAGAACTTTCTACAGCAATTTCAGAAGAGCCTTTCATTAGTCAAAATTTTAAAAACAGTGCTATCGAGTTCAGAGTAATTTGTTAGCACTTTTATTGTTTATGTGTCTTTGGGTTGTATAATGCAAAGGGGGTTTATTGGACATGTGGAAAATCAACTAATGGATCTTTAGTGAATTAATACATGAGCTTCACACTTCTTTTGTAAGAAAAAGTCCCAGTGAAAAAGCATGTGCAGGATTTTTCAAACGGAAAATAAATGACCCAATGTACAAAATCTGGTGTAGGGTTTTTTGTTGTTTTTGTTATTTTGTTTAAATTACATGGATGTATTTTACAAAAATGCTCTCAAAGGTTTGGAGAAAATATGGGAAGTATATTCCCACATGAACATGAGCTACAAGGGCAGCCAAATGGAGGACTAAGATAATCCTTAGTTTTTATTTGATAAACAGCAGCCATAGAACAGTCCAGATTCTACCAACATGTTTAACAACGTTAAAGCCACAATATCCTAACTATTTTCTCAAACCTGCAACATATGTTTTAAAATGCTGACTCCCACTAAGGGAGAGAGCACATCCAAAGGTTCATTGCAAGGCCTTATGCGGACTACTCTAACCATCATCAAGAAGGCATAAAAGTATCCTGAAGCCACTCTAGTGTTAATTTCTCAGGCTGAAAATTATCAAAATTTGCAAGAACCTCAGATCTAATGTCTGTATACACGTCAAGTATTAGGATGTGCATAATCACCTGCTACTCACTTTCTTCCAAAAACACCTGCTTTACATAGGCATTTACAACTGCACATGCACCTAACTTTTGCTTTGTTCTAATGTTCCAGCCAACTAGAAACCACTGCAGCTTTTCATGTTCTTGTGATGTGTCATAAGAACGAGAGGATTTCAAATTTTCAAATAATGTAGAAAGTGAATAACAGAACAATAACTTCATCTTTTGGTTAACTTTAATGAGGAAATGCCATAAGTGTCATCTAATAGAGGAAAATGTTTATGGAGATTAGAAGAACTGAAGAAGCAAAATGAGATCCAATGAGAAACATAACCTGTAACACAGGACTTTGTAACAGCAAAAGTTCCCTTTCTTTGTCCCAAACTCCCATCTCAGATGAATATACAGAAGTGTCACATTATGAAGTGATCTATTAGGTACCTGAGCCTGACAAGGGCCTCATTAGAATATTAACTTTAATAATTTTACTGTATCGGATCATGAACCTTAGTGAATCTTAGGCCAGGTTTGTACCACATCATTTCAAGCATCTTACTGATATGTCTATTTGCCCCGGGCACTTCCTATAGGCAACAGAAAACAATGGGCAACTCCATGAACTAATCCAGTCCATGTAAAACCAGAATTGTCTATGTCTGTATCTGTTTTCTACTACAGACACACGTTAGATTGACTCTGCTTCTAACAGGGGTACCTAAAGTTGCATGTCTTAGGTTAGGCAAGAGGAATCTGGACTTCTGATAGTTTATTTGAAAGGCCACAAGGTTCCTGGGTGGTAGTGGAAGAAAAACTGTCCTGTGTACCATGTGTTGCTCTCGAACAACTGAAGATTCACACCAGTAATTCCATTAACACAGAGACATCCTGAAAAGCATACAGAAATCTTGCAAATAAGTTGGGATAAATATAGTTTCGTATCCATCAAGAAGAGACTTGAAAGTCATCCATGGCTTTAGCAACTGGCACCCTTTGAAAGTTTCTGCTAGCCTGGTGACTCCCACCAGGCTTGTAGCCAGTGCCTGTTCCTGTTCTCATGGTACAGCTCAAAGCGACGGTTTCTTCGATGCGCTGCTCTTTTCCCCAAACACACTTCCATCAGCAGCCTTGGGAGACTGCCAATCCACAGCATATATTTAAATGCCTTCCATTTACTGAAATGTCACTTCCTTCATTAGACACAGGTGAGTGTCTCTGTCCTTTCACTGTCTTTCTATGTCACCTGCCAATGACTTTTTTTGTTCAAGTCTATGGAAATACTGTATTCTGTTTTCTCAGGCTCCATATTTAGTCTAAATTAATACTTAGATTTAGTATCAAAATATGAAGTGTTACCTAGAGATGAGGTATATTTACGGTTTACTTTAGAAATCACAGAGTGCTCTCTTCAGCCACTGCTTAGGCATCTACCGCAATGGACAATATAGCTGAAATCTTCACAACCTGTCACTGTGCGAGTGCATCGCCCATGGTAAGGCAACAACTCTTCCAAACTACTAAGACAATATGCCTGAGTTTGTTTATATTGATAATTACGGCAAAACGATTCATCTCCAAGGAGAGCCAAATTTAGTATTGGTATTGGAAAACACAACTTGGTATACGTACATACAACGAAATGACTGAAGGAGCAATAAAGATGGATCTGAAGTGATACACTTGTTTAGAAAAAGTTCCAAGTACAGATTTTTCTTATCACAAAAAATGGAACTAAAAAGACCCAATTTCTGTAGAAGGTTTATTAAAATAGAGCTAGGAAACATACATAATTTTAAAAAAGTTTAGAACTTCCAGTGTAAAAAGTATTAAAATTACTTTCTTTTATCATTTTAATAACAATGTCTGATTTGACAAAATAACAGTAAAAACTCTATAAATATCTGTTAAGGGATTATTCCAATAGCATGAAAAACTCTAGTGAAGAAATTACACAGAATATAGAACTGTCATCACGCATTTGCATATAAAAGGCTGTTTAAAACTGACAGGCACATAAACAGAAAATACATGCTATAAAATTAGTCATTTTTAAGCATGGATCTTTAAATAAAGCTGGCAGAGCACCTTCACTTTAACTAACTCATTCTCAAGAGAAATCACAAAAATGGTGCAGCACCTAGCAACATATTTTCTTCAGTCTTGTATGCACATAATAGTTTGATTATTACACTGTTTGCATATATCTTCATTAACTTACTTAAAATATTGTTGATATTTCTTGAATAATGTATTTTTGTTAAGGATGTCACTACACATTTATAAAATAAAAGTATTATTTATTTTTTCAAAAGATGACCAGAACTGTGATTTACTAGATATTGGAGGCTGTTTGTGAGAAAAAACACATATAGCACTCTCAGGACTACCAAACAGAATGTATATTTTTTTAGGTTCTTATGACACAGCGTTTGTAGGGGAATGAAGAACTTTAAGAGACCTACCAAGAGACAAAAAAAGTTTTGGACTCAAAACTCCTTTCAGTCAGAAATAGAAGCAGCCCACTTCAAGTCAAGCACCATATGAAACAACATCCTCAGTTTAAATTAATGCAAACCACACAAAATAGATATTGCTTAAAAAAAGCAGTTCTGACAAGCAGGAAAAAAGAAAATACTTTGACACTTCTTAAACTGAAAATGTTCACACCTTCAAAAAAACACAAAAGTGGGTTTTAATGCATTTCTTTTAAAGGCTGCAATGGCCAGGGTCATGTCCCATGTCCCCTTCCCCCAGCAAATGAGGAGAACCTGGGAAGTGGCTGAAACTACAGCAAGGACCTGCATTCAAGAATCTCATTTGTCAGAAGTGCCAGTTAACCATCAGACTCCAGAAACTCAGTCTTTTCTCTCAACTATTCCACTTCGGATCACTATCGGCACCCTATGCATGAGGCTAGTGAGTGCCTCGGCTGCCGGAGCAGCCAGACAGCTGGCTCATCTCTCTGCTCCCAGGCTGACAGCGGAGGAATTTGACCCCCTTACTCCCTGTACCTCAGAGAGCAACCAAGCCCTAAGATGGAGAAGGGGGTGGAAACACCTTCTCTGTTAAGTTTTGAAAGTAACAAGCTTTTAAGTCCTTATTTTTTTAAATCTGCTGTTCAAAATTTCTTTTCATAAACGTGTCTAGCATTTAATAAAGCAGTACTTCCCAAAGCTCTCTGAGCACTGTTCCACTGAAAATTACAGATTCATAAAAATTTGTTTTTATTTGGCTCTCTAGACACAAAATCAATTAGTCACAAACCTTTGATCCTATGAGAATTCAGTATTACTGACATCATAGTGTAAATTTGAAATAAGCACAGAACATTCTGCAAGATTTGAGCCACAGACTTCTGTTAAAAAGTTATTTTCTGTACAAACTTCTATTTGCCTCTCACTTTTACTTAGTTTTAGAAAATAACCAGAGATTATCTTAATAGAACTCAGGTACCTATTCTAAGAGTAACAGATGTAGCTTCTTTGTCATACTATTTGGATTACTCATAAAAAACCCTTACAAAGCAATGTTCAGTAAATATACACATAGGCATAATTGCTGTAACCACTGATTGGCAACTAATTTGAACTCATTTCATTAAAAGAAATAAGCTACAATAAAAGTATTTCTTGTTAAAAAGTCATTAGGCAAATTGTAGAACAAAAAGACACCCTGGCAAGTGAACTACCCCATCCCTCTCTTCCAAGGCAGAATAAACTATTTTGTTGCTGACAGACATTTGTCCAAAATGTTTTCACAAACTTTAAGCAAGGGAAATTCCACAACACCCCCAGCAGCTTATTCCAGCACTTTTTTACTTTGCTTATTTTCCAAAAGTTATTGGACAGTTAACACAAACCTCCTTTGCATCAATTAAAGCCAATTATTATTTGTAGACATGTACTTAAAAGTATAAAAACCTGTTAATGTTTTGCAAAGATATAATTAATGATGAAAAAATGTCATTTACTGACAAAATTAGTATTTTGTAATGGAATGGTAAAACCATATGTATTTCACTACCACTCTTTTATTGAATTCTTGCTGTATTAATTACAACCTCATCAGCTATTTTTATGCTTAACTATATCTTATAAACATAAGAAAATGCATGTTTTCACCTAAATACCTGATGCAACTCCAAAATCAGTATTGATCTGAACTCAGCATCAGCTTTGCCCCCAAGTTGATACGGTAACAACAGCTGCCCCTAGAACTGACCTAGGGAATGAAGGTCATTGCGAGACCTGGGCTTACCAAAATCTGGAAGTATTAATTTAAATACTGTATGACCTAGAATATTATCCCTTTGACAAAAGACAGTATTACAGTTCACGTATATACAGTATTTGCAATACTGCTAAGAAAAAGATCATGTACTACCTTCTATGTTTTACCAGAGCTTCTGCAGCTCTTCAAACCTGTAAGACACTAAGACTTGCCTTTAAATTAAAACTAGCAACTGAAAATTTTTTTCCACCTCGAAGGGCATGCAAGTTCAAAACTACAGTTTCATAAACCAAGACTAAAAATATAGCTAAGGTTTGCAGATGCTACAGCAATGTTTCCCTCTTGCCCAAATATGCAGAAAAACAAACCAGTTCTGAAAAACAAAACCAGCAATAATCAACAGTGTGAAAAGGAACTTTTTTGATTCACAAGCAGTTCTGAAGGGTTAGCAATATTGCTTAGCAGCAATCCAGATTTTTTTTTCTTTAAAATAAAAATTTTACAGTACATATTTATAAAAATATCAGTGAAGGAAATTTCAAAACAAAAGTTTTGCTTTGAGGTGAATCTGACTTTGACAAACTAATATTAAGGATGCTGTTTTGAAAATGTAGGAATGTTTCAGCTTCCTCAAAATCTTTTTTTGATACAAAATTCATGTAACAAATTTCAGAGCATTTTAGTACTGAAAAGCCATAATTAAAAATGTTGTAAATGGAATACTTAATGAAGCTCTAATGAAATATTCAACGTTGGATCAATTGTATTGCAACTGCTAAAATACTTCACTTTTTGCTGCATTTTATGTATTTTCCAGTGGGATAGTTCCTATTCCCAACCGTGGCAAACCCTAAAGAGGCCAAAAATATCATTTTATCAAACTGTTAAAGAAAACTGAGCTTATTTCATTTGAAGAGTTTTCTAAATTATGGGCATTCAGACTCAGATACAAATCAAAACAAGGGCTAGAAAAAAAGATTTAAGGAGACGAAAAGGAGAGATCTGAACAGTTGACTCATTTTAAAAGAGCTGTTAAGGATTATTATGAAGTTGTTAGTGATGGGTATCTTTCTTTTCTCTATAAACTTTATGAACACTATACAAATATCTAACAGTGGTAACAAACATGAGGAAATTAGAGCAGGATTTACACATGGAAGGAGCACACAGGTAGGACACTCAGGCAATAGAGAAGAGGATATGCTGTTGGTATCTTCTTGTTTATAGTTGCTGAAGAGGTTTAAGCTGACTGTTTTTTCTTTGGGAAGGAGCAAAGATTTAGGGGCTGCCTAAAAAGGTGTATATATGCATCTATCTGTCTCTGTTTCTAGTCAGCAGTGATGACCCAGTCATTATTGCGAGTTTCTGAATGGCAAACTCATTTAAGTGGCTGAAGCCACATTCCTGCTGAGTTTTACTAAATGTAAGACATCCTGAAACAATTTTTTAAATGCATGAGTTTTGAAGGAAACCAAAGTGCATTTCCCAGTTTAAGATGCAAAGGCACTGAGAAATGAATGATTATTTTGTAGGTGATGGCATGATGCGTGTGTTTTGGAAATGAACCTGGTGGGAGCTCTGGATGTACAGAGCTTTGGAAAAAACATCTCCAGAACCCCCAACTCACTCCAGCCATCTAGACTTCACTGTGCATGGAACATTAAAAGGAAGATTTCAGGCTGAATAAAATTTACATTTGCAGTAATATAAACTGTGGGGATGGACTTTAGTTCTTTAGTGTCTAACATTTCTCTGCCTTTTATACATTGAGGACATAAAGACAATTAAGAAGAACCACAAGAATAACATAACTAGGTATTTATGATTACAACACCACCAGTACCTTCCTTACTTCAGTATCTCTACAAAATCCTCAGACATAGTTTATACTTTTTACTATGGAGTACAAATGCCTCTTGCACTAGGCTAGATTTTTGGAAACATGATAGTGTGACATAAAACCCCCCTCTGAAATTCCTAGAAGTTTGTATCACATACAAAACATGTAACGTTATATCTATTTGGCCAAATGGATTAGCAGGATCTGTGAGCATTTGGCTTTTGAGTATCTTAAACCATTTTATACCAAGCTTCTCACATTGTACAACCTCTGAGCATGCTCTACCACACTTTCTAGAACATATTTTCACAAATTTCTTTCTACTGTATTTCAGTCTTTGTGTAACATACCGAAATGTTCAATAACTATATATATGTAAGCCCCAACATTGTACTTAGGCATATATATGTATTTATATATGCATATTTTACATGTTATTTATATACACACCAAGGGTTAAACATGCTACATACTCGAGTAGAAAATCCAAAGTTTTACATATATAAACACATCCTTTTAATTACTGTCTGTCTCTCCTGTTCAAAGATAACTGGAAGAGCTACGTAAATAATAAAAACAGGAAATACACACTTTAACTATCCATTATCAAGGGAATATTGTTTTAACAAGATGTATGGAAGCCCATTATCATTCTATTAATTCAATAATCCTGATGTTGTTACAAGACTGAGACAGTTATCAAAGCAAGGGATCATTCTTCTATGTATGGATCACAACACTTAATGGGACAGAGTTGTCACATAAGCTACAGTGTCAAAAAGATAACAAATACAGGACTGAGCTTGTAGTGGCAATGAATTTAAGTTGGCATACGTGGCTCCAGCAAAATAACTGGTATTTGAGAAGCATATAGATACAGCTGGTTTTGAAACTGCTATCATTATAGCATCATTATAGATATATCATTATATATCATTATTTCATGAAATCCCTCACAAATTGATCTCACACACATTCCAAATCTAAGTATACTTCCTATTGACAGTGGTTTCAACGGTCTTTCATTAACTCAGTCTTCTCTTCTTCACACCTTCTCTTCTTTTGAAATTAAGTGAGTATTTATGGTAATTATTATAAAACTACTTTATTGAGGACATTGGTCCTCAGGGTCTCCATGGGTTTTCAACTAAACCTGTTTCCTCAGAGAAATTTTAGGAATTATTCTTCATGATTTAGTACATTCCTGCTTAGTAACTAGTAGCCAAGCTAACATTTCCTACACCTTTTTTTCATTCATATAGTTTTAGTCAAAAAGAATAGACTCTGGACATGCAATTTCTTTTACTACTTGATTTCTGTGTGTAGCTGATAATGATGCCCACCTCCCACCTACATGGCATATCAAAGTTTGAGACACACCGAAATTCAAGATAATCACAAACTGGTTTCAATACACATTTTTCTACTCTCACAGCTTCTAGACCCTGCTGTATATGATATAGTCTCACATCCATTATGGAGATATTAATATAACCATACAGTTGCAAGAAGATCTGAATTCTAATGTTTGTTTAAGCTGACTACAGGTATGCAGATAAAACACCGAGACTGCTCCTTATCTATCTTTGAATGACATGTTTGTGAGATGGATGGAGGCAGCTTCACTTCTGCTAGCCTTAACTACTGTATATGTGCTGCCTTTCATTTCATACAGCTCATGACAGACACATCCTATGAAACCACATGAAGAGAACAGGCTGCATTTCAGCAACCATGTGTTTAGCTAGCTGAGGTCATTAAAAAGGTACTATTGTAGCTACAGGGCTACAGTGCAACTATGGCCTGTACATGGAAATAAAAACTTGGCGTTTTAGGTACGTCTGTATGTTACATACATATTTATGTATATGAACAAATACAATATGAGGGGTGGCATGGTGATTTAACAGACCAAGGATGCCACATTGTTCACAAATGGTGAATTCAGACAAAAGCCAATTCAGGACTAAACACTGAACAAGACATACGACCAGGTATCTTTTGTACGTTACGACTACACGCCAGCTTCTTAAGGCTATCAGCATACAGGACAGGATTTTCTGAATTAAAAACCTTATTTCTATTTTCTTCTGTTTATATTGTGATCATAGAGTAGCCACCATTACAGCAACGTGACAGTTGGTGAAAAAACATTGACTTTAATAGCATCTGCTATATTTGGTATTCCTCAGAAACCAACAATGGACAGATGTCCTTCATTCCTTATGTCATACTTTGGGAAGTTGTTACACAGGCAGTGCATATGAAGTCTACACTTTTCCAGCTCCAGCTCCAGCCCCAGATGTAACATCTGCTGTATTTGGTATTCCTCAGAAACCAATAGCGGGCAGATGTCCTTCATTCCTTATGTCATACTTTGGGAAGTTGTTACACAGGCAGTACATATGAAGTGTACACTTTTCCAGCTCCAGCTCCAGCCCCAGCCCCAGATTTATAAAATAGTTAGTGAATGCAGAGCTAAATTTGGGAATGGATTACCACAATCTGACCTGAAGCAGAACTGAAACGGTAAAGCCGATTGAAAAAGGTAAACTTTCTTAGAAAAATATTATCTGAATTCTCCTAGATTTCATCCTTAGCGTTAGTTAAAACAAGATTATATGGCCAAAGTCTTTTTGTACTATTTCTCTCTTTGCAGATTAATCATGGTTGATAGTGCAAACTACCATCAAGCTAGCTTGTAAAAGAAAGTTTGCACGGCCATCATACTGGCATTTCAAAAGCACAGGATGAGTCTGATATCGTGACATTTAAAAGGTAAGAAGTCCCACTTAGTTGCTTTACTGCTCCTTTGTGTCAATCATGCTACTTGGCACACAGCCGAAGTGTTGTCAGGAATACTGTCTACATCCTGAGTGAAAAACAAAACTCCAAAAGTGAATGTGAGGGACAGAAACTATAGAAATGAGGAAAAATTTCACTTACATTTATCCAAGATGGCTGTCGCTATTACTGTTGAAACTCTGCTATGGGCTGAGGTCACAAGACCCTGTAAGCTAAAATAGAGAAGCTTCAGCTGAGGGTAACTGAAGCTGCAGCACATTAAAATACATTTTAAGGTTATAGGTATTGATCGGAGTTTTAATTTCTTGATCTATTTTTCCCAAGGCACGAAAAGTGACCTCTACTTTTTTGTCATTTTTCAAGCCTGGAGGGAAGAGATTTTCAGTATTATACTCTACCTTATTATAAGTGTGTATGTATGTTATATACAGTACATGATATGATAGTATGATGGTTTCATTGGCATGAGTTTGGAGGTGCCACATTATTCACAAACAGTGAAACTATACGTGATTTATGCAGATTCTCCCAAACAAAACTAGAATAAAACCTTTATACAACATCACATCATCATGTATGTAGGAAATGTGAATTATATAAAAGAAAAGCTAGCTTAAAAATATTTAAAAATGTATTAAAATGCATCACAGAGCTTTTTTTCCTTTCTATAAAGCTAATTATTTAATTATGTACCTCTGAGGGAGTATGAGAACTTTTACATCTTAGAAATACCAAAATAACTTTAAAATTATTTTTGTACGCATATGAATACTGTAGTTTGAAAATCTATTGCATCTTAACTTCTCAGGGCTTAAACCAAGTGTGTGATCTACTTACTAGGCAGCTAGAATCTCCTCTTAACCTGTGATATAAAGGCCCTGTTGCTGGGTTCAGTAAGTGGCAAGATACTGAATCTGTCACTAATTTTGGATCAAACATTCTCTCTTCTGGCCCACAAGCCACTGTGTGTTTGAGAAAAGAACTGACATGCAAAAGAGAAAAAGGAGAAAACAAAAAAAATAATACCTTGGGAAATCATTGTTAATGTTAACAGCAGAGATTTGGAATGACAGAAGGAAAGAGACTAGTAAAGTTCATTTGAGAAAAGTGCATGATGAACCACCCTGCATTTTATTACCTGTACTAGGACTGCATATGATATCCACCTATGTAAATATACACTTGTGTACGTGCATGCATAAACAGACATAAGCAATGTGCAAAAACAAATAGCACATGTCTTATAGGCTTTCCTATATCTGAAAATAAGGAAAGCAATTCCAAGAACATGAGGAACGCAATGAATCTGAACTACAGAAAATCTGAAGAAGCCAACAGCAAAAGCACATAGATCATATATATTCAATATATGTGAAAGAATGACAAGTTGCCAAGACATACAGTGAAGGGTGGAATCTCTGTGCTTTCTGAACAAACTTAAAAAAAAAGAAATTCCCATCACATGCTACAGATGTTTACTGCATTTCTTATGCAACTATAATGTGGTTTATAACAGATGAGAACATAACAGATGAGAACTAAGAAACTACCAGGACACTGCATCATTGTGATATATTCAAAGAAATAGTGTGGACAAATAAAACTAAGAAATCCAGCAAAACTGCTACATATTAGAAACATTTTTATAAAACTCAGTCTAGAAGTCATCATACTTCTATGAAACAAGGCAGTCAAACTAACCATTTGAAAGATAAGTAAAGAAGACAACATGATTCTAACAAAAATAATCACTGGAAAAAATAAGTGAAATTTTCCTACAAAAAAATGAGTGCTGCATTTTAGATTTTTAATAGAAAAAGAGAGCAAATGTTCAAATTATGAGATCACCTTAAAAGGATGGGAGAAGTGATGGCTCAGGTGTTTGTGACAGAGGACTAAATAATTCACCCATTTCAGTACTTAGATAATTAGCTTGAAGTTTCATGAGTGCTTGTAAGTCCACGTAGAATGAGTATTTCCTAGACTCGATGCCGTAGGATAGATGCCACATCACCAGAACATCATATCCTATGAACTAGTTGCTTGCCTTCACCTAATGAGAAATACTAATAAAAAATAGCAATCTGAAATGGAATTAATTATTGTCTCCATGAGCAGAGAGACTTCCATAACAGAATTTATGCAATCTAAACAGAGTGTGTTTGACTATGTAGAGTGTAGTCTTATATGCTCAGTGTGTAAAGAGGTAAAGCTCTATCGACAATAAGCCTGTCTCATTTCATAACCAGTAATTTATTTAGAAGAAAAAAAAAAAGAAAGAAAAATAGAAGTGGGAATGGGGGGATGTTGTTCTACCAAATGCAAAATGTCTACGCTAGATACCTATATCTGAACTAGTCATCTGAGGTTACTTGTATAATTGAAGGAGAAACATAGGCATTTCTATGGCACAATTCATCAAATCCTAATTAGATGTCTAAATCAGATTGCATAAACTGTCTCTTAAAAGTATGTTGACAACAATGTGTTGACTAAAAGTGCCTTGACTATGGTGACAAAAGGCTCTTGAGCCTGGATTATTAAGGTGAATGGTAGAGAGAAGGTGTAACCATCTATTGCCTGGTGAAATAAACCCCCCTTCCAAAAGACCAATTATCTAACTTTGACTTCCCCTTAGTATGCATCTGAATTAGTCATTTGTGTTTATGTTAAACAGATGTAAAACCAGACTACTCTGTACTGACTTCACTCATTCAGACTGCATCAGATAGGTGAGATGCCCTAAAACTTATTACAGGTGAACAGCAAAAGTAAAACTGCCACCCACTTTGGTTTTCATTCAGGCATGGGAAGCTAACAAAGAACACTGCTGAAATCCTCAACCATTTCATTCTATCACTGGATGTAGGGACATACCTATAATACTCTATATCCTACCTAAATGAACCAACCAACCACCCCTCAAATCCCCTTCTTTCCCTTAAATTTTGAAGAAAAACTCATTGCAGAATAAAATGAATGAAAATATTACAACCCACACATGCGCGCACACACACACACACAGAGAAACCAGCCAGAGAATCTTAGATACTAACATTCATATTTTAAAAAAAATTGCAAAAATCAGCGTGATGCTTCAGGTTGTCAGACAGTCAATAAGTTGACTTTCATGGCAATAGCTATTTAAGCAAAATTTTGTTTTGAATAAAGTGCCAGAAGTTTAAAAAGTATATAAAATCAGATGTATACAAAATTAAAAATAATAAGTAGTAAAAACATGTTTATATTGTGCAGTAGCTCAGTATAAACCTTTCCAATATTATATATGCTTCAGCTTCACACAGCTTATAAGATTAGATGTGTCAGTAGCATAGGCCTCTTCAGAGGTACATATGACAAACTTAGGCAGCAAGCAAGGGAACAATCACCATTTTGATAATCAATTTCAGAACTGAATTGAATTTCCCGAAATGATTTGAATGAAAATTAGCTCACAGCATGATGGGGGTTAGTACATTTGGTTTAAATGAATCAGGTGGATAAAAATAAAATAATAGAAAAAATAAACCATATTATTTCGTAAATATTTACAGATTAATTCAAATTTATCAACTATGAAAATTAATCAGAAAGCAGATTGACAGCACCTCACACAACTCAGTGATCACCATTAATCCAGACAATGTATCAGATTTTATCAGAATAGAGGTCATGTTTTAAATGAAGGTAGAATTTGTTATGCATTATTCATCCATCTGAAAATATTACAAGGTGGGACAACTTTTTTATAGTTTATTACCATAGCATATTACAAAATGCATTTGTAAAATAAATGTTTAACCGATGAGTCTATGACAAGTCGTTACAAAGCATATTATAAGATGCAAATATTGTTAAAATATGTGTGCATGTTTAATGCATGAATTACAGTCATCAGACATGGTATAAATTGTCAGAAAATTTAACAAATTATAATACGATATTTATAAATGGCATCTAAACGTAAAGTGCACAGAGAAGTAAATGGTACTAAAATTAATCCTTCTATGAAGGCTCTTTTTTCCCCTTGTCTTTTTATTCAGAACAAACCAAGTTAAGTGATTTTTTTGTTTGGATCCTAATAAGCAATGTCTGAGATAAATTCTTCTTGCTAAGCTTCCAAGGCAGCCAGAAACTTCTGTCTTCAGAAGATTTCCAGAACAAAATTACAGACAGTTCTCCAATAGCTAGGCAGCATTGATTAGCTTTAACACCACCTTCAAATTTATTCTTACGGAGAATTAAAACGCACTGAATAAATCCGAGTTATTATTTTTACATACAAATTTTCTGAGGAGGTAAACTGTTGAAACTTCCTATCATAATTTTTTGTCTGTTCATCAGAAAAAACAACTTGAACAGAGTAGGGAATAAACAACCTTACCTCTCAAATTTTGTATGCTTGATCAGTGATACTGAGTTTGCAGACACTGATCTAGATAAGCCTTGTATATGCTATTATAGTTTGGGGTTTTTTTTTTAATTCAATACCATACAGCAAAACATTGATTAGAGAAAAGGTATTCATGTTTTTTGGCATATGTGTAGAATATAAACAAAGAGCTGTCACCAGGATACTTCCCAACTGATTACAGAAACAGTATTTGTCTGCTTGAAAGAGAAATTTATATACGTTCCATCTGTAAGAGTTCGACTAAGTGGCAGACAAGATCCTGAAAATAAAGAAATGTCCTTACTTCCAAAATCATCTGATAATTGTCTAGGAAGAAAGGAGAACAGATTGAGTGAGAGAGAGAGAGAGAAGGCAACTACAGAGAGATGCCACAGTTACATCCTGCAAGTTTTTGTGCAGAAATTTGCTGGTATGTGAAATCACTCATAATTACAATACATAACTTTAATACTGTAACTAAATAATGTTATAAATCTACTCTAAATCTGCCAAGTTTCAGCTGCTGAAGAAGTTGATCTCCAGCTTCTGAAGCACAGTTAAAGAGCATTAGCTGGATCTGAGAAGTCTGATCCTGTGATAGGAATGTTGACATTGTTCTCTCTTAATTTTCTTTGAAGTTTAACAAGATTGAATGCCTGGAAGCAGGACCTAAATACATTCAAGAAAGGAATAAAGTACTAAATCTGGTAGAACAAGAATAAAGCCATAAACTTTACATTTTTAAGAAAATAAACTTATAAATGCATAGATGAAAAATCTATTTCAAGCTTTTGAATACAAAGGATTCTTGAGCCTCACACTGCTGGGAGAATGTAGAAGGGAAGGACCTCAAGTTTTTATCCTGTCCTATCATCTCGCCTTGCCCACCATTTGTAATGCACCTGGAGTGGGTTCTCACTAACACAGACTATCAGGATCTGACTCAGTAACGCCTACTCTTGTACGCCTCTGGACATAAACAATGTACTTAAAAGCCTGAATTTGAGCTGATACAACATGCAAAGATAGGCAACATCTCAGTTAGAGGTCTCGGTGCATGCATTACTAGCTGAGGTTTTACAAATCTTACTCTAGACCTATTTTACAAGGAAGCACAGGTGACCACACCTGTCTGTGGAACATGCCTCAGGAACACTCTTCCCTTCTCATCTGTGGAACCATGAAACATTTTCAGTTGCACATTATATATTTCCACGCTGAAAGCTTTAGTGAAAGCACTAAAATAAGGTCCCTGATGCAGATGTAGTTACAGCAGTCTCGCAATCCCACTGAGAAAACAACATATTCAGCCACGAGGTGCTCCTGCTATCTGCATGTCATAGCTGGAGTAAACAGTACATTAAGTGCCTCTGAACTTTCCCACGCAGGAAGGTATTCAGAGAATTTGTGGCTAACAGCTTTGTTCCTTAAAAGCCCTCATATGCAGGGTCCTCCACAAATTATTTGTTTCTTCAACTTTTCCAAACATAAAGGAACTGGCAAAGCAGAAGAGGCTTTGAAGTCAACCCTAAGCCATTCCTTCTTGTATGCATATCTTGTTTCCTAAAGAAGTGACCATTCCGATCAAATGATTGAGCAAGCAGTTCCTGGATAAGAGTGACTGTCTCAAAGTTAAAATGAAGGTCAAGAGGGTACTGCTCAGAAGCGTGAAAAATGCTGTGCAGGACACTCCTCCACCCATCCAGCAAAGGCATCGCTCCCTGCTTTCTTGTGACACTGCTGGTGCTGTTTAAGCTTACTTGTAAATTTGGACAAGTTTCAGATCAATCCACCAGAGGCAGAAAACCCCAAAACACAGCAAATAACAAAAATAGAACACAAAAAAATAATGATCAAAATGTCCTAAAGTGAGGTTGGAAAAAGACAATGAAAAGATGAACATCATAAATAAAATCAGCAATAAGTAGTTTCTCTTTTCCATATGTTGTTTTTTCTCTCCAAGGGTTACATGACAATTACTTAAAACCCCAACATATACTGCAGACATTGTTTAAGAAAGGAAGTAGTCTTACCAGCATCTACAGCTGTTGTGCAATAATAAATGCAGGAAATAATTAATAACAAATATATAGTATTTTCTACATACATTTCCATAGCTAGACATTACATCCTTCTTTGTTGAGCAGATATATATGTCTGTGACAGAACAATTCAACAGAAACAAAGGAGCCAACAGTCTGCTGGTTCATACAGAAATTTAGTCAATTGGACAAACTGAAGAATATTTTTGGTCCTAAAGGACTATATATATTAACTGGAATTATTCTCATATGTGTAACTATTCAACAGGCTTTAAAACCAGCTGAAAACTGACAATGAGAGTAAGTCTTCTTTCAAAAACTAAAATTTTGTTTTGTTTTTACTTTCCCATTTTATCTTGGTCTTCTTTGTAATTACTTACTCACTTTAAAAAATGGCTTTTTTCCTGGTGTACTTGGCAGTCTATGCTAGACACACACATTTGGAAAAGGCTCACCACTCTTAATATGAATTGTCACCTGTAATTTCATGGTTTCATATTACAGTACACAAGGTGACAAAAATCCAACTAAAAATGTGCACCATCCAGTACAAAGTAAGAAACCCCAGTGTGCTCAGCTTGTAGTTTGGTGTAGTTCCGATTCACAGAATGGTACTGGCACTCTGCATGTATACCTAGAAATTTATCTAAGTAAAACAGGACTTTTCTTGAATTGTAAGTAATAAGTGAAATGGAAGCTGTGGATTCTATTATTCAGGGAATAATCAGTATTTTGTACTGAATTTCCAGATATCCTGTCTTTGTGTATTTGCACCTTCTGCTAAATTCTTCATTCTGTTGGTAGTTTGTGAGTTTCTCACCCACAGATTTCTCAGATTCTATTGTATGGCTAGTTACAACTTCTTCTAGCCCAAAGATCTACATAAGTGCAAAGATAAGTCCTTTAAAGTGCGTTCTCAAGGACAAGACGTCAGTGTTGAGCTGCTTTAAGATATTAGTGTAACTAAATAAATTTTCTTTAAAGAAGGAAGTGTCTCAATTAAAAAGTATGAAATCCTAAAATGAAAGGCAGTCCAAGGAAAGAGAAATACCAGTAAGACTTAACCTCAAGGTCTTACAAAAGACTACTCTGCACTGAAAAAGATAGGTTATTCATGGCAATCAGAAGGCAGTGCTGTGTCCTTCTTAAGGAACAGGACAATGCCAAGTGATTTAGAGACTGGAGTTTTAATCTTTATACTCCATGTCCCTCCTGATCGGACCATTACAGGTTGCTATGGACTGTATCCAACAAATCTTGGCATTCATCTTTCAGGGTCCTGACCTAGCCTATCTGCAATTAGTCTGATGAGATTTACACATTCTTTAGTTTAGACAGGAAGAGAAGATGTTCTGTGGAGTAGAAATCCAGCTCATGCATGAACACAGGCTACTGCAGTCCCAGTAAGACAGGATATAGAGGGAAAAAAGAAACAAAATAGAAGCAGAAGAATGCTATTTGGAGTGCCTGTGATATGACTGCAGTGCTAAATAGGATGAACAATAAATATTCTTCACAGGCATATAATCCAAGCCTAGATAGACAGAAGTGGAAGGAGTAT
This sequence comes from Ibycter americanus, assembly GCA_035590275.1. NCBI lineage: Eukaryota > Metazoa > Chordata > Aves > Falconiformes > Falconidae > Ibycter > Ibycter americanus. The sequence continues at coordinate 78,969,943 of JAVJGI010000060.1, read as the reverse complement.
GACTGAAAGTCTCATGCTTTCCTGTGTTGCACAATTCAGGTGAAAGGTTTCTCATTTAGACAACTGAATGAGGATGACCTTGTTGGCAGGAATTGTGCAAAGATACCAAAGTACTTGCTCCAAGAAGAGACACAGGTCAGAAAAAGTAAGAGTTTTCTATGCAGTAATACAGAGACTGCAACTAATACAGTGCTCCCAGAATATGAACAATGAGGACGCTGCGGTGGTATATTTTGTTTCTAATAAAGTCTAGAATCATAAAACTATCTAACAGCAAAGGACTGAGAAATAGAGTATAAAGCAGAATAAAGCACTATACAAGTAAGTTAAGTACGAAAAGCCTCTACAGGCAATTCACAAGCATGTGCATACATATGCATATATTAAAAAGATAATTCACTTATTTGTACAAAGACAGTTCTAGTGTAGTTTGGGTAACTGATTTGGAAAAATAACCTGATATCATGGTCTTTAGGAAACACAGCTCCATCAGTTTGTCAAATGACAAGTTTGTTCTACCTGCTCGAGATTTAGGGAGTAAAGAAACTTCACAGATATTAAATGCATTCTTTTTTTTCCTCAATTAAGTAATTACTATTAGCATTATTATTATTAGAATTTCTGGCAACAGTTTTTAGAAACAACCTAACATACATTTGTAATTAGAACATATTTTATATAGAAAACCAGCTACCCTCACTTTGAAATAACAGCTCACTGACAGAAACTACTACATACAGCAGACTCTCACACAGAGATACATATGAACAGGGATGAAACCACACTCCCCTGTGGCTTTCAAAGTAAAGCTTTGCAAGGTGTTACATACAGACACAATGTATGGCCTGAAATAGTTGTACTGCATAACAGAAGTACCTGTGGAGAGAGGGAAAAAAGAAATGATCCTTCTTCAGGCTACTGAATGGTATTTTTATATTAAAATGAAACATCCCAAATTCAGCATAACATTATCAGATCATACATCAAAAAAAAAAAAGGTATTATAATATTTTTGTCAGCACACCTCAATTTTCATAAATCTTGGATTGTTTCCTTGTTTCCATTTAACTGTACACTGAGGAAAGATGTGACTTATAAGAAGATACAACTTGTTTCCTCTACCACACTGTGATTATACTTAATTTTTAACAATCAGTGCAGTTACATTATTAGTGTAAGCAGTTAAATTACTAGTGTAATTTGTATCATATTAATCAATACTGCTTTTCTTCTACCAGCACGGCATTCACTTACCATTCCACATTCCTCTGGAGTGCCACATAATCGTCTCCAGTCTTGATGAGGCTAAATAAGTTTTTTGGTCATCTTTAAATTTTGACATATATGATACCCTTCAGCCCATTTTTCAGCTCATTAATAAATATATTAAACAATGCTGTTTAATGTACAGGTCAGTGGCAGATAGAAATGTTAACCTTTTGCCATGCTGAAAACTGACAGTTTATCTTCCATCTCTGAACTTTTTTATGACTTATGATGGAACTTTAACTTTCACAAACTATTCAGTTTTTTTAAGAATTACTTGTGAAGGACTGTGTCAAAGGCTTTTTGAATGTCCTTTTAAATCATATGCCTTGGTCTTACATTAAAAACATATTTATTTTGGGGACATTTACAAATATTTCTTGCAGATTGAAAATATTGGAGTCTTCTTAATAGATGCAATAGACATGTGTGTGCTCTGCAATTTCAGTAAACTTTGAGGCCACAGAAGAAGAGCACGATTTGTCCCCCAGAAAGGTCAGACTACCAAAAACTTGCAGCCAAATCAGTAATGGAGAAAAGTTAATTACAAGGCCGTATTTTATCCTGTTAGAATGAAGCACTTCAATGCACATGGTAAATCACACAGGCAATGAAAGACTCGGAAATGGTAGCCGCAGCAGTAGCATGGGAATTACTGCAACTGTACAAAGGCTCCCATGCTGCTGACCAGGACCATACTGCAGGCATTGCACAGACACAGAGTGAAATGATTGTCCTATGTAAGACAAGAGATGACAGTGACAGACTGCTAGGAAATACCTGTCACGATAGCAGGCAGTGTATGTGCCTAAGCTTTCTATACATAAACTGGAGAAGTCTGAAGGACTGACTTGGAGGAGGATAATGAGGTACCTCACAATCATTACAGACAGCACAGGAGAAAGTACAATAGGGCTTATCTGAAAATCTAAAAGTAGGAAATTAATGGTGCTTTTTTTTTCCTACCTTATGAGAAATAATGGGCACCGTGAAGTCAGTCTGTGAAGGATTATAAAACTGAAAACAAACTGCCTGTACTTGATGCTTTGAAGGGGAACCGGGAAAAGATGCAGAGAGAGATGTTAGGAAAATAATCTGTGTGGAACAGTGGCAGCAATGAGACAAGATGACATTTGTCATGTGCTGAAAAGAGGCCAGTTGTAGTAACTGAAAAGTGGAGAACCTGCATGAGAGTTTCAGCTCAGTGCACAGCTTAAAAAGCTGTACCTTAGTATGGATGTGAGGAATAGGTAAGATATCCAAATTCAAGATGTTGTTTATGTTCCAAGCTTAAGAAAACCAACATGCTGATACAGTTGACAGTGACGGAGAAAGGAGGTGAAAGAGAAAAGATTATTCCTGTTAGTTTTTAAGTTGATGTCTAAGCATCCACAAGCTGTTATCAGGAAGATGGGATGAGTTTTACCTGTTTGGGGGTTTGTTGTTGTTGGTTTTTTTTAATAGAGCAAAATGTATCTGGAGCACAGATCACAAAGATGATGATTAGGTTTCTTGTTTAGATTAAATACAATACAGATTCTCTGAAGAAAATGGCAAAAGAGCAATAGAAGGACAAAAAGAAAACCAGGAAAATGTCGGATGGAATTGGAAGAGAAACTCCCTATAGTTACTGAGAACAGCACACTGAGCTCACAAACTGGCTAAGGGGATGAAGAAGTGAATGGCTGAGCCAAAGAAGTCAATGAAAGAAAGCAGCAGCTTCAAGTATGAACTTTTAATCAAATTTGTCAGCTTCTATCATGAAACCAATTTTATTTTTTCATATTGCTTTTTGTGCCAATTCCCTTTTCATGGAAGAAGGAATTTAAATTTTTTGAAAATAAAGAAATTCCAACAGAAGAGTGCAGTTGACAAAATCTGCTGCTATTAGTGGCGCTTTCAGCTCAGCCCAAGAGGTGACCGAGAAAAAGTGAGAGAACCTGCTGTATTCAAGACTGTCCTTGGACACTTGCTATGAAAAGTCACCTTCAGTTACTATTTATGTACAGATTATGTATGAAAGAAGACAGGGTTTTGTTCTTGCCGATTGCTCAGTAGGACGTGTTAGTTTCTCAGCAGACAACAGAAGTTGCCAGTGATCCTTGAAGCTGAAGTTCCCTTTTGCAGTTACAGAAGAGAGTTCTTTTACCAACACTGTCTACAGGAAATACCATTTAAATGTCCCCACAACAGTTACTGATGTATGGTATTTGGATTATGGAGCTGGCAGGATATTTGATGCAACCTAACAACTTTCACTTTTGTGTAAACACATATTTAAATACCTATCAAACAGATTATTAGCTTTCAGCTTAGTGGTCAAGAAATAAAAAAAAAAAACACTGTTAAGGTCCAGAAACCATTACAACAGGGAACTCAATTACACTTTTTTGGAGAGTTTAGGGCAATGTGTATCTATTTTCCCAATTACATCTGATGATGTTTTTTTAAAGTATATAGAACATTTAGAGTACATTCAACTGCTCTTGACATCATCTACTTTATTTGCTTGATATTTCCTAGCACTACACCAAAGCTATTCTATTGCAATGAAAACTAAATGTAGGAACATGATAAACAGAAATTCTCTCATATTTTGTTAAGATTTTTGGCACTGAATTTTTTGTGACTACCATATTGTACTCAGAAATATTAAGAATGGGCTAATAATGGTGGAAATGGGTCACAAGGAACAAAAAAGCCCAATTGATAACTCAAGGCTCAATCAAGCCCATGGTAAAGCTGATGACTGTGTTAAGCATAAAGGAAAGAGTTAATGTAAGGCGCATCTGTAGAGCAAAGCAGAGGTAATTTCAGAGCAAACTGTAAATAAAAACTCAAATGGCTCTAAAGCATTCCAAGAATGAGCAAAAGACCAGTGACAGAAAAGAAGCATCAATACTAAACCCTTACCTCTATGCCTTCTGTCTAAACTTAGAAAACAATGTAATTTTCGGGAATTAAAACAGGTGCTGAAGATGTTACAGAATATGTGATTCATAAAATAACTAGGAAAAACACTGAATTCTGTATAGTTTAGTCAGTAGACATTTTTCTGATTCATACTGTTTTCATATAATCCTACAATGTTAGCATTATGTTTTGAACTTAAATGATAAGACCCTTGATTAGTACAAAAGAGTATAATTTATCAAAAAGCAGTTGCAGATTTAATTCAAGAATGTTATTAGATATTTTATTGTAACAATCACCACTTATTTTGTAATTAAAACATTTTAATGTTTAAACCACCTATTAGAAAATAACTTATGTTTACAGCCTAATACCACCTAAATATACTGCCTTTCTTAACTCTATGGGGAACACTTTCAAAACAATAAATGGAGATACAGCAACAAAACTCCAAAGTCCACAAGAGGCATGTGGTTCGACACGTTCTCCTACATGTACTGTATTAGCTAGCAGCCTGATCAACAATATGCTTTTAAGTAAAGACAAAAATGAGTATTAACTGAGCAAACGGTATACATTATTATGTTCAGTCAGTTTAAACTACATATAAGCAACTCTCTTATATTGAAACAAAGAAAAACAACCTGTTGAGTCATCCAGAAAGGCTATAGAAATTAACAGCAAATGAAATGTAATGTTCATGAAAATCGGCATTATATTAAAAATTACTTCATTTTTTTAGAAATATAAAACTCCTTATGAATATTTAAAAACTTTAGAACAGCCAAGTTCCATTTGCTCTTGTCACTATATATTGGACAGTATTTGTGTTTCATTCATTTGTATTATGTGGTTGATAACATGAAGGTGTGTGGCTCACTTGCTGAGTTTGTACCCCATGAGAATTTAGTCAGGTATCAGTGCTAGCTGCCACTCCAACCACCAGGAGAAGCTGGGGTAAACAGGCACTTCAGCCCCTTTACGTGCTTACACTGGCGGTGGCCCGTCTAGTCCCCCACTTGGGGAACACCTAGTGCTGCTCTAGTGTGAGGCAAAAAGTGAAGGAACTGCTAAAACTGTCCATGATGTAGCTATATAGGGTATAGAATATGCTTGTGTGTGCATATATGTATATGTTATTCTGTAGTTTTAGTTTAAGTGCATTTTATTATATGTTGAGAAATCAAAGATTGTTCCTTAGAGGTTTACAAGGTGGCTATGGATTCCTGTTCATAGCTGATATCATTACGTGAAATAAAAAACCTTAATTTGTATTAGAATAGGCAGCTGATAGTCTACAGCTATCTCCCAGGTAGTCTATAGGTATCTCCTGTATCAATAATATACCAAATACTCCTCCTTAATCAACTCCATTCATTAGTGCTCACAGAGATTAAAAAGAAAAGGAATAAACCCCAACCTAATGGACCAGATATTCAGTGACATATCACAATTTGGAAGGAAGAAAAAGAAATCAGTAAATAAGTAGTAAACCTAGCCATGATTTGGCAAAAGATATTTTTAGCTATGGTCTAATAATCAAAGTGTCGTAGCTCTACACGAAAGACCCAAACAGTAAAGAATTTTTCCTATTGGATAGAGACATAATCTTCAGATGTTATTAACTGATGAAACTCATCGCTTGCTTGATATAAATTACGTTGCTGACAATAAAGTGCATTTTGAGAGAAACCACTTTGCCATCAAGTGACAATTTTATTTGCAGTGTGAAGGAGAACACCTCTGGAAAAGCACTCCATTGAATTTTTCATTGTTGCACTCTGTGCTGGAGCTCACTGTTCAGGGCAACTATTTTCAAATACTGTACGGAAACAAAATAAAATACTGAAAAAATCTTATGCACAGTGTGATATTCTATAACTGGGATATACCATGCGCTAACATAGAGATGACATCTGAAATAATGGACTAGAGCTTTCCTGTATTTAAAAAGGCAAAATTATAGAAAACCTGTGCTGCCTTTGTCCGGTAAAGGTTTGCCTGAGGGTCTTCTGCAAAACTAATACCTAAGTCAGGCCATATTATAGGACAAGAACACATATATTACAAGTTGTTGAAAGTTGTCTCTCTTCATGTCATATTGCAACTCATTTTACTTGCAGACTTCAAAGAAGACGCTCTCCTTTCTACAAGACTCAAAAAGCAGTGCTGTTTTATAGAGGAAAAAGGCACAAGGGACTGTGTATGTAGAATGTATTCTAGAACCTCAGAAACCTCAATTACTCTGTAATTTTAGAAACTTCCCTTTCAATATATGAAATGGCACTTCCTGAATTACAGCTTATTTGTGCTTTGTTACATACACATTGAAGGAAGTTAGTGTATATTTTTAATACATTTTCTGCAATGCACAACAAGAATTTTCCTTCTGTAATGGAATTCCCCTTTCAAATAAAATTAACAAAACCAAAACTGTACTTAAGAAAGGATGTCTCCAAGACTGCTAATGAATCTGCTTGTAACATTCAATAAAAATATTCACGAGACAAACATCTCCAGGCAAACCTTTTACCAAATAATAATAATAATAAAAAATCTTCCACATTTTAAATGCTATCTTTAACCTTGGAGACATTCTTCACATGAACATCCATCCACATTTTCTATTAAATTGCTACTTTTAGACAGTACTCTATGTAGTATGATCCTCTTAATCCACAATTCAGGACTGATAATCATTCTTGCCTTTGTACATTTCTAGGGATCTGCCGAAATGCTTGGCTGCCTAAACTACAGTAATTTCCTTCATGCAATTGTAAATTAAATTTTGTAGAAGTGGAGAGTGATTTAAAAAAAAAAATTCCTTTTAAGAACTAATACAACAAAGAAAATTCAAGAGAAAGAGACATCCACAGCTCTGTAGGAACATAGGGAGGCAGAACAAAACACACAGAAGAAACTATAATTTTAAAGTTACATCATATGTACTTTCCTCAGCTAAACTGACAAATAGTATAGTATATTTTATACAAACATAAAGCCCATGTAATTTTTATCTTGTAATACTTCTTTCTCATCTCTTTAATACAGCAATGAAGAATATTGACTGAATCATAAATGTTTTCCGTCCACTTATTGGTCATTTTCCCTGGAAAAACACAAGTTGTTTACTTTATATTCTGTTAGTTCCAACTGTCCCAAAGTGACTAGGTCCAGCAAAATAAATAATGCATTCCCTGGAGTACCACATGACCAAACCCCATATTTGCATAACAGCAGCTATAGGAATTAAAAAAAAAAAAAAAAAAAAGACAGAATGGCCCTACTATTGTGTTCATTACGGAACACTGAAAATTTAAAAAGATTGCAAGGCTAGGCAATAACTTAAAAGAATGTAGCAACTAATTTTAATTAATAGTATCAGTAGGACAATGAATTTATATGAAATTGCATTACATATAGAAAATTTGCATAACGAATCATAGAATCGTTTAGGTTGGAAAAGACCTTTACAATCACTGAGTCCAACTGTCAGCCCAGCACTGCCAAGTCCACCACTAACCATGTCCCTAAGCACCACATCTAAACACCTTTTAAACACCTCCAGGGATGGTGACTCAACCACTTCCCTAGGCAGCCTGTTCCAATGCTTGACGACCCTTTCACTGAAGAATGTTTTCCTAATATCCAATCTAAACCTCCCCTGGTGCAACCTGAGGCCATTTCCTCTTGTCCTATTGCATGTTACTTGGGAGAAGAGACTGACACCCACCTGTCTACAACCTCCTTCCAGGTAGTTGTAGAGAGCGATAAGGTCCCCCCTGAGCCTCCTCTTCTCCAGCCTAAACAACCCCAGTTCCTTCAGTTGACCCTCATAAGACTTGTGCTCTAGACCCTTCACCAGCTTCATTGCCCTTCTCTGGACACACTCCAGCACCTCAATATCTTTCTTGTAGTGAGGGGCCCAAAACTGAACACAGTTTTTGAGGTATCTTTTTTCAATTAAGGGTGATGATTAATTCATAAAAGCCCTAAATCTACCAAATATTTTCACAGATAGGGAACATCAAGCTGGCAGGAGTCCATCAAAGACACTGCAATAAATTATTTGGATTCTCTGAAAATTTGTCCAGCTAAAAGTTCTGCTTAAGATGTTTTGTTACACAGATCCAGGTTTTAGAAATGACTACGTAAAACAATATCATTATTAGTTTGACCTGTGCTTTACATATTTGTATGGATGTTTCTAAGAAGGTCCAGCCACTAGATTTCCTGAGACTCAGAAGTACTAAACCAAACCCAAACCCAAGTTCCAAGTTATTGCCTTTTCACCATATAGGCCTTGTCTTTATTACCTGGTTACTCTTGATAGAGGTGGGTGAGATCTTTCAAAGAGATTATGATGATACCACCAAGGGCTGTAATTGAGCTGCAGTTTTTCTCCAGCACAAATGAAACCAGTCCCTATTTTACATTACATCACACACAGAAAGAGGCTGAAGTCAGGCCATAGACTTGCATAGATTGCATGTTTTCACATAGCTTTCTTCAAACACATACAGAGGACGGAAAACTCATTCTCTTTTATTGCTACATCTTTTTCCCCTGTTTTGTAATTTGGAGTCTCTCTTATGGGTCTTAACTTAGAAAACAAAGTTGCTTAATTTTATTTCAAATGCACCTTTACAATTAAAGTGGGTAACATATTAGAAAATATATTTCTATTTAGACAAGAAAAAAATAATAAGTGGATCTATTTTGTAATTCCACATTTTTCTAGCAGCTATATACAAACCACAAGTACTAGTTAGGTAAGTGCATACTTAGGCCAGTTATCTTCACATGGAAATTTCATCCAGTTGTCAAACTGGCTGATTTCAGAGTTCCACTCTGCCATTCAATCCAATGGATTCCTTTCAATTTACTATAGATCCAGAAGGATCAGCAGTTTGGAAAGCTAATTTGGGAAAGGCACAATGTTTGAAGAGCCTCTTTTCTATTTCAATGTAAAATAAAAGTAAAAAAAAATTAAAAGGTCAGCCATTATTTTCATTTGAACAGCAGTGCCGTGTCAAAGTGGTTGGTCCTAAGTAAGCTTGTAAAATGACTATTTAAAGCACCCATGTGCCAGTGTAAGCACCTGAGCAAACTAATCTGAAACAACAGACAAGAAAATATTTTATTTAATATGAAGGTTTCTGTAAATAAATTAAAAAAAAAAAAAACACTTCAAGTATTCAATTGTGATCCTACAGATCTAAATATTAAATATAATTCATGTGAAGATGATATGGCACCAATATACTCTTGTACAAAGTAGTATTGTACTCAAGTATGGTGCAAAAAGTAATTAATTTGTACTTCAGTCACTTCCATGCATTAAGTATTGGCATTTCCATTTTACAGGTGGGAAAACTGAGCCACAGAGATTATAGATGGCTTGCTCAAAATTAGTTGCCATATTAGCAGCACTAGACAACAAAATTCAGAAGATAAATCCACTCAGAGTGTATGTGACTCTGTGAGTGCTGACCCGTCCAGCTCTAGACAAGCAAAATGAAAAATATGATCTTTATTTGACAGAACATTTCAGGACATACTTAAGTCCCTTTTACACCACTAAAGGGAATATTCGTATGTTTAAAATTAAGTATATCTCAAAAGCTTGTTAATTAAATCAACACTACAACAGAAGCCAGCAAGGAGAGATGGTGGAGTCACTCTTTATGTGAGGGAGTAACTTGAATGTATTGAGCTCTGCCTAAAGGTGGATGCAAAACGAGTCGAGAGTTTATGGGTCAAGATTAAGGGGCAGGCCAACATGGGGGACACCATTGTGGGTGTTTGCCACAGGCCACCTGATCAGGAAGAGAAAGTCGATGAGGCTTTCTACAGACAACCGGAGGTTGATGATCAACAGGCCCTGGTTCTCATGGGGGACTTCAACCCAACAATGATACCTGCTGGAAAGACAACACAGCTAGGCACAAAACAGTCCAGGAGGTTCCTGCAGAGCACTGACGATAACTTTTTGACACACAGGTGGTGGAGAAGCCAATGAGGCGAGGTGATCTCTTAGACCTTGTACTAACAAACAAAGGATTGGTTTGGGCTGTGAAGGTTGGGGGAAGCCTTGGCTGCAGTGACCGTGAGATGGAGTTCAGGATCCTGTGTGGAAGAAGTGGGGCAACAAGTAGGATTGAAATCTTGGACTTCAGGAAAGCTAACTTTAGCCTCTTCAAAAATCTACTTGGAGGGATCCCATGGATTAGGACCCTGGAAGGTAGGGGGTGTCCAAGAGAGCTGGCTCATATTCAACCATCCCTTCCTCAAACTCAAGATCAGTGCATCTACATGAGTAGAAAATTGAGTAAAGGAGGCAGGGGCCTGCATGCAAGCAGCTTCTGGCAAACCTCAAATGGAAGAAGAAAGTTTATGGGATGCGGAAAAAGGGACAGAGTACTTGGGAGGAACATAAGAATGTGGTCAGAACATGCAGGGAGCCAACAAGGAAGACTAAGGTCTGTCTGGAATTAAATCTGGGGCCCTGATGGGATGCACCCCTGAGTGCTGAGGGAGCTGGCAGATGTTATTGCCAAGCCACTCTCCATCATCCTTGAAAGGTCATGGAGAACAGGAGAGCTGCCTGAGGACTGCAGGAAAGCCAGTGTCACTCCAGTCCTCAAAAAGGTCAAGAAGGAGGACCCACGCAACTACAGGCTGGTCAGCCTCACCTCCATCCCTGGAAAGGTGATGGAACAGCTCATCCTAGAGGTCATCTTGAAGCATGTGGAGGAAAAGGTGGCCATCAAGAACAGTCAACATGGATTCACCAAGGGAAAATCACGCCTGACCAACCTGACAGCCTCCTATGATGGAATGACTGACTGAGTGGATGAGGGGAGAGCAGTGGGCATTGCCTACCTTCACCTCAGCAAGGCTTTTGGTACTGTCTCCCAAGACATCCTCATCCATAAACTCAGGCAGTATGGGTTAGATGAGTTGACAGTGAGGTGGACTGAAAACTGGCTGGATCACAGAGCTCAGAGGGTTGTGATCAATGGAGCAGAGTCCAGCTGGAGGCCTGTAGCTAGTGGTGTTCCCCAGGGGTCAGGACTGGGTCCACATGTGTTCAACTTATTCATCAGTGAGCTTGATGAAGGGACAGAGTTTCAAATTCAAAAAATACTGTTCTGTGGGTAAACAGACAGAAATTATAGTGCCTAGATTAGAAACAATAAGCACCTTCAATTTCACCAAAACCTAAAGGAGCTGAAGGCACTTATCTCTATATTAAATCAGGCCTTCCAGAAGTGTATGAAGCAGCATTCCCCCACTTTCTGCATGCATGGTGGAAAACAAAATTCCAAAGCAAAGCGAGCCATAAGAAATTCTGAAAACATTTATGAAGGGAAGGTACCTGTACTCTAGTCCTATTGGTGTGTAATTCTTTCCATATGTACAATATAACTGTATTGGTTTCTACAGTACTGATAGCCAAAATAAAATGGTTCTATCCAGATTGCTACGATACCTGCAAGGTAAGGGTGAAGATCACAGACTGCTTGCCTGAGATTAAGTGCCTCATGCATTCTTGCCTTTTCCTAGGTTTGGGTGTGCACATAAAATGAGAGGGTAGGAAGATGATAAAAATATCTTGTGACCCCTATGTATTCAAATAAAAATAATCTGTTCTAACTGGAATTTTGTATCAGAAACCAGCAAACAGATTTCCACCTAAATTATTTTGTCAACAGCATGGTGGTATTCTTGCTAACCTTATTTGGCACCAGTGAATAATTAGATACACAGGGGTGTGACTCCAATTGAAGGTGTTGGCATTGTAGCACTCTGTGAAAATATTAACTACGAGGTTAACTCCAATTTTCTCTTCTTTAATTAAATGCACATGGTACTAATGAGGTAACCTACTGTTCCTTGATAGCACTAATTAGCTAAGAGGAGAGTACACTCTCACACTGCAATTTAAACCTAAAAATAAGGTTGAAATATGCTAATTGCAGGCAATTTAAAACAGTACAAGTTGTAGAACTAGTCATAATAAGGGAAACTGACTGCTTTACAGCTCTGCAGCTGTAACTTTGGTTAAAATCAAAACACGCCACACAATTTTAGAATGATTTGGCAAAGTATCCACCAGCCTCTTCAAAAATTGTTACTTAATTCACAGTATACAACATAAATGAAAAAAAACCAAACAAACCAAGGAAAAAAAATCTTACCATCTTAGTTGCTCATCTAGGAAAAGACAAATAATGTCTGACAAATATTAACAAAATCTGATGAAGTCTATGCAAAAGAATATCTTTTGTTTAGACTAGTTTGACACTCTGCATTTTCCTAAACACTTAAGAGTTTCATTTGTTGAGGTGTAGAGCAGCTGCAGCTTACACTGACGTCAATGGAGTCCTCGGCCCTCAACTCAACTGAAAGTCTGGCCCTAAAATTAGACTTTTGAATGGGAAAAAAAAGGAATAAAGAAACATGCTTTCTTTAGAGAAAGTACATTTTAAAGAACAAATCTGTGATTCTATGTACAACTTTGAAGTTTCTGAAACAGCAACATATTGTACTGTAACATCTAGTATATTCTTTACAAGGTAGCACTATACATGGTTCAGGTTAGCACACTGATTTCTAATAACAATTTCAAACATCTTGGATTTAGAGCTCCTGCTGTTGAGCAGAGAAGATAGACAACAGCCTTCTGCTATACAAGCTATTTGGCTGACTAGTGCCTAGGGTGACAGTGGCCTGAGCTTTGGCAGAGACAGATTGTGCTTTTTTAAATTTTTTTTCTCCTTTTTAATCCTTACTCAAAGGGTAGCAATGCAAATACCACTATCAGAAGAAGATAAAAAGATTGCAAGATAGTGATCTCTTAATAAGACACAGAGTGAAGATTTTAACTGAGTATAGGCATAGGAAAAGCCTTGAACTGAATGAAAATAGCACCTCCCACATAAATACACTAATTAATCTTATTTTCTGAACTGCTAAAGAAAACAAACACTAGGGAAAGTGATACACCTATGTTGCCATTCTGAAAATAAATAAAATCTGTTCATATGTATCTATAGATACGAATGCATGATGCACACATAACAGTCAGCAGACATCTGTAAGGCATAATGAATTATCAATAAAAAGTATATAATAAGTTGACTGACTTTTTACTACATGTTTTATTTTAATTTTAATCAATTATATATGCCTACAGTTCATTTTTCAGGCATTCAAAATTTAATTCCCCCTTAGAAATGTTAGATCAATGCTGTTGTGGGGTCTAGTTCCTTAATTCAAGGCAACAAATCTATACTGCAGAAGGGTCCATAAAATCTCCATTTCACATTTCCTAAGACACTATTAAAACTGATAAACTTTAGAGGCCCACAGCTATGATACACTACAAGAAGAGTGCGAGAGTAATCAAAAGAGTTACTAATGTCTCTTTTGCTAGGTTATTCTCAGCAATATCAAAGAACACAAGACCCCAAAGCACCTATGCCAGTCTAAGCTGGGCGTCAGATTCTTCCTGACTCCAGCTCAGTTGACTGATTTAACTCTTGTGTGAGCAAGATTAATGAAATGTTAATACAGAAGCTGATACAACTACCAGTATGTGTACCTCAATTTATGCCCTGTCTCTAGCTAATACTAATCTCAAGAAGCAAAACCTCCTCCACTCCCCAAACCAAAATTTCTATCCAAGAGAAAATATACATTATGGCCTGTGCGTGTAAGCAGCAACTGTCCTGACTTAGGGGACTACTGTGGCACAAATAAGATGCAAGCATGCTCAGATCCAGTCCTATCTACTTATATGATTTTCTGCGTGGCCCAGGAAATTGCTGGTACTCCACATACAAATGCTGCCTTAAATGTGCATATATTAAAGATAATAAACACTACTGAATTAAGTTGGTTTGTGTTTTTTAAAAAATATTTATTTAAAGTTAAAAAAATCCTTTAATTTGAAATCAATATATTTAACATCAGGTTCACAGCTGTCTTACAGACAGGAACAGGGATTTCTGTTCTATTTTAATAACTAAATACTATAATAGCAGAAATGAAGTTGGTTATTCAGGCTTGCTCTCAGAAGGTCAGGCAACCAAACTAGAGTGCAAAGGCATGCACATGGCTGTAATCCATCCACCTCTGGAACATCTTGTAGAAGAAGATCGAGGCATCACAGCAGAAATATTCTCTTATTCCACGAATAACTCAAAAGGGCTTATTAAAAACCTCACCTGTTCAAATTCCTTAATTATTTTCCAAAGCTTGTGGTCAGAGGAGCCATACACTTGACAAAATAATGTGAAAGTAATTACTAGCCCAAAATAATTACAAAAAAATTAAGAAATAATTGCAAGTAGGTGTCAATTACACACTACAAAGTGTTAAAAAGGGATCAGTGGTAAGTGTGACTGGAAGGCATTTCTTTGTCATTTTATTTGCTCTTATTTGCTCATTTTTCAGACTCTTTTTTTTTTTTTTTTTCCTAACCTCAAAAGACTTCCCATAGAAGTCTGTGAGAAATTTAATACAGCCAAGATAGCTTCGGCCAGATTCCTCGCTGCTTTAAAGCACTGTTGGTAAAGGTAACAGAATGACAGAGTTCTCCAATACACACACCTTCTTTGTGTAACAATGTCTCTGCTGCATCTAATTTATTTCTGACATAGAAAGTATAGCTATGGTGAGCTCTAACTGATACTGGAAGGTACCGATATTGAACAGCTTTGACTGACATTTCTGCATGCAAACATCTCCAATGACAACTAGGCAAGTGGAAGTAAAAACTTTTCCAAATGCAAAGGGAGGTTTAGACTGGATATTAGGAAAAACTTCTTCACCAAAAGGGTTGTCACGCATTGGAACAGGCTCCCCAGGGAAGTGGTTGAATCACCATCCCTGGAGGTATTTAAAAGATGTGTAGATGTGGTGCTTAGGGACATGGTTTAGTGGTGGACTTGGCAGTTAGGGTTAACACTTGGACCTACAGAATCAGAGAATGGGCAGGATCAGAAGGGACCTCTGGAGATCCAGCCCACCCCCCCTGCTAAAGCAGCTTTACCTAGATCAGATTGCACAGACTCACGTACAGGTGGATTGTTAATGTCTGCAGAGAAGGAGACTCCACAGCCTCTCTGGGCAGCCTGTTCCAGTGCTCTGTCACCCTCAAAGCAAAGAAGTTTTTCCTCATATTCAGAAGGAACTTCTTATGTTTCAGTTTGTGCCCGTTGCCCCTTGTCCTGTCACTGGGCACCACTAAAAAGAGCCTGGCCCTATCCTCTTGCCACTCGCTTGAAAGTTATTTTTATCCATTGATAAGATCCCCTCTCCATCTTCTCTTCTCCAGGCTAAACAGGCCCAGCTCTCTCAGCCTTTCCTCATAAGGGACAAGCTCCAGTCCCAACTCAATGTTGCCACCGACTCAATGATCTTGAAGGTCTTTTCCAAACTAAATGATTCTGTGATTCTATGATTCTATAAATAACCCCACAATAACATCCTACTGAAATGATGCATATAATTCAAATTTATTAGAAAAAGAGATTGCCATTTTATCTGGTTGATGGTTGGTGCTGTAAAGTGATACAGTCAAACTAACCTGAAAGAAAAGCTTTATGATCTTCAGCTTCCATCATGAAGTTCCTGCCAGTTTTTTCTTTCTTAAATAGCTTCCACTCCATTAAGACTGTGCTAATAACTGAGTGAAAGATTTTATAGGTAGCTAACAGGCTGTAAATCAAACAGTTACCAGTTTAGATAAGCACGATGGAAATTAATACAATCTTAAATAATTTGCTAAAGGATGAAGCTACATCTTAAACATGAAGTTGTTTCCCTTCTGTTCCTTCTTGAAGGGTGATTCAGAGAAAAATAACTCTAACTAATTAATAGCTGTCTTCTTTAAACCTCTTGCTCACACTTTAGGTTGTTCTCATGGAGTTACCAGTTGAGTTTTGAGGATAAAGAATAGACACTGTTGGGCACTACACTGAACCCAGTAACTATAGGTGTTAGTTTTTTCTGGAATGTATCCAAAAGCAAAACAGGATTTTCTTTTTGTTCTTGAAATAAACAGTACAGCCCACCTGTGCCATGGCCATAGGAAGCAGAAAAGCAGAAAGACCTTGTTCTAATCTTGTTTGCCTTGTAGTCAGCTGTTGGCAGCAGGTGCCCTCAGCTTCTGTTTCCTGAGGAGCAGGGATTTTCTCAACTGTTCGGCCCAGATCCCCCACAGTGCATAAAGCTCAGTTTCATCATGTACTTCATCAACAGCAGATATATAAAATTGCCCTGTATATGCATACATATATATATCTGTATAAAAAACTAGTGCCTAGTATTATCTTTTAACAATTTGAAATTATTATTAATCAAGGTCATGTGCAAAAGACATAAGTAAGACACTAAAACATAGAATGACTGTGCTCTGTGATTTTTTTATACTGGGCAGCTTTTGTTAACTAGGTCTGTATTAATAAGAAACTCTTAGAATTGAAGAAAATAAAAAGTTCCCATCATTTTTTCATTTTATACATCCTTTGATAGCAAACCTCTGATCTAAAAATATCACAAAGCTCAGCCAATCATTAATAAATCTATGCATATAGCAACATGAGGTAAATGATGTTTAAAAACATATATTTAACTCAGATACTCAGTTTATGATTGTTTAAATACAGTATGCCTTAGAAAGTAAAAAATGAACTGTAAACAAACATTTTTCCTTCCAATGTGTACTTCTTCAAGATTTAAAGCAAACGACGCATAAAGTCTGCGAAGGTTTGCAAATATACAATAAATGGCTAAAGGAGATCAAAAGTTGTCCGAATAAAGCATTACACAAACTCAAAAAGAAAAATGAAAGAAATATGAGTTCATTAGCCCAACGAGCTAGATTTTAAAACTGCATCATAGCTATATTTTTTCTAAAGACAAAGCAGATATATGTTTATACAATATATATAACATAAATAGCTGCACAAGAAAATGTCACATTTTAGAAATCTTTCACCATATGCTAGAAATTTCTCATTTATAAGCTCATTATCCAATAGTAGCTCTCAAGAATAAAGCTAATTTACATGTAAAATAAGAGTATGGTCTACTCTTTAAAGGCACAATAATAAACACACCAATTTGACAATTACATTAATATGAGTATTTGCATAATCTGCTTTCTACACCTGTTCTTAATTTGAGGCAGCTGCAGAACAAATCACACCACAAAATCTGAATATGCCACCGAGTCATATAAACACACTAACGCTTCTCATCAAATTTTTGTTTTGCTCTGTTTGCATGCTTGTTTTGAATTTACATGAACTCATAAAAAAAAGCTTTTTGGTTGGACAATTTATATTCATCAGAGATAACATATAGAGGCTAAATTGGTTTTTTTTTTTTAGTTTGGTTTTTTTACTCTGTTTTCTGTAACAATGAGCATCTCATTTTCATGACTAGATAAACAATGCATACAAACTCAACATTTTACAGCTTATTGCACTTGATACACCTCCTGTGAATTATGTTAAAAACATGTGCAGTCAACAGACAGTACATAAAAGTCTGCCAATGAAATTCTTATGCTCTTAGCAAAATAAGACTGAATGGTCATCATTTCATTTTCTTTCAAATTCAGTACTTTCCACTTTTTAGGAAACTCTTGTGATTTGTACCAGCAGCATAAAAGGAACAACAAAACAACAGTTGACTGATAATTCAAAATGACAACTCACATTAATGAAACACTCTTCCTACATGTATGCTGCTCCTTTTTTGATATACTAACAAGAAATAATTGAGTTATTTAACACATTGACTCTCTTTGCTATGCATCCTGACTGTCATTAGGCCACATTCTGAAACATTAACCTCATTCAAACCAAGAGAAAGATGAAGGAAAGGCAATACATGTCGGAAATAACTGAATACATCACGCATGCCTGATACATTGATGATTGCGAAGGATAGCGCCAAATGCAAAATGTTAAATACTAATGCTAATGCTAAATTCTTATTCGCTGAATAATCAGAAGCACAAACATAGAACCCAAAGCTCTTCTTTCCATAGCCTCTCATTACAGAGCCTGTGTGCTATCTACAGTGTTGTCTACAACCTCTAAACCAATGGTTTTACTAAAAGCAGAGGAGACTCTTCTGTGCTTCAGAAAATTTACGACTGGATAACCTTTTGGCCTGGGGCCCATGATCAAATACTGCATTATACCTAAAATGCTTATTACTTAAATAAAGTTAAGTCCAGTTATAAGATGGAGGGCCAGGTCTGAACAATCCCACAGCCATTCTGACACTGAATTATTGCCCAGTTGCAGCAGCTTTGTAACATGGAATATCAACTCCTCCGCTGGCTACCAAAAAGTGTATAAAAGTTTTTATATAGAAGAGAAAATAGAGATAATATTGTACTTTCTGATTATTCTTTCAGCGTAGCAAAGAGCATGGCATCAGCCTGAAGCTGTCACATCAACCAGAGTCAACACGCTTTTCCAGTTCACGTCTAACAGCACAAACAAGTGGGGATCTTAACTGTCAGCAAAATGAGCAACTGCAGCAGAGAAAAATGACAACCAGCCTGCACATGATGTAGGACCACTGTAAGCTGTCATCAGAAATGAAAATGGGCAATAAATTAGCCAAATGATCTTGAGATTTTTTTTTAATATTAAAAATGGGTATATTTAACCTAATTGTAAACCATCATTTTCCTCTTCTAAAAAAAAAAAATAATTTTGTAAGAGAGACATATTCTACAACATGAAGTAGAGGCCACATTGCACAACTCCTGGGAATCATTTATTTTGATACAGTTGTCTGGTACTTGTAGCAGGTGAATTAGAAGGATTCTGGACTGGGAAATTTCCCTCTATTCCATCCTTCTACCAAATATTTAGCCTCTCCAGGCTAAAAATAAATAAAACAAATTCTGTATTTTAACATTATTTTATAGGCTGACTGGATAAAATACTGCATCAGCCTTTGCTGAACACAGTATAAAGCACACTAAGAAATATCCCCAATGTTGAGTCAAATGACTCACAAACTGTCTGTGCTGACGTAGCAAAGTGCAAGTATCCGCTGTTTCCTGTAGTCCTATCTAACCACACAGATTTCAATTAATATTTATACCTCTAGATACCATGTAACACAATTAAACATACTTACAGATAAAATACGAAAGAATGAAGTTAAACAGCTCATGCACATTAAACCAAAGTTTGTACATCCATAGTACCTGGTTTTGGAACAAAAATACCTCCTGATGTTAAACATTACTAGAAACCAAAATTCTGCTAAAGAACAAGTAAAAAATAAGAGAACTAGATCTCATGAAATGTATTTTAAAATAATTATACCAATATAATAAAATGCAGAAGGCAAATAACATGCCCAACATATCGAGCATCTTTTATTGTTAGATTAAAAAACATGATACATACATCAAATGACAGAACATGATACATCAATTTGTTCACACATTCTCATTCTAAATTCTAAGTTGTGCTGTCATTTTAAAACTCAGAAAATTCTTGAAAGCAATTACTGTGGAGTTTGCATACAAACACTTTTGCATTGGACTGATAAAAGCAGCCATTCTTCCTGATGAGGTCTTCAGTTCCCTTCGTATTTTTTCACAATGGAAAGCACTCTTATCAAAGGAAGAGAGGAACAGATGACTACATTAGGGAGAGGTGATCAGCAGAAAAAATTATCACAATCTTTTATCCAGAATTAGCCTCAGTGCAAGAGATGTAAATCATAAATTGCTCCCTAGGAGCAAGATCATACCCTAAGCTTTCATATGTATCTTATGCTTAAGGTGAGCTATTTTATCATAGCCTTATCAGGTAGTTTTTCCTCTCTTGAATCTCTCAGAGAGTAGAAACATAGACAGTGGTCTTAGGAAAACGGAAACCAAAAATATTTTTAATTCCCACCACCTCCTAGTACAATTTCTTTGCTGTTTTTGTCAGAGCCAGAAGAAAATCAGAGGGGATACAACTGTTCCTAGTGAGATCAAACATACAGAAGATTTACTTTTACATTGAATAATAAGTTTTTAAAGGTATACCTGATATTTTAATTAGAAAAACAGTATACCCAGAAACACACAAAATTTCTGAACTACAACAAAAAAGCTTCAAATGCATATTGAAGTAAATATTCAAGATTTTAAAGTGCCTTTCTCCTTCATTTCTTGCCTCATCTCCTGTCCTGGGATGACATCCAGAGAGAAGCAAATGGCCATCTTTCAGGCAAGGCAGCCCAGCAGTGAGGTAACATCCTTTAAAGTATGCCTGTGCCTTCAGAAAACAAAGCACTCATACCGGTAGTTCTGCTGCTGTTCTAGGAAATCTCATTGTCAAGTTCTTACCCAAAAGCAGCCTTATACTCCTTAATCGCATGCAACTATTGACACTTCAGTAAGCTGGCCATCGAGTGTCTGGACCAAAGAAACATCTATGGACAATATACTGACCGTAACAATCTACACTGACTTACAGTTGAAAGATTTGAGGTGTAATTTACACCACAAATACCATATTATGATTATCCAGTGTTATTGCTTTTGGAATTAAACACAGTCCCTTATGCTAGTTGAGCTAATGTAGCATGTCCCATGTAAGCAGTATGCCAATAACCCTTGGGGAAGGTCTTGCTCTTACTGACTTTCTTAGGCTGCAGGGGCTTGCATTGCTAATTGTGTACTTCCAGGCTGCTCTCTTTTACCTCATCATAAGGAAGCCTGCATATGTCTACTTGATTTCTGTAACTCCTAAATGAAACATTTATTGTAATTTCATGAAAATTACCTTAAATTTAAAGAAAAATTGCTTTAATATTAGTGAGAAATACATTTTGCACACAAGTATAAATCACTGGACTGAGTATTACAAAATTACTACTTACAGAATTTCAAATGCATAATTGTCTCAGAGACTCTTCCTCTCTGGTAGATAACCATGATCAACAAACACTTTGCAACCCATATACCTTGTAAAGTTATTAATTGTATTGGTTAGAAAGAACCTCATCTTTTCCTAAACTTGAACTAATTATGACTATTTTTTCTACTGCAACTCATTGATTTTGAGAAATGCAATACATTTATGCTGTGATTTGTTTTTGTAAAAGTTTTACAATTAAATAAATATTCTCTCATTCTGGATGTGTGTTCTGCCACTATGTTATTCCTTTTCTATGTTCTTTTAGCTCAGATTTACTTAACTTTCTACAACATCGAAATTTATCTTATTTCAGAACAGGACAGTCAGTAATTTAGTCTTTTACTTTGCCTATTTGCATAGTAGCATTTTATATAAGACTATATGTGGGCTATACCCCATATTAAAATTAAAATTAGCCATTATACCTAACCTTAACACTGTATTTCATGGTAGTTTTTCACTAACTTAATGGTAGATGATAGACTGATATTTAAAAAGAATGGAACTACAATTTAAAAGTATGTTGATGCTTTTTTAAACGTTCCCCTCACTTCTACAGATGGCAGCCTGGCTTTCTTTTTCTTTATCGACTGTGGCTTACTTGTATGGGAACATTCGGAAGAACCTCTCCCATACAACGGGAGAGACATTGCAGTCCTGTATCCAGGAACAGGAATGTAAAGATCTGTGCTTCACTGTCTGCATGGTCGAAGTTGTAACATAGCTACAACCTTATGAGAGAACCATATAGCGGCTCCCAATGCAGCTCAAGTACATCCTTTCCCTTTTGGAAGGTCCCTTTTTATCACTTTCAGATCATGACACGTCAAGCATCTGATGGACTTTGCGGTGCTACAAAGTGGCTAGGTAGCTTGACATCATTTGAGGACCCAACTATTTCCCTTGATCTTAATCAGATTAATCCAATCTTTCCACCACAATGCACAGTAATTACAGCTACCGAAATGCATACTACATCATCCTGATGTCAGGGTTGTGTCACAAAGACAAGCATTCCTTAAGAGGTTGGACTGGGAGAAGTTAGATATTTTTAGAGGTTTTCTTCTTCAAAGCCTGACTAAAAACAGTTGTGAGAAGTCCAACAGACCATGATTTGTAAACTTTGAAGTTTGCTGGTGGAACCAGACTTCTTGGAGGAAAATCAAGTTTACTTGGATGGCTAAAAATGAGTCTTCAGAAGGAAAGTATGTTGGTTTCTAGATGTTGCTTGAATAGAGAGAAGAATGGCACACTGAATTAGACTAAATGATCATTTAGCGTACCGGGCTGCCTCTAACAGTGGTCAATACTCAGTGCCCAGAGAAGAGTAAACGAGCACAGTTGGCATACGGATATAGTGATGCTTTCCCAGGCCACTCCCCACAGTCCCAGCACTTTGGGCTTTAGAGACTATGAATATGAGGAATTTGCATTTTGTATGGATGGATTTTTCTTCCATTAATTTGTTCACTTGATTTTTGAGCCAATTTAAATGTTTAGCATCCATAACATCTTGTGGCACAGATTTGTGCTTGAAGACCTATATCATCCTTTTAGCTTAATTTCAAGTCTTTTATTCCTCAAACTGCAAGGGAACAATTAGATCCTGTGAAGCCTCAGCACTTGTAACTGTAGCTAAAAGGCAACTGCAGCCATAAAACACAAAAGATGGACTAGAAGAGCTAGAGGGATGATGGAAGAGAGGAGATACCTTGGGATCTGTAGAGATCATATCTCCTTCTCTTTTACCCAATATCACTCAAAACTTGAGCCAATGGATTTTGGTATTCTCTGAAAAGTGTAAATAATGTATTCCTATACCTTGCACTCACACAGCTGGGCATGAAATACACTCAAAGATGTATGAGCATAAACCTGCTGCCTGCTGCTCAGTCCTGCTTCAATGGGTATGTCAATGATGCATGTCTCTGCAGTTCTTTTTCTTTTCTTGCACTCTGTTAGTGTTGCCAGAATGCACTGTATGCTCTCTGGAAATCTGATTCACATTAAAATTTTTTACAGTTAGTAATATAAGACTCAAATCTCTAACACAAAGCTTTCATAACTGTAATAGTAAGAATAATAAAATATTCAAAGTATGAAAAATACAAGTTTCATCCTAACACTGAGATCAGTACTGAGCATGTAATCTAATGCATTTTAAGCTTAAAAATAATGTTTTTTCATCATGGACTGTTAGTCAAGCCAAATGTCTAGAACAGTATTTGTCAAAAACAACAGTTCCTCACTGTTTTATCGCTAACAGAGAAAGCACGCTAATTATTATTCTATAAAGCATACCCTTCTTATGTAAATCACATTTTAAATTACTAATTAGTAACAACACTAACAAAGTTTCTATGTAATCAAATGAAAATCACAACACTAAATCTCCCAGAACTAAAATAGAATGAACAACTTCTGGCACCATTTTTGTGGCACCATTCTAAAAGCTCTATGGTAATGATGTTTACTCTCCAAGGAAAAAACATGGAACATTTAAAACAATCCACCAGGTAAAACAAAGGTTTTCAAAACCTTTTTAGAATTCCTGTTGACAGTTTCACAGAGGAAAAAAGTGACTTAAATAACAAGGATTCTTCCCTGAAATAGGATTCTGTTCATGAGTTCCTCCTAAACTCTTTGACGTTCACGGAAGTTTAATTGAGAAATAATTTCTGTGTAAATGATGTGGTGCATCAACATCTCTGATACATTAGTTTCTACCTTAACTACAAGAAGGGGTCCAATTCTGCTACCACTAAAATTATTTAGGGTTTTCACTTAAAAAATCTAAGTGATTCCACACATAATAAAAGCATTATCAAACCTTTTTCGTGGGTTTTCATTACACCAGAATTTATTTTAAAGATGATGCCATTACTTTAGTCCAGCCTTTCTGAAAGTACATCTAGCAACTTCCCTCTTACTACACTTACAGTCAAAAAAATCAAAAGATCCAATCAATCAAACAAAATCCTAAATATTTTATATTGACAGTCCAAACACTATACACAATTGGCAGGTTTTACTATTTCAATTTATCTTGACAATGTTACCAAAACTCGAGCGGGTTGGGAAATCAGTCTTAACAGGTATTGATACAATATTATCTCTGGATGTATTTTAGGACATTCTTAATTATAAAGATTAAGGCTGATACAACAGCACTTATGTTTGGTAACTACAAATATTCCAAAGGATCATATAAAAAGTCCCAATTTTTTGTTTCTAGAGGTATGCCTGGACTATTACAATACAAACTGTACTGCCCCAGTCAAATTACAATGATTAAATACTCAAAGAACTCTACACAAGTATTGCCCCCACAAACCAACATTTTCCTAGACTAAACTATTTTGCAAGTATGTAAATTAGTATGACTTTTCTCAGTGTGGAGGAGTCCCCTCTCTTAATCTTGGCTCTGAAACTTATTGGGTCATACTATATGCCAGGCCCTGAAATGGTTGCAATAATAATTATCTCATAAGTGGGCTGTTAGACTAATTCATTTTGTTTTCAGGCACTGTAAGACAATCACCTAAACACTATAAATGCACTAAACCATTATGAAAGCGATTATTTTAAGAAGAAAAAATATTTAAAATATTGTTTTTTTTAAAAAAAGAAATTCTACTTCGTTTCAGTGTATTTATTGCTTAGAAAAGCAAACTAATTTTATGAATGACTTCCAATTAAAAATGTCCATATTTATTAATTCAGTTGTATTTCTTCTATGTCTTACTGATAATTATGAAGTCAAGCCATTTTTGTATCTAATAGCTTAAAAAAATCCTGACTATATAAAATGATGTGAAAGCTACAGCTACTTTGATTATGTTCGTAGAAATCGCTATCTTTTGTTGTAATATAACAAGTGAGGATTAAAGTATCCAAAATGGTCATATACTGAAAGTGAATTTAAATAGATGAAATATTGTGAATTTAGGATGTCATCTGTATTTTATTAAATGCCAGTCATTATCTAGTCTTCAGTGTTTTCTATTCATGAAATAGGCCATAAATATACAGAAAATAAAGTTGAATTTTGAAAAAATAATCGTCATGTCCTTTAAGGCATTTCAGGTACATGCTGTAATTTTAAGAAGGCATTAAAATCCTTTTAAAATGAATCTGCTGATACAGTGTACCGTGCTTATTGAAAAATCAGCACACTATTCTGTTCCCTAGAATTTTCCTATTGGCTTCAAAGGCTCCTTACCTGCTTAAGAAAACAGCAACAACAAAAAATGCCACAACGCTACAGGACTAGAAGAGACTTTCCAAGTTTTAAATATTTTTATTATTGTAATTTGTGTTATGTAAGTCCCTTTCTAAGCTGGTCAGGCTTTATCTTTAAGTAGGCAGCATGTGTGGGAGGTGCCTCTTGCTTCCACTACTTCTACTAGAACAGTGGTCCACAAATCTTTCTCTGCGTAGTGAAAAGCTTTCTTTTCCATAGGTCTTTCATGTTTAGCTTAGCTACGTGTTACCATATTTAAAACTGCTCTTAAGAAGTATAACAGATGTTTCTTCCTTCCTAAATCTTGCTTCTTTCTTGACCCAAATTGCATAGAGCAAGCACAACCTTTCAGCCTATGCATCAGTCTGAATGAAACCTTCTTGGAGTTCTATATCATAAAAACGTATACAGAATTTACACAACCCTACTGTAGGTATGTAGCAAATGGGCTAAACGATCAACTACAGTCAAAATGGTGAGATACCTTCATTTCATCGAAATTCAGGGCATCAGTTGTACAGTCCTGAATCTTTCAACAGAGCTATATAGAGCACATTTCTAATAAGGTGCCAGAAAGCAGGTGGATTGCATATCTCCACTATTCCAGATGAGGTCTCAAAGATACCTTTTTAAAACAGCATTAATGTTCCCCTATTTTTATTGGAAACACCTTTTTAGATTTAGGATTGCATGTTCTTTTTTTCTCACCTGTGTTACATCACAGGTGAGAAATCACTGTTACATCACTGGTCATTCACAGTCATACAGCAACCAATACACCGAGCTTCTCTCTTCCTTTTTCATTTTAAGTGACGGACACAAGCTTAAGGAAGAAATTTTTCTAAGTTCTTAAACACATCACCTTGTTCTTTGCTGTACTTTCTAAAATTTATTAGAATTTACTTTCTAAATTACATTCTTGAAAGATATCTATCTTGTACAACAGCCCAGCCCTCTGGCGAACCTTAGCCTCCTCTTTTCCTTTCCATGGGTAAAATACATACCTCCCATTGTTACAGAAAGCTTGCAGTTAGGCATTTTTATTTCCTCACCTGGAGTATGGGTTCAACTCTTTCTAATGAAGAAAATTCTTTTTCTTAAAGGCAACCATCAATCACCATTTGCCTCTGAATTTGCACTACTATTTCCACTTCAGAGATTATGGCCTCAAACTGAGGTTTTCCATGGTATCCTCAGCTGCTCTTAAAATGGAAACAAACACTATTTTGTGTACAACTTCACATCACACCATACCTTGTATTGGGAAATACTTTACTTTGGTAACTGGATTATTCTTAAACATCAAGCCCATAGCTATCTGTGCACTAAATTACAGCTGCATGAATTTGAAAATAACTTCTACAAGCACAGAGTTGATTTTGGTATTTTTTTTCTGACATGTTACTGTATTGGTTTTCCTCAGTGCTGTGTAGGCTGTCTTTTCTATCCCACTGAAAGTGTATTTCTTGAACAAATGGATTTACTGTGAACACTTAGGGGAAAATCTCATACTTCAGGTTCTTGGTAACATTCTTGAAGCATATTGATGTCATTGGCACATCATACAGTTTCCTTTGTACATATTATTGCTGTACAACTGCTTTTCAAAGCTTCACATAATCAAGTAGTAAAACACTGAAGTAGTGTTTAGTAAATTTTTCACCACTAATTCTAATTCATAATACCCTCATCTGTCTGCGTCAATAATATTACATTAAAAGCACAGGAAGACATAAAAAGACCTACAACATCAAAGTGGCAATTGTTGGACAACACACCTGTCCCCAACAGGATGGTCTGATGTGCTTTGCCACTCCACTGTGTGATTGCTTTTTCAGTAGCACATATGCTCACATGCTTTTTTTCTGCAGCATTACTGTGTAATATTTATGCATGATCATCTGGATAATTTTAACAGTTTTTAATTCAATTTTACATGTACACAGCCCAAGTGAAGGTAAACTAAAATTAACACCTATGTTGATCTTGGCATACATTCAGATTCCTGATTAGTCTGCTCACCACACCCCCAGTTAAGCCCCCCTGCTTGACAAAGCAACTGGATAGCTGACACAGAAACTACAAAATAATGTCTAATAATCAGAAAATATCAAGAAAAGTATTCAATTCACAAAGTAAAATTAATCTGCAAAAAAACCTATGGGAAGTAATCTGCACAAGGAATGCCTTGAATGGCTACAGAGAGAGACTGGATTTTCAGGTGGAAAGTTGCATTTGCTACTATTGGCTGAAGATTCTTCATTTTTTAGTCACAGAACTTTGGTTTTCATCGAAAATTTCCCTGACTTTTATAATTGCCTGATGAAATGAAAAACCTTCTGGAAAGAAAGAGACTTTCCTTAATAGTAATTAAAGTAGAAACATTTTTTTTAAAATCTATACCCATCTAGAGCAGTCACACAATGTTTTTGTTCAGCTGCTTTTCCTGCTTTTGCAGTTTCTAAATCAATGTACACTAATGTGTTTTTCAAATTCAAGAGTATCAGGAGAGCCTTGCTCGAGTGGTGTGATCCTAAACTGGCATAATTAGGGCCCTGCCTGGGAGCATACCCTTTAATAGAGCCGCACACTGAGTGGGGAGCCATTCACTCATTCCCTCTCAGCTCTTCACAAGCTCTTCTGGGCAACGAGCCAGCTGGGCAGAGAATCAGGCTGATCCGACCTGTTGCAAGAGCCTGAAGAAGTGGCTCAAGGAAACCTACACCTCCCCGCATCACAGAGGAACTGCTCACGCAGCCCGAAGAGGAGCAATCGTGAACGTGCGTGCTGGCTGCACCGGGAGGGCTCCCTGCAGGACACAGCTTTCCAGCTGCTCAAGCAAGGCAAATCAACTTCTCTGTAGTGCTTGGAGACTCCTACAGTTCAGAACGCAAAAACCAGTCCATCTATCCCATGCACAGCAACATTTCCTGGTATCAGACAGGCTGCGGATTCTACTGTGAGGGGAAAATGGGTCTGCTGGTCTGCTATGTAAAAGCTGCTGTGAAAGGATCTAGGAACTCTCTCTGAAGGTTTGCCTTTCTGAATCTGAGTGAAGAACCAGTCCCCTCTCCTCCCAGTCCTCTAGAAGTACCAGAATCAACAAGAGAGAAAGGGGGAAAGGAAAGACATGACAGTGATGTAGGTGACAAATGATTCCCCAACAGTCATAGTAACAGAGTGACACATCAGATTGCCGTGCAGACATGTTTAACATTAAAATACCTCCTGAAATCCCTGATCACATAGTAATCCTAATTAGTATTCTGCATATTCAATACCTGTAAACAGGACTTGCATAATACTTCTTTCCTCTTCTTCCAAAATATTTTATAATATTGCAACAATATTTTCAGGTTAAAGATGTACTCTCTGCACCAGCTAGATTTTTTTCCTCTGTTAGGTACAGGTGAAGCCATTATGTGATAACTTCCATTAGAAAGCTGCTAGTAAATATTTTTCCACGTTACGAAGCCCATATATAAGGTTAGCTGTAATATTTTATGTGCCTGAAAATGACAATTATCTGCTTTATCAATAAGAGGTAATACCTCAAGGTGACTGATACTTATTTTTAATTTAAAAAGGAAACCATACTAACTAGTGCCACTTTTTTATAGAGCTATTTTTTAATACTGGAAGTTTTCAAGAGTAAAAAGTGACTTGAAGTAAATCTATTCTTGAAAGAATATACAGCAAAATGGCACACAATGCAAAATATGTTTTTTCACAAGTAAGAGAGGTTGTCAAAGACAGGACATAAGCCTTTGGAGTAGACTTGCATCTACATAAATAAGGACTTCCCAGCAAGTTTGTTATCCAGACACTTTCACTGTAAATCAATGAAATATGTCCAGTTTTTTTTCTTTATTATTGTATTTATCCCTCTACCTGAAATGGTACTCCTGTTTTCTGCGCCATGAAACCTTGAACATGGATATTTCCCCTTTCCCTCCCCCCCACACCTTACCTAAAAATATCTCCTTGCCTCCTCTCCATCTCTTGGGGTTATCCTTGCTTTTAGAGTGGGTATCACTGATGCAAATTTCTGCACCTTAGAGGATAACTGCATATTCCTCCTAACAGACTTACATGGGAAAATGGGACTTATGATTTTCCAGCAGCTATCTTCCAAATTTAATTTACCCCAAGCCTCAATGTTTGCTTATATGTAGGACACACATTTCCTTCAGAATTACACTCGAGAGGGAAAAAGACTGTTTATCACTGCTCTCCTCTTAGACTATATATTAGGCATTTGCATCTTTCTAAATCAGTGCTTCCTAGCATGTACAAAATCCTCCTACTTCCTATGCTTAGCAGCATGCATTAGATAAATAGAAATATGTAACACAGTTTTTAGAAAGACAGTTTTAGACCAGTTAGATTTTCTATTTTTGTTGAATGCAATGCAAAGAAAACGGTATGAGTTACAACCATAGCATTTGGGGTTTTGCTGTTTTTGAGCTGGGAATTTTTTACTGACTACACATGCATGGTTGCAGTCGGGGTGCATTAAGTCAGAGGATAGAATTTAAAAGCAGTGGGTTTTGTCTCTTTTCCCCCACACTCCCAATTTCTTATCTCTCATCAGCCCCTTATGTATGTTTAAAAAAGTAACTAAAAGTTACAATATTAATGATATGTTTGCTTATTTATTACATGCAATGAATTTTAAATTCAGATCCATATGAAGATCCAAAGGGAGATGACCAAACTAGGGGAGAGTAAAGCAAGGAGAGTAGGTTAAAAGAGACTATGAATATCTTTTCATGCTAAATTTTTGCATTTTACTTTAAAAAAATGGTTCTTCTGATACTATGTACTAATGCAATAAACATTAAGTAATTAAACTTAAATGTATGCTTACTTTTCCCAAATTTTATCACATGATTACACTGCAGCGAGTGCTCATGCTAAATAAACAAAGCTTACCTTAACAACTCAACACTCCATACAGCATGATATTTATACAACAGGCTTGGTACACACGAAGATTAACCCTTTGGTTGCAGGAGTCATGATTTCCTGACATGCCATCCTCATACAGAATACATTAGTATTGATGTTGAAACAACAAATCTCCTAGCATGAAGGACAACACAACTAACCAATTTGTAGATATATTAACTTATGGGATTGAAGATAATTATCTATTTATTCTAATTCTGATAAAGTTCAAAGTCTGACTTTATCAAGATAAACTACTTTACAGTCATTATAGGGTATAAAAATAGCTATGCTTTTCATAGCTCTTAGAGCAAACAAATACAATAACAACTAGCGGTCCAAATCACTGTGCTACACAGCCAACAATAGTATGTGTATCATGGACAGATTAGTCCAAGCAGCTAGGTTTGCCTACCTGGAAGGGAAACAATTGCAATGCTGTACACGAACACCCACCAATGGTAGCAAATTGACAGCATTTACCTTTGGGTTATGCTTGTGCTTTGCACAGTTCCTGAAGAACTGCAAGTCTCACTCATGATTTGAAGCGTAACAAGAAAATAAAGCTATCAGTTTTAAAACTCAGGCTAGATGACACCAGGTTCTTCAGCGGCCATAAGGACAGTGACTTTCTGCCATAGGATAATGATCTACAGGTTCCAAGAGCGAAAGTGACATTTTCCCTGTTATGCCTACTATGGAAATGTGGCAATAGGGAGCGAAATCCATGAAAGCAATCAGCTCCCTTCACCATGGATTATCACAATCACAGCTTCTCCAGAAAAGAAAAGCACTCTGAAACAAAAAACAGTACTACAGAAATCTTAACCTTACTACTGCAATATGCTTTCCAGGATGCACAGTAAGAAAGTAAATGCTATTATCTCATCACATGCAGGTTAACACTATCCTCAAGTCTCGTCACAAACCCTCCTCAGCTATTCTGCAATATGTCATTAATCAATGTATGCACTGATTGGATCAATTCAATTGGTGCATCAGTGTAATGAACGGCATATATAAACATGTTTCAAATACATTTATTCGGATATCTATATATGAAAGTAAAATCACTACTACAATTGGTACTCAAGCTTGTCAGATGGGATGTTTTTCTCCTTCTGTTTTGCATAAAACATGCTAATGGTTATGCCATCTGCAGTCTGTAACCCAGAAAAATGTAAATCGGAAAGTAATAGTAGATCAAGATAAGAGTCTATCTAAAACTGTAATTTTTGCAGGTATTCTGTAATTCACAATCTAAATATAAAACTCCTCTCCCTGAAAATACAGGATAACTACTAGATAAGGGTAACTTTTGCATTGAAAACTAAACCAAAAATATTTCCCAACACAACATTCCTCTTTTACAATAGATAATATAGCTAGTGGTAAATTTAAAAAGTTTTCTCATGAGAATAATACAAAAGACACTCAAATCCTTCTAGGAAACCCCAGCAGTTCTTTAAAACCATCCCCTCTGTAAAATACAGTAGAACATGACGACTTACCCAACACCCTGTTTTTGCAAAGCTGAAGACACAAATTTGAAGGTTTCTTCAATAAGCTTTCAACTTGCTGATTAGCTAGTAGGTGCTGTAACTCACTAAAATACTTGACTCATTATGGAGTAAGAGAGACAACATATGTAAAAACACCATATGCTACTTTTTCCAAATATCCACCAAATACGGAAAGATGGCCACTAAAATTAATACCATTTTTTTCCTTCTTTGGCACATGGGACAGTAGAATAGTTTAGATCAAAATAAGGAGCGTGAGAGATGCAATGGCAAGGTTTACCTAACACACATATTTCCCTGCAGATGTGTGAGCTAGTTTTAAAAGTTTTATTAGGTTTTTACTAGATTTATAGATCAGTTCTAACATACTCCAGTTGCCAGATTAGAAAATTGCTCTGAAATTAGAGGAAATTAGAAATACACTAATATTAAAGTATTCTAAAATACTGGGAGAAGTCTGTTTCCTTAAGCACAACACAAGCACAAGCATTTTTGTCTTACAAACCTCAAATTGCTTATTCACATTTAGCAGTTCCTACTGCTAGGAGATTTTGGCTAAAGTTACCATTAAATTTGGCATAATAAAGTAATAATGCTGTACAATTTTATGACCCATATTACTGTATTTGGTCAAACAGGCATCAAGATGCTCAAAATGTGAATTTCCACTACATAATGAACAACTACATAATGAACAATGAACAGCTCTGTAGTAACAGTAAAAGACAGAAATAGAAAAGCTCCAAGGACTCATTTTCAAAACCTTTATACATCCTTTTCACTAAAGAAGAAAATTAAAATGGAGTTTGTGCTCATACCTGAATTTACACGGTGTTTGATACATAAACCAAAGTCTGGGAGCAAATTCCATTTTCCTCTCATTTAAAAATGAACCAAATGAAATGTCCAAGGCTAATAAGAGGCACTGTGTACATACTGCTCATGGAAGGAAAAGCTGGAAATGTGAGCAATAATCTTGGCTTTAGGGAGCATGTAACAATTTTGAAAAGAAAATTATTTGGTTTATTTTCTTCGTCCTGCCTCACAAGTGTGACTTAAAAGGCACTGACTCTTCCTGGCAAACACATAATACAGGATGTCTCTACAATACACCATCCCATGGTGTTTTAAAGGCATCAGGCCAGGGTTAGTGCTTTGAGAGTAGGAAAGCACAAGACTCCCTCTCCTCACTTCATCATCCTCTGGGTTATTTGTATGACTGTCTTTGTCTCCAAACATGGTTTTCTCTCCTTTCATCAATGTCTGCCATAAATAATGCACACCCCCACCTCTTTAGTCTTGAAAACAAAGTTTACAAATGGGTGGAGAATGTGAATGGAGGAGTCAGTAGCTCCTGAACTGTTCCAGTTTACAAGCTGGAAGATTAAAGTAAGCTAACTTCACTGGGAAACATATACTGGGAAAATATCACTATTCTTGCCAGTTTCATATACTTCCCTTAGTGTCTGGTGTTGGCCAGTTAAGAGACAGGACATAGAGCTAGGTGGACCTTGTACACTCCTAGCACAGCCCATGTTACCCTTCAGAATGAGGAGCTGGCAGAATAAACTACTTTCACAGTATTCAATCATCTCCACGACTCAACCCTTCAAGCACCAATTCCACTTCTAAAAACTCAAAAAAACTACATAGTTCACAGGCTGCTGTCTTTATGACTACTCTTCTCATATTAAATGAGAATTAAATATCCTCAGCCTAGAAGATATTTATTACAAAGCAAAGTCAAGAGCAAAGAGTGGAAAGGTGAGATGGTTCCAGGACGCCTATGTCTCTGAACTGGACAAGTACAGCATGGCTTTAGTCATTTTCCTAAGTTCTTGTCTGATTCTGAGCAAATAAATACAACTTTAGAAGTATATTTGAAGAGAGCTGATGTGGAATGTGGAACTGTTTGCTGTGTCCAACATTGCTCCATGAAATTTCACACAGAAAAGGAGACAATGTGAATTACATAGAAAAATTGCACAAGTGTTCAAATTTCACAACATTTCACTTATGGAGAAAAAGATAAATGCTGATGCCTGGGGTCCTCCATTATGCACAACAAAAACTAAAAACGAGATGAAAATGTCCTGTTCCATCAGAAAGCTGGGGAAGTCCCTAAAGGATAAAGGCTCACCCAGAAAAACAGATGTGAGGAAGACAATGGTAGGAGTAGCAATTTTTTATTTTCTGAACAAAATAAAATCATCTCCCGTGAACATCTTTTGCCTGCAACAGACTAATTTCAGCAGCTAAACACTCATATTTGGTCTATATACAATGAGAGAAGCAGTTTTGTCAGCAGACTGCAATTTCATCTGCAACTCTGAATTTGCAATAAATGAATTAAAACCTCAAAAAAAACCACAAACCAAACCCAGATAAAGTTCTTCACGAATAAAGTGCTATATATATTTTTAGTAATAATGCATTTTAAATGATTATTTAATAACAGAACTCCTATTCACCTGAACACAATCTGAAGCCCAACAGCATCCCAGTGTGAAACTCCATGATACACGCTTTTCTAAAATGGCAGAAACAGCTCTTTCATGATTTCATGCAGTTGTGTTGATAGTTTCTGAAAACTCTGTTTGTCACTTAGGTATAGTACCAATGAGTTACTTAGTGCTTTTTTTTTTTCCCCTGGATACTGTTTCACTCTTCGTCTTAACACAGTTATTTTTACCATTAATCCATGTACGTATAAAAATCACACACCAATTTTGCAACACATCTAAAAAGAATTAATATATACCATAGCTACTGAACTCCGACTTAGTCCCAGACCTTTTAAGCATCTATAGCGACAAAAGGCTTTTGTAACCTACAGTGAATTTTCTCTGTGAATGAGAAGTCACTAGTATGCAAGTCTGTAATCTCCTGTATGTGAACATGCACATACACAGCATTAGAGCACAGGCATCCACACACACATCTGATGTGTGACCAAGCACAGTGCTCTTCCCTGAGAGGAAGGCCCCAAAAGTAAGGATACTTCACTAACCTGCAGTGGTCTCTGTTTATCACTGCCCTTAGGAGATTTCAGTCCACTTGTCTGCTGCTGTAAAAGCAGCTGCCTTGCTGCCTGGAGTGCCTAAAAGTAAAAAAAAAAAGTAAATAATTTCCACCAGTTCCTAGAAAGAGATGAGTTACTCATTGCTAATGTGAGGTAAAAGTCCAATTGAACAAATACAATCTCCCCCTAGCCGATTTGTATTTGCTAGATTTAAGACTTCAGTTTGTTTTTTACTTAAAACATAAAAAAAATCATCTGGAAGTACATATATAGGACTTCACTAGAATTTATGGATGTACACGAAATCCTGCAGGAAATAAAGTTAATTTGTTTGAAGTGCTTGAAGAGGAAAAATCATAAACTGCATCAATAGCCTCATTTCCACAAGGAACTTGTCTTTGAGTGTTCAACTAAAATGCCCACTCCCTTGCAAATTATCATTCAATTTGCATTTTCATATTACAATTTTGAAGCAAAAGCAAGTAGACTTCAAGTGTTACCGGAAGCTGTAATTAAATTTGACAAATCAACATCAGATTATCTTGAAAGTGAATTAATAAGGATATTCATTGAAGATTAAAAACACTTTTTGTACTTACAATTCAAGGAGAAACCTCTCCTTTGACAAAAAAAAAGTGCAGTTTTAATGCCAAATAAAAATGAGTGGTTTTCATTTGCATTCTTAGGAAAATCAGAGAACAAAGAAATTACTACTCAACCAACCAGATCAGGCTCGGGGATGACAGTATCCCAATCAAAATAGAAAATGTTTTCATTTATTTTTTCATTCCAACTCAGCAAAATACAGTGAAACATATGAAATGTAAACAAACATTCCACTTCCCCCAAAAAAGCTAATATAAATTATTTTTCCCTATAAAAATGTTTTTAAAATGCCAAGTGTTATGAAGTAGTATTTATTAAGAAATGAAAAAAAGATTCAAAACATTTCCACTGAAACTACCTGGAGAACTCGTCCC
>JAVJGI010000060.1:78921437-78933979 GCA_035590275.1 Ibycter americanus | reverse complement strand
AGCCTAGTTTTCACAAAAAAAAAAAAAAAAAAAAAAAAAAAAAAAAAAGACCCTTCTTTCCAAAGCAGAGAATATCTTCTGAGATGACTTTAAGATGCACATGAAACTATAAAAACAGCAAGTGTATTTTTTCCATAGTTTGTGTTCTAAACTGTGTTTTTCCACAGGAAAATAAATTTAAAGAAAATTACAAAAAATTACAAAGCTGAAACAAACAGCCACACAGAACAGAAATATCTAAAATACTTCATCCAGATGCCTGTGTCTCAAATTTATCAGTGGTTATAGTGATGTAATACGAGTGAAATACACATGATTTTAGGCCCAAAATGTTTTAAGTGGAGCTTCAAAAATACTAGAAAATAGTACCAGAAGCTGCGGTGAAACTGACGTGATAGAAAACATTAACAATCTCAGTCTGCAGGGCAAAATCTGTATGAAGAGGGAAGAGTAGTGTGGATCTGTTAGGATAGGTCTTGGAAGAGTTTGAGAATATGGGGATGGGTCCTTCAAATAATGTCCAGTTAGACGAACACGTAAAACTCCTTGGAAGTCAACTGACTAGCTAGAAACAAGGTAAGAGACCAAGGCTGGAACTATGGAAGGAAGATGTCTGAAGGAAAAGTGATAAGGCCTAAATTTTAAATCTAATGTTTCACAAGGTATAGCTTACCAAAGGAAAGAGAAACACAAAAATAGATCATAAATTGCCCTCCTGCCTCTGGAGGGTTTGCGAGGATTTGGCCACCACAATGAATGTACAAGGAAAAGAACAATTGGGAAAAATGGTCAAAGAAATATAGAGTTATCTAAGAAACTTGTCCTTTGGAAGAAGCTAAAAAACACATACAAAGACATGCAAAAGGAACAGGACAGCAAAAAGACTGGAAAGAGCAGAGCTCCTGAGGTAATATCAAAACTGTCACTGATCATTATCAGGGAAGTTGAGTGTCACTGGTGCTGCAAAGAAGGATGAAATATAAAGAAAGACGTGAGTGCATGAGAGAAGGTGAACCTGAATGGTTATAAAACAAATTAAGAGATTATTATTAAAAAAAACAACACTGGGGGGAGAGGGGAAATTGCAAGTAAGACTGAAAATGCATGGTTAGAGTGCCAACAAAACTGTGTGTGCTGATTATCAGCAACAGCCCATCTCACCACCCCAAATCCTAAGCAAAAGGTACAGTATTTTACAACCTGTCTAATGGTTGCATTCAGTTTTAACAGCAAGTGAAATCTAAGGCATAGCTTCCACGTTGCTTTCTGTTCACATGTATAACCATCACCTCTGATAACCTGTACCCCGTTAAAAGCACCAGCACCAAAATGTTCTGATAACCATCACAAGGAGGGGGAAGCAGAAGCAGAAGCAGAAGGGCTGTGGGAAGAAAGCAGGCCCCACGGGCATGTAACCCTTGACTGCTGCTGGGTTAGAAGTGGTTTTGCTTTTCTCTGTTTCATGAATAAAATGCAGGTTATGTGAGTGAATATACATTACTGCTTCACATACTGACTGAAACTGCAGTGGTTTGTTTTCAGAAACATTAGTTATAAACTGGTAGGGCTGCTGGCTACGCATGCACATTACTGTTATTTTGATATTTGTATCTTCAATTACACATAAAAATCAAAGGTCAATGAATTATAATATTCACTAAGAATTTCTGGTTGTCTGATAAATCACAGTTAACGTCAGTTCAGTTATTTATGTTTTAACACTATTTGATGTCCAAAAACTGTTCGTCTAGTCCACTAATACATAAGCCATTAGCATAGATTTCCCAGATAGTTTAAGAAAACAAATTTCAGCCTACAGAGTGTTTGCTGAATTGGCTTCTCAGATAATTTATTAGACATTTGTGTTTTGTGACTGGTCATTTAAATCATACAATATTGCCTTCACTCCCTGGTTGAAAGATTGAGGGACTAAAACTTCTTAGCTTAAATAAGAAGCAACAAAGGAGAAAGAGCAAGCACTGTTGTGTGGGCATAAGTAATTCTGTTGAAATAGAAAGTTATCTACTCTGAAATAAAAACATAGCGTTGCAACAATAATTGATTTCATTAATTAGAAATGGGAAAAGAATCAAATAATGTTCAGTATTCAAACATTTTTGTTGTCAACTCCAGTGAGAAGACTTTCAGCTACAGAAACCAGCATTAATGCATATACAGTATTATTTAATCAAGTTTTGTATACTTCTTAGTATTGATTTTAAAAAGAGTACCTACCTCACATAATTTACAGGCTGAATGCCTGGTGAGCAAGGTATGCAATTTGCTCCCTGATTCTCTGAACCCAGTTTCTAAAACCTGCCAGTCATCATTTAACCAACTAAAACGGGCAGCTGCGTTAGAGAAGTGATTTTTCACACAGAACCTAATGGCATCTGAACAAATATGAATAATATCTGAAAAACCATTTTAGCAGTTAGTAGGGCTTGAAAACGTCTCTGAAATTTATTTGCTCCTGGCTGGCTTGTGATGTTATATCCTATAGAACCTGAGCAGAAGCAGTACGCTATTGCCTTGCCTTGAAGTGACTTCTGAGGAAGATGGTAACCCTTTCTTTGGTGGCTGGCAGAGGGTTATTCCCTGAAAAGAGGATTTTCCTGGTAAACTTGTGCAACCCGGCTTGTCAATGCATAGTTGAGATAAGGATGAGTTAGGGATAAAGCCACACAAGCTCTCAGTGTGTTCCCTTCCCTTTAGTAGTACATACAAGGACAGTGGCTCTAATGAAGCAATTTCCTCCCTTGAGCTGCAAGCCATGCGCCTTGCTACCTCGACTAGCCTTATGTAACACTATTCGAAAAATCACCTGAAATTCCTATATCTTCAGTAACAAGAAAACCTTGAAAAAGGTACAGAAGTGACCAGAGAGAGATAAGGAATAGTTTGAATTCTTCAAAGTCTGGAGAAAAAAAACGGAAACATGGGTGAAGGTTAACACTATGCATGTAATGAAATACTAACTATAGTTATATGGTTTGGCTTTTTTGAAGGTATACAGCCTTTTTTAAACATATTAATCTGCATCTTCCACTAGTGATATGCCATCCTGTCTTTATGCATATCAGTATTAGAAGTACATCTTAACGCAGTACATGCATTTCAAATGATGACATGCCTAAACTCAATGTAGAGTTAACAAAAAACATTAGGTCTGTTGAAAGTAAAACCAAAACCCATTCTCTTTCCTCAGCCCCAGACAGAAATTAATGAAGTCATCAGGGTGCTGGAGCAGTCAGCAAATGCAAATGCTACCTTAAGGATTGCTTATACTGCAAACTTCAAATAGAAAGAGGTGGAAACAGGAGCTACTCAATCACTGGCTAACTGGGACTGTAGGTGTGAGATTCAGAAACACTATAAATAGGCAACTGTTAGAGAACTGGGATTTTTTTGGTTTCCATTTTCAGGAAAAAAAATCCCTCCAAGCTTCAATGCTGTGCAGTTTTGCAGTAAGACATACAAAAAACATGAGTAATCACAGGTGGTTTGTTGGTTTAGAAAAAAGGTACAGTGTTTTTCAGATACATAGTGCGGCTCCTTAAATTTGCAAAGATGACTGTAATTCTTTCACAATATTAGAAGAATATAATGCCATTTTAAATTAAAAAAATATACATATCCTTATGCAACCAACAGGGATAAGCAGCAGTAACAACCAGAAGGGACAACAGGCCATAATTTTTAACTCTCTCGACACTGGAGGACTCTTCATTGTTATGTCACTCTTAAACTAATACCATTTTAAACTATTTATGATCATAAAACAAAGTCAGTGATCAATTTTAAATTAAATTACCCATCTACCCACTGAACAGATGAACAGAAATACATTTTCCAGAGGTCAATGGAGTTGAGTTTCATGTTATCAATTCAAAAAAAGATAATATATCCCATCAGTTTTGAAGGCAAGGGTTTCTTTCAGAATCTAAGATGGAGGAAGAAATACTTTTCTCTTAAAAAGTCTTTTTTTTTCCATTTGCCAGTGCCCCTTTCATGACGTTTGAAAGATGGAGGAGGGCATAATCAGCATAGAGGCATAAATTATGTTTCCCCTTCTACAAGGAAGAAGGTATATAATTTTTTCTGTGCAGTTTGGAAAGTGTTATATTCTCTTACAGCAGATTACACCATTGGAGAAAAACGGAAACTGCTCTTCCAGTTTTCAGTGCCAGGTTAGGCCAGACGAGGGGTATTTTTATTATCATCTGCATCGCAGAAAAGGCTGTCTTAAGCATGAAAAAAGACTGAACTGTCAGAACTTGGCCAACATTTCAGGAAGGCAAGTTGATAGGTCTCCTTAAAACAGCAGAACTGAGAAAAAAAGTAAATGCAAAAGAAAACCTGCAAGGTGAGGTACAGACAGGGCTCC
Source organism: Ibycter americanus (assembly GCA_035590275.1). NCBI lineage: Eukaryota > Metazoa > Chordata > Aves > Falconiformes > Falconidae > Ibycter > Ibycter americanus. The sequence continues at coordinate 78,929,592 of JAVJGI010000060.1, read as the reverse complement.
TAACATCTCTGATGGCACAGCAACCATGGCCTTTTCTTTAGGCCCTTAACTGCCATATGAAAAGAACAGGGCAAGGAGTGATTGAATCCGACAGGAAGGAAACACAGTCTCAGCCATCCATATTATTGGCAAAAAGTTGTCTTCTAATTAAACTAAATGTAGTTATGTAGCAGCTGAAAGTGAGCTAACGGCAAAGTGAGGAATCTTCCTAAGAAGAACAAGCTGAAAACGTCATAAAAAGTTCTAAGAAACAAAATGCCTTTTAGCATAGCAGTTGTTACAAAAATATATCAAGATAGAGGCTGTCCTGTACGGTAATCCTGACTGACAATAAACAATATTTCAGAGATTTACATCATTGTTTTGACTTACCCCAGAAAAATCATCTGTGATGTAAAGAACACTACTGTAATGTAGATGACACTACAGCCACTGAATATTATTCAGTTATACTGGAGAGTATGCACAGTTGTTTTTTTCTATTATTACTGAAACCTCTACAAAGCCACAAGATTCTTGGCTCTTTAGGAAACAAACTCTCTTTTCATGGTACTGCCACAATACCTTGCATAATGGGGACGAAGAACTTGGATAAGTTTTAAGGCCCAGTAATACCAATAGTTACAACAGCACATCACATCCAAGCCATTTTTTTAAAGTACTGCTGCTATCTACATCTGAGGAAGACTGCAAGATCCTACTCAGTTGCACATGAACTGTCAAAGTCCTCATATCACAGAACATCCCTTCCTACTTCTATTTTATTTAATCATTTTTTTTAAATGTGTATGGTCCTGAACATGCAAATCTGTCCACGTAATGTTTAAGAAAGATACTGAACTCATATGTCTTCCTAAGAAAGAAGCTGGAATCAGGTAGCATGCATCCTACTACATATATCACTGGAAGCACGTTAGTTTTCAATAGCTAGTTTAAAGCAACAAACGTATGTAGTTTTCAAGCATATTCACTTTTTTTAAAAAAAAAAATATGGGTCTCTGAGGTGGTACCTAAAGTCTTAAGTATTCTAACTGGCATCACAAAGATCAGGATTATCAATCTTTTCATCAATGCCTACTGAAACATATTCTAACCTCTTCTATTAACAATCCTGTTGCAAAACTGTGATTGGAAACATTACAGAGACATATACCTAGAGACTGACAGAGGTTGATAAAAAGCAGGCAAAATCTAGTCTTCTGTCCCAAGCAGAATCAGGCACCTAACAAACTAGTATCTGTGTTTTGTTGTGTTATTGAGGTAGTTCTCATGATGGCTGTAATATGGTATTTTCTGTCCAAAAAGCTGCACTCACAACCCACCCAATGGTGACCACAATGCTCACTGTATTTCAGTTCAAAAATCACTGTAAACTTGTGCTTCCCGATCTTTATTCATGTTTAAATACTGTAATATCAGCAGAAGAGCCAACTCTACTGTAAAGTATATTTCAAAGTCAAATAAAGTACCTCTTTGAATGATCTATAAGTGAAAAGTGAAAGTTTTCTTAAATAAAATCGTTTAGTATTAGAGGAAATGATTTTGTACTGTACCGTTCTCAATAGCATCTTATACTAATATTTCTGTTCTTTATATTGTCTAAAAAGTGTATTTGATTAAATTAGGTCAGAATATTTTCTTTCACATGGACTTTTCTTCTTGTATTTGACTAGATTTAATTAGGAAAATGTTAAAAGTTGATCACCCATTTTTCATAAAATAAAGGTATCTATTCAAAATCAGTACTTTATAACCTAAGTTCTCTGATATTTCTAGTTATACCTGCTACAATGCTACTGAAAAATTGCATATAATTTTCACAATAATCAGCATTTTTTATTTACAACACAAAATATTTTCCAGTAATTTTTGTATATTAATGGCACTTCCTGTTATCCAAACTATATTCTAGTAGGCACAAAAGACTATTTTCTGTGATGGATACTGGTTAATGATGACAGCCTTAATACTTTGCCAAGTGCAATTTGCAACTTGATTTCTTAAGCAAAAATAATACCCAAAGATGAAGCCACTTTGAGTAGTTTTTACATTAAATCATTTTATTTCCAAAAAGTACAAATGGAACTATGTTTTATTGTTATGACTCTGAAAGAAACATATTTTTAGGTCCCCTTATTCTTGCAATGATTGCTACCCCATCATACAGCAATTGTTTTAAAGATATATCAAGAAAAGTATGGGCAGTTTCTGGCTGGCTATTTAAACTGCAGGCTTTACATCCAAGACATTACTGCTGATCGATTTACCTTTTGATTAGAATTCAAAAAACATGTGGGAACAATATTTTAAAACCTGCACTTTTGAAATCCCATTGAACTAATGAGGCAGATCAAGGGACTGCTGCTATATTCCTAATGCTTTCCGTTTCTTGATCCTCTTCAAGAGCTTATTTTTAAAAAAGAGTTCTGTATTTTTTGTTCAGTCATAATCAAATAGGAAATCAATGAACAGTCATGCCCTGGGCTGCTCTAATTTGGATAGCTGGTCTGAAATGATGCTGTTTTCTTTACATATGAAGCAAAAATCCTCCTAAAATAAAGAATGCTGTTGATTCAAGAGGAGATGAACATCTACCCTGCTTGTTTGATGGTGACCTAAACATCCTGACCTACATTTGCCCCTGATTTCTTACTTCAGTGGGTGTTTTGGGTTCGAAGATGATGCAAGAAAAGGCTCTGAATTTTCACTTGTGTCATACCACTGATACTGACTTTTGCATTGGGCTATTAGCAACCATCACTACTTGTTATTGCTTGACCCTGCAAAGTACTGCGGCTCCTCTGGAGAATAATGGTGAAGAAGAATATTTAGGGATCATGATTAATGGTATCACAATAAAATATTTAAACATGAATGACTAATTACATCAAACCAGGCTCTCAAGCACCTTTTAAAAATAGTTCAGCTTCAGTTACTAAAAACATTAGGCATTTTGACAAAATTTTTAACAATACTTTCTACGCAAAATATCAGTTTTCAACTGTAATTCAAGGGGGACATTTTATATAAAATTGTTTGCCAGTAACAGGCCTAAACAAAGAACCTCTAGGTCAAACAAGATCTTACAGGCATAGATATACGAAAGATCATTTATTTTAAAAATGCACTTGTTGGAATATTGCTGTATCTCTTAGTATGAGAAATAAAGAGCTGATTGATACCTTTCTTCTTACGCGTTAGCTTATGATTGCGGTTAGATTAAGACATGTTTGTGTCTGATCATAATACTTTTAACAAGAGTTTTCCAACAAGAGAGCTACACAAGATCAAAGCATGCATGCAGCTGCTTACAATGGGTTACGAGTAAAGAAGCACAAGCCACAAGCTAACATTTTGGGATTCACTTTGCCCTGTGGCTAGAAGAGACAAGAATGGATCCTGAAAAACAAGGGACTACTTACCTATTAGGCAATAGCTGATCAGCAAGGAAGCATATGATGAATCATAGTACTGGCTGGGCTAACCTCATGTATATGTCACGCTTCTCCCTTGATGGACAGATGATGGTTACTTACGAGGTTTTATGGATCTAATCTAAACCCCTAACTGAAGTATCAAACTGAACATGTGCATCATAATGTTCATTAATACCACACAGGAAACAATTCAAGTGGTTGCCACTCATTTGTGATACTACTACCAAAGTCTCACCAAAATCAACGGATCCATAATGGTGAAAGGAAGAGAAAGATCCTCAAGCTATTAAAGGCAAGGAAGCTAAAACATACATTCTTTTCTCATTCTTTTCTCCATCTTTTCATTGAGTCAGTATACCATTTCCAATGGTTTTAATGAGGGCTCAATCACAGACTGCCTTTAACTCCAGCCATTTTCCCAAATCAAGCTGAATAAATCTGTTACCACAGCAATGAAGACTGGTTGTCTGCTGTGTTCATGACGTATGCTGGAGGCACCCTGTTTTGCCCAAATATTCCCCTGAATCAAGTATGATTGAAAAAGCTGTGAATAGGCTTTTAGCACAATTATTCTGGAACATGGATTCCAAGAGGGAAAAGCATGACAATCCCCATGATTCTCACTGGTGGTTACAGTAAGAAATATACACTTGGCAGTCTGCCACAAACTGGTAATTGTTTATGTGAATATCTTTGATTTATAGAAAACAAGAGAACCATCTTCGTCTAGTTTAATATCAGTTGCTAGGGAGGCTCATCTGCTAGTAGTGAGAACACAGGGTGAAATTCGGACTTCACTGAAGTCTAGGGCAAAAATCTAACTAAAGGTAATGAAATGAGGATTTTGTGCACAGTCTTGTGGTTGTTTGAGTTTTTTTGTTGTTTCATGTTTCATTTTTTGATGTAGTTCTGTGGGGGTTTTTTGTGGGGTTTTGGGGTTTGGTTTGGTTCTGTGTCTGAGTTACTCATATTGGTTATAGCAGCTTCATTAATTTCCTAATACTTTGTTTACCTCTTATCTCTCTCCCCATTCACTTACCTGCTCTGTTTGCAAGTTCTGTTAGCTCTAAGAATCCAAACTGCATGAATGCACGCCTCTGGAGCTGGATAAAGTTACATGGCGTTTGATAAACTTATGAGATTTCCTTTTAAAACATTATTGAACTCCACAACCAAGGACCAGTTCTTTAGTTCTATATTCGTACAGCAAAGTATAGAGACTGTATATGGCTTAAATAGCATTTATGAAATTTGTTAAGCTATTAGTTCATACAACATTGAGATCTTACATTTTAGCATAATCTCAAAATATAAAACAGCTGACACATTTCTGTAAAGATATTATGCAAAATTAAATATTTAATTTCACATAATATCTTCAGAACACTTCAATATTTAATAACTATTCAGTTGGAACGTTCTCCTTGTATTGGTAATGGCAATGTAATAACCAGATCAGAGATCCCCTCACATAAACTGGGATGCCATAATCATAAACACAGAACATATATTTCACATAATAATTGAGCCTGTTTTGAAGTACATATTAAAATTAGTTAGATTTATAGAAGTCCTCCTCGACCTCCCAAGGTTTTCTAGAGCTGCATGTTTAATGTAAAACAGCATACTAAAAATGACACCTAAGGCAGCCTCAGTCCCTTCTTCCTGTGAACTTGGTTGGAACCAGAGTGAAACAATTGTAAACCAAGATTAAATTATATTCTGTGTATCTCACAATCATAAAGTCTTATGATTTCTTTAGCTACATTATACAGCCATAACAAGGCAGAAATAAAATAGTCTTACTACGAAATTCCTTGCTTCTGTGTGTACATCAGACTTACAATATAATGGGACAGTAGCTTTCTTAGGATTAATACACTGCATTTGTCTTACTTAACCAGCTGAGTAGAACCTTCTTATAATCATCTGGTTCATGATCTTTAATTAATAAGTGCCACTTTGTACGTTTTCTTTTCTATATTCAAGGCTATTAGCAATACCATGTGATTTATCTGGACAATGACAACTATTTAACATAAATGAAGAAAAGAATACTGAAATTCCCAAAGAATTACTCTCACTTAGGCGAACAAATTTACAACTGACATACACAGATATTTAACACTCGAACAGGTGGTAGAAACCATAAATTTGAAGAAATTAATCTGTTTGTGGCTATCTCACAGAGAGATAAATTTAAAATAGCTATTTTAAGAGATAAAATATTCAATTTTTCAACTGTATAAACAAAGAACTACAGAATATTTATTTAAATACATAATAAAGCACTTAAGTAAAATATGTTTAGTTAAATAGAAAAATGGAACAAGTTATGTCATTCAGCACAGTAGCCAAGTGCTACAAGGCTACTCTCGCCATATAAAATTGTTTTTATTGTACCAATGTATTTAGGGTACTAATGGAACAAGCTTGAAGTTGCCTTGTTGCAGGACATTTGCAACAGATTCTTAATAGGAGTGCTTTTTACTTAAGGTTTTTACTCCACTTATTTGGATTTACATTTAGAAGATCGCAATGGGGTCTGCATCATAGGCATTTGCTATTACTACCTTCTTACAAACTGCCAAGAGAGAATCCTTAGTAAACATGTAGCTTAATGTTTCTACCTACTGCTTGGGAACTGCTACAAATTAACAAATTTAATCAAGTCAACCCTGTACCTCTGTACAAGTCACCAAAATACTAAAGGGCTCAGCACACAGACTTCTGAAAATGAGAAATATCTGGACAGAAAACTATGAAATCAAGTTTAACTTGTCATCTTTATTTCTCTGGAAGGCTATGCTTGAGAAACATGACAGGATTTTAATTATGGGGTTTTAGCAAGTCTGCTTTTCAGAGACATTAGAAGAAATTCATTCAGAAAGTTACAGTGATGATCAGGTCACACTCAGTAAAAATACTGTTCACCACAACTACTATAGTCTGGGATAAATACACATGCATTTTTTTGTACAAATACACATTTGAGAGAGTTTCTTGGCATGACTTTTTTCTCTGAAGAGCTTATTTACTTCAGCTTTGCTGTGATACACTCATGGAATATGAACACACCTAGCACTGATGTTTTCAAGATTTAAGCCGTACATGTGTTAATCAAATTCAGATAAGCATAGTAAGCACAAGCCAGGAATCACACCTGGACTTCAGCAAAGAAAAACCATGTTCCTATATCTCAGGTTGATGTGCTGGTTAAGTTTTGTTCTCAGTCAGAGGCAGACTGAGCTACAAATTAAGTTGACTTCTTAAATCTAATCCCAGTTCCACCCTAAAGTGCTTTTGTAAAAAAGTTTATGTATTTTAATAAAATAAATTATCATGCATTAGGTAATAACTTCTTCATAAATAAACCAAACTTGTTTCCAGACCTGCCTATCAACCAGCCACAGGACATCACAGTAAAAAAAATATAATTAGCCATGGGAGTTTCTGTATCACTTCATTTATCATTATCCCCCCAAAAGTTCTTCTTTTATGTAGGAATTATGGGCAGTTAATAAAGGGGAACCTGAAACTTATTGCCAAGTATGGATCATGTTCCAACGCCAAAGAAAAAATAAACAGTGCTACTCTGTTTTCCTTAGTGAAAATTTCCTGGGATCCTGTACTGCAGTTATGCTTAAGTGATGAGAATCTCTTTGCCTGAATATAACAGCTCAGCAATGAATCATCATTGTGTTGCTTTAACTAAAAACCAATACCATCAAGCCCTTTCACCTTTCTGCAAATGCATCTAGGACACTGTTTTCAAACTCAGGTGCCTAAACCCAAGACACCCAAATAAGGGACTGTTAAAAAGTGCTGAGCAGATACAAAGCCATCTAAAATCAATGGTCTGTATTCATCCCTGAATACAATTGATTCACATCACCCAAGCAGCAAAAATGAAGCATAAATCTTTCCTACTGAAATAGCCACAGATTGCACCAACAAAATAAAACCCCTGGCAATACAGAACTGGATGCCAGGAAGAGAAGGTTGAGCAGATACTTACCTGATCAACAATCAAGAATGTGTGGGACCATGCAAATGAACACAGCGCTATAAAAATATTATGCTGCTGACTTGTTGGAAATTATTTTTGTCTCTTTGACTCTTTTTCTCCTACAGCTTTGTTTCTTTGAATCACAAGCAATGCTAACTATTTGTTCTGCAACGCCTAAGGGAATGTATGTATTGGCTGTAGCAACTAGACTGTACTGAATTTTTTTTAGGGGATATTACACAACTATTAAAAAATCCTCCAATTCTGTTAATGAGGAGAAATATTCCATTTTACTTTGAAAGGAAATCTCTAACACAAAATGTTCCAGTGTTCATATTGAGTGAGAATGGCACTAAGGAAGACTGTAAAATATGCCAATCTTACTTATTTTTCTTTAGACATAATATTAAAAAAAAAAGTATGAAGTAATCTTTCTAAGTATTTTAAGATAACTTTAATCTAAAAATAAATTGGGTGCTGTTCTCAGGCTGAGGTATTTTTTCTAAAATTGGGCAACATGCTTCATTTCAACTTTGTCACTGGCTGCTTGAGTCACTGACTCAAGTGAGACACCCATATTCATTTGTGAATGAAAAACATCAGTAAAATAATAATCAGTCCTGCCAAACTGAGTAGTCTGCTTATGAAAATTTGGGAATATTTATCCATGAAAAAATGATTAGTTTAGAGCATGATAAAATTAGAACAT
>JAVJGI010000060.1:78907217-78921406 GCA_035590275.1 Ibycter americanus | reverse complement strand
GGGGGGAAAGGAAGACAAGAGGGTATTAGTGATTTTTCTTTTTTTTGAAGTTATATTATTAGATTTTCTTCCAGTTTTGTGGTCTTTAAGGCACTTCAGTTACAATAGACTAGACCTACTTGCCTACTCCTTCTCTTCTCACATAAGGCACTTAAGGGAAATTAATTCATCACTGTGTTGTAACCAATCAGAAAATTACTACTAAAAAAATAAACACTCAAGAATACTGAGTGTCATGATTTTAAAATCTTGATTCAACACACATGTTCAACTTCCACAGTATACTGATTAATATTCAGAATCAATAGGTTTGTAAACAGTAAGTCTCCTACTTTCTATAAAACAGAGGAACACATCATGAAAGCTCTAAACTAATAAATGAATATAAAAGTCACTGAAAACTGTTACAGCACAGCTGGGACAGGAACCAAAACCTACTTATATTTCACTAATGGCCCAACAAGCTTTTAAGAAAGCTGCACACTCTTCTGTCTTATGTTAACGACCTAGGATGCTGTCCTCAGAAGTACTGAACACTTCATATTCCAGGGAAACTTGGGTATGGAGAACTTTCAGTATTTTGGAACAGAAATTTTACCTAATGCACTTCTTCAGGCTTTTATTTGTCTACCTTAGATTATTTCAGCTTCCTATTCTACCCCATCCTATGCTGTCAAGAAGCTCTACATCCAAAATTTGAGAAAAGAAATCTCAAGCACTTCTTACTTACTTCAGTTACATGCCAAAGCATGTAAAAAAAGCTCCATTATAATTCTATAAACCTTTATTCATTCACGGAACACACGCAGCTACTAGAGTGAACCAAGACTATGAACCTAAGTTTCCAGGCCAATCTTCACTATTTATAAAAAAATTATGAAAAACATTTCCAGGATGTGGTAAAATACAAGAACTTTGGCCTTAACCATTTAAAGTCATTGACATTAGAAGCTGTGTGCAGACTGTTAGGCTGACAGACCAAACATAGTCTGAAGGCTGGAGTACAAAATTAGTACAAGACAATTCCATCAATCTAGTATCACAGCAGATGACATCAGAGGAAAGTTTTCAGGATGACTGAAGCCAGAATACTGTATTTATGTATTTACTAGATTTGCAGTTGTTGGTCATTAGTTGTTCAGTACCATACTGTCACATTTAGACACTCACAGATGGGGAAAATGTTATAATTTCCAAGATAAACTCCGATTCTGCCTTCTGCAAGCTCTCCTTCCTCCTGTTTCTGCTTATCCCTTTTTGCCTCTGTGTACTCTTTTGTCCTTCCTTCTGCATTGCGTTGCCTTTAACAACCCCCAAAGTCAGTCCTTATAGATTGTTTATTTTCTACCTTTTTCCACACAGGTTCTGATATTCTGCTGTTTAAAAATAGTTAAAGCTAAAAAAAAATAAGCAACTATAATTTCTGCATTTGGTCTCTCCTTTTCCTGTTGCAGCTACCAGAATGGTGATCACATATGTAATGCTGGCAAAGATATTACACTTGAATTTCAGAATCAGCCTATTTCCAAATCATTCATTCTCACAAAACACAAAGCTAAAGCTCTCATTTTCATTCCCATCCCACCCTAGCTATAACAGCTAGACTTCTAGTTTTACCCCTAAAGATCACCATACATAAAAATGCATCAAAATAACAATTTTCAGCAGACTGTTAGAAATAGACTGTTTAACTAGCAATAGAAGTTCGTAACATCTCTATTCCACTGCTATGATCTTGACATCTAACATTTCGTGCATTCTGGGGAATACCATAAAATGAGATAACAGTGAGGCTTTATACAGCAATCATAAATGCAGTGGAATTCCTAAACTGTTCATTCCCAGATATCATTTTCCATTTTTCCTTTTTATATTTGTTATTAGCCTTTGTTGCTTCAAGTACTGAAAACAAAGCTATCAGTAAATTGTGGACTGAAATCATAATACTGAGTAATTTTTAAAAAAATAATGTTTGTAAACTTTCTTATGGATATAGGTTCCTCTACACTTCTTTATTCTCAATAACCTTTCCTCCATTCTTTCTGTATTTGCTGTTTCCATATTCCCTGTAACTATTATCTCCTTTCTTCTATGCATTCCTCTTGTTCCTCCTGTAATGCAGTAGCTGATCCTGCCTCTGCAGTGTTCTACCATTCTCATACAAAATTACTGTGTTTTTAAAGACTTTTAAACAAAAACTGTGTCTTTTGCCTAAGTCTTCAGCCTTGGTAACCACCATAATATTCCATCCTTGAATCCTCTTGCCTCCTCCATTCCCTTCTCTCAATTCAATAAAGACTAGAAGGACAATTATTTTTAATTATCAACTGCGTAGACATGTAAACATGCTGCAGAAGCACACTAAGAAGCAAAAGGAAATTAAGAACATTATTTTAAAAACCAAAATACCATTTCCTACCAATTTGCAATGTAAATCTTGCAGAACTTTCCTGCATCAAGGCCCACAATGATGCAAGTAGTACTGTTCTTCATCCTGATCCAGGGTCCATCCTGCTTCTGCCAAAGACAGAAAGAATCCCACTCCTCATCTCACTTTACTTTTTAAAAGCCTGCACTCCCTGGATCTCCCAGTCCTTCCCATGCATGGTGGTGGGGCACGGAAGAGCTGAGTGAGCACTTCCTCCTCCTCTCAGGGCACTTTAGGAACAATTGACTGGCTACCATTTTTATAATCCAGCTTTTCTAAATCCCTAATTAGAGACCCTACTTTGATGTGGGTATCTCAAAGCTGGTTTATAACTTATCTTTGTAATTTTGTCACTAATCTGCCTTCTCCACACCTACCCAACGCAATTGCACAAAAATGGAAAATAAACCATTTCTAGCAGGATTATCACATCGTACAACTATTTCATGAGGTCCTGGACCAAACCGCTTTGGAGATTGGTGTGTCAAAAAAAGACATAGTTTCAAACCTGAACTTTATATAAATGTTGAAAGTCTTCACCGCTATTGTTTTTGAGTTTTTTCTCCTAAAGATTACGTAGTGTGTTATGTAACTTGACTGAAAATACCTGGCCAGGCAGGTATATGCCCAAGCTTTGATGTGCCCAAAACCAAAGTGCAGCTGCAAGAATTTGTACATGCAGCTCACAGAGCTCAACGAAAGCCTCTGTAACCGGTGTCATACACGACTGCCTTAAAATACCAAGTGACTTGACTTTAAGCACCCCAAAGCAAGTTTTCAAACCATTCCAGTTTTGTTTTCTGTGTGTGTGTGTGTGTGTGTAAACATCATATTTGGTATACTGCATTTATTTTCTTATGCATTGTAATACTCATGGCCAGTGAAGAAAATACACAGTAAATAGTGAAGGACAGCTTAGTGAAATGCATCGCTTTATATTCATGGCATCAGAACTCTCTCTAAAGAGCATAAAGAAGAAAAAAAAAGGCAAAAAATTGTTTTCATTATGATAATAATATTTATAAAATTCAATCAAAAAACACATATGTTCTTGTAGGCCATATATCCTTTGTGTGCTTTATAGCATCTCAGAGTTCAGAACATGCAATTGTTAAGAGGGAAGACATACACAATACTAAAGTATTCTCATAGCTTCCTTTACCATGTAAAGCTGTTCCCAAATAGATCATTTTACTGATGTGCATTACAGCAAGCATCTTTCATTGGAAACACTTCAAACAAGGAAAATTCCACAAGAGAGAAGGCTACTGCCTAATACATTGCAGCGATATGACCTCTTGACCGCAAGTTTTTGTATGTGTATCACAAAAGGCTCTTGACACCTGTCATTTTCAGAGATTAATAAAAACATTTTTTTACAAAAACCCTACAATAGTGTTTGAGCTGAAACAGGTGAAATCAGATGCAGTGTAGTGCAGCGCAGCTATTCATTTTAGCCCCTTTCCCCGTTTCTATCTGTTTTAATTTTGGCTCATTATTACAAATCCTTACAGATGGCAGAGCTATTTTATTAAAATTCACCTCTTTTTTGAGTGGCTTAAAGCAGAAATGCTACTTTAATTTTAATTTTATGAAGAAGTCTTCCATAAATTTGATGTGCACAGCTAGCTCTAAACCGCCTTTTAATTGATCTCTATGACTTCCATAAGGTGGGACAGCTTAGGTACTGGAAGGCATCAGTAATGGAAGGATTTCCCAGTACTTATGTAAGACTGTATAACCCCTGTAAAATCAAAATATATAATAAACATATTTTCTACTGATCCATAATTATTTAAAAATTTGAAACATGAAGGGTTTTCTTTGTTTGAATTTTCAGTATTGTAAACATTTTTGATGTTGTTGTTTAGGCCTCATATTGAACAGTGACAAGATTTTACCCACAATATATAAAATACCAGTATTTTGGTACGAATCAGCATGATAACATATGCCTTTCTACACTGTCATTACAATCTAAATTTTACCACCATCTCTAAATGGTGGTAAATCATTTACCACCACTAAATTTACCATCAGGTCTGTTGCTGCAGTGTTTTGTGTCTATGAATGATTCCAACTGAGCACCTGACAACTCCTCCACACGGAAAGGAAGGAGGACTACCAACCCATGTGGCACTATCCCATCTCAGTCCTGAGAGGATTCTACATCCAAATTACTACAGGTTGTGCAAATTTTGAGAGATCACACATCTGAGAAGCATTACTATGTCATGGCTGCACAACATGAAGTTTCACACCGATTTGCACAACTCCTGTGACAACGTTCACAGCTTCTACCACAGAGGCATTAACCTCATGCAGGCCAAGAACCACGGCAATAAAGTGTACAGTGCTAAAGAATGGCAATTTAAAAAATATACTTAATTCACTGTCACATATATACTGTGACTGCAAATACTTTTACAAGTATATCACAGTAAATGTGTTTGGGCAAATGCATTAGCATAATGTCTATTTCTTAATAAACTGAGTATATTTTTATTAGAAAAAGTGATCACTGGGAGGATGCAGGCAATAGTGCAAGCCTGCAATAATGAAAAACGCACTTCAGAAAACGTGATCCAGGCCACATCACCCCTTTCTCTTTCCACTCCCCAATATCTTTCCCCTCTTCCCAGTCCGCTGCTCACCATCCAAACCCACCCCATCCTCTTGGCCCTGGCTGGCTTCTTCCATCTCACAGCTGCTTCCCTCCAAGACCTTCTGTCCTTGCCCAACTCCTCTAGCTCTGCTTCCCCTTTGGTCACCCCCCACTAACCCACCACCCAGCAACTGCTCCCCTCACCTTGTTTTAACTCCCCAGACCCCTTACAGCTGCTGAGGGCATGGACAAGAGGTGCTGTCACTCCACAGCCCTGCCCCGTAGCTGAGCGAGTGCAGCGAGATGGGCTGGTGGGACATGCCAGGACAACTCGCTGCCCTCACCTTCCACATGCTCAGTAGCTGGAGGGACTCCCACCACAAGGGGATCCTTGCCTGAGTCACATGCTTATCTCCTACAACTTCAGGTTGACCACTCTTTCTGCAAAAAGGAAATCACTTGAGGTATGTTGTCTCTGCAACCAACTGGAAGAGCACAACACAATCCATCTTCCCAGCTGCACGCAAGACCATGGAAGTCTACCTCCCTCCGAGGGCTAGGGAGTGAGCCTGGGGGAACTGGCTCCTCAAGGTGCCTGTGGCCTTCACAAATATCTCCCTAAAACTTGCCTTTAAAAATACATGAAACCTCACTTTTCACATTTAATGACCTGAACACCAGATAAACCTCAGAAACAAAACCTGTCATTTATCAAGTCAAAGTAACGGCAAATATAAAGGGAGCTTTTTAATTCCACCACGAGGTAAACTGAATCACATTTCTGATGGTGAGTTGAAGCAGCTCTCCAGACCAGTCTGTTACCTGTTCAACTCACTCTCTGTTTTTTTAAAATCCCTGAACAAATATGTAGCATATTGCATGCACTGAACAATGTGGAGGGGAGAGTCAACTCTTGTTTATCATAATCTATTTGTGTCAGGTAAAGGTAATGTACTTTTAAAGACTGTGATACATTTATAAAAAGCAGCAGGGGTGGGGAGGAAGCTCCAAGAGGCTTGTTCTGGTCCCTTGGCTATGCATTTTATATTTTTCTCTTATTCAGCCATTTAACAGGATGGATTGATTTAAATCAAATTGTTTAAATCACCAGTTTTAATGACAATTTAAACCAGCATGCAGGAACTCTTGATTTAAAGAGTAGATTTTTAATCTTGTTTTGTATTTGCCTAAGCAGAAGTTCTTTGTCACTGATTCATTGAACCATTAGGCTATTCTGCTGCTCAATAAAACATAAGCTCTTACATTAAATTAGTTGTTTCTTTTTGCTGTTATGAAATGCACTTTTAAATTCCTTTTTTTTTTTTTTGCATTTAATTGAGTTGGATATATTTTCTTATTTAGAAAATAATATTGCTTTATTTTTTATCTTGCTACACTGCATTGAGATGGAAATTAGAATTAGATTCAAAATAGTATTTTAAAAGTGTTCTGTATTTATTAGATTATTAAAGTATCTAAAGTTTAGTCATTTATTATACAAGGACTATTTTACTCTAGTGAGTGAACCAGTCAGAATTTCTGGTAACCAGAGATGTGTTTTCAAAAGTGGCTAAGGATACATACAGACACATGAAGAAACACCCTCCTACAGTTTCTAAAATGAGTTAGGTGCTTGACTGCCAGGAAAATAATCTGGAAAAGGAAACCAAGTTAGATTGCCCTATTAGGTACCACTGGCTTTTTCACCCTTGAATTAGCATGTCCATTGAGGGACAACAGAAACGTGTTCCTGTGCAGCAGAAACATATTTCTGGAGCAAAAAACAGGTAGGTACTAGCATTCACTCAAATTAAAAACATTTTAATGATAGACACTGAAATGGATGACACGGCAACATTTTACAAAGAATGACTAGACTCAGAAATTTAGCACGTCTTCCTTTGATTGTGACAGCAATTAAAAAAGTGGAAGCCTTTGTTTCATTGGAATTTGAAGAGCATTCACTGACGCAACAGGTCTGGTTTATCTGTTTGAATTCTTGTAATAGGCTGCAACAGTTCCAGACTATGTAAGTATTTTCATACTTTAAATATTAAATTTAAGCTGGGCTATTCTGAAAAAGAAATCCACTCCAATGTAAATAACTTTAACTGGAATTTTAAAGGTATACATTTTTCCCTTAATACCACTTTGGATCCAACTCATCTTTAAGTCTGGATATTAAAGCCTAAAATATGTTGAAGGCTATATCTTTAAAGAATGCCGTGACATTGAGTAGTCATGTTTTAACTCATTCTACTATGTTGTAACACAGAAAAACATACATGGTGCAATACTTTACAAACTTTACCAATGAGTTTACTTATTTACTGGTAAGTCCTGCAGCCCTTAAATAAACTATTTGTATAATTACGGATGAAAGGATGAGGGCAGAAAATTGAAAGAAGTTAACTGTATCACTTGGAAATTTGGAGCAAAAATGCTATACGTTAAACTTAACATTTGTCTTAAGTATGAACTCGTACTTTTTATGACTGTAAAATAGGATCCTTAAATTATACATTTCAGAAATACACAGGCTTTTATTCCATTACTCCTGTTAAGTTATTACCTTTGTATCAGTTAAGCTCTTTAAGTATATGCTTATTTTTAGCAATGCGTTACATGTTCTGTATAAACACAGCAGAGAAGCATGTGCTTATGTCCTCTTCAATTAAGTAGGCTTGCTCCGTAAAGCACTTTCGATGTAAATTTATTGTGTTAAATTTATGTTATTCTTGTTTCTATTGTTATGCATCTCCTACTGTTTCTGCTGTATGGCACAGTCCCAAATGAGTTACAATATTTAGTGTTAGCTGACATTAGCTGCCCAACTCTAATCTCAGAGATTACTGGCCAAATGCAAAACAAACCTATAGTGTCAAGGTATTTATCTTACATATATTTTTACTTTCATTTTCCTCAATGTTACTCCATAATTGGACTCTTAAAAAAATGGACGATGCAATTTTTAAGTCTGAGAGCACTGTTCATACTTTCTTATGCAAGTACTTTCTGCAATCTGTATCATAGAGCTCAAATAACACACAAATTAAAATTCTGCATACAGTATACTTTTCTGGACCTGATAAAATTTGGCTTTATTTATTTTGCATTTCTCAGAGTTCTACCACAACAGAAGTCACACAGAATATGCTTCCTCATCTATATTTTATGTTGTTAATGTTGACTGACTTGGATTTTAAAAGTAAGAGAGTTTAAGCTAGGCACTATGACTAAACTTGAGCAAGAACAATTCTGTTCTTAGCCTCATACACTTACTTAGCATATCATAGAATGGTTTGTGTTGGAAGGAAGCTTAAAGATCACCTAGTTCCAGCCCCTCTGCCATGGGCAGGGGCACCTTCCACTAGACCAGGTTGCTCAAAGCCTCATCCAGCCTGGCCTTGAACACTTCCAGGGATGGGGCATCCACAGCTTCTCTGGGCAACCTGCTCCAGTGCCTCACCACCCTCACAGTGAAAAATTTCTTCCTAATATCTAATCTAAATCTACCCTCTTTCAGTTTCAAGACATTCCCCCTTGTGCTAGCACCACATGCCCTTGTAAGAAGTCCCTCTCCAGCCCTCCTGCAGGCCCCTTTTAGGTACTCAAAGGCTGCTCTAAGGTCTCCCCAGAGCCTTCTCTTCTCCAGGCTGAACAACCCCAACTCTCCCAGGCTGTCTTCAGAGGAAAGGTGCTCCAGCCCTCTGATCATCTTCGCGGCACTCCTCTGAACTTGTTCCAACACGTCCATGTCCTTCTTATGTTTGGGGCCCCAGAGTGGAACACAGTAGTCCACGTGGGGTCTCACCAGAGTGGAACAGATGGGGAAAACTACCTCGCTCAACCTGCTGGTCGTGCTTCTTTTGATGCAGCCCAGGAGACAGTTGGCTTTCTGGACTGCAAGCTCACATTGTTGGGTCACACTGAGCTTCCCATCAACCAACACCCCTAAGTCTTTCTCCTCAGGGCTGCTCTCAATCCATTCTTCGCCTGGCCTGTATTTGTGCTTGGCACTGCCCCAACCCATGTGCAGAACCTTGCACTTGGCCTTGTTGAACTTCATGCGGTTTGCACAGGCCCACCTCTCAGGCCTGTCAAGGTCCCTCTGGATGGCATCCCTGCCCTCCAGCATGTTGACCACACCACACAGCTTGGTGCTGTTGGCAAACTTGCTGAGGGTGCACTTGCTCTCTTTTGTTTCACTGAGAGTAGTAGGGAAGGCAGGCATGTTAGCACAGCATTTTTGTCAGAGAATTCAGTAAGCACAATATCTATACCATGCAAAAAAAAAAAAAAAAAAAGGTGCTTTCTCCTTGTGTGAAGCACCCAGCAGCTGCAATGGGCAAGGACAGGTGCTGGTGGTCAGAGGTGGCCAAAAGAAAAGGACAAGTGTCAACAGGCATTGAGGCTGTGAACTGGGAAGCTGGGGCTATAAGAACAGTGTGTTCAAGAGGGAAGGAAGGATGGGGGCTATAAAAAGGTGGGGAGATTCATTTGAGAAGGAATGTCAAGTAATGTGGGACAGAGCCAAGAAATTAAATGGGAGACAGAGCATCATCTGCAGGAAGGACTGCCCTGAATGCATCGCAGGCAACAAAGACTGCTGTGCTTACAACAAGCGTGGATGTTCCTAACCCAAGTTTCTTCTGTCCCAGGGGCTCCAAAGCTTCTTAACCTTCAGTTCCCACCCCACAATTCATCCTCTTTCTCTGGTCTCTGCTTACTTGAGACCCCAGCATAAGTCATAGCCCCTCGTCCTTTCCAAGAAGCCACTCTGCCTCCTCTTTTGCTTTTGAATACAGGAACCCTATTCTTTCTCTAGAGATAATTATAGAAAATAATTTCAGATTTTCAACTTTCATGACGCTTTTAACCACTAAAACATATTTAAGAAACATTAATATTGATTGCTATGGAAATCCATAAGGACATCTTACATAGCTGCCCTTCCTCTTCATTTTCATATTTACCAGGTATGCAGAGCACACCTTTCAGTAACTATTGTGTTTGAGTGATTTAATAGAATTTTAGAGGATTCACACAGAGTAGAAGGGAATAAAATAATGCATCAACTTACCCATTTTCCTTGGTTTTCTGTGTTAAGTCAATGCTTTAGAATATATTCTGTAGGACAGATTTCATTTAACATTTCTGGATTTGTTATGTCTTTGAAACTTCAAAAGATACCTGTGAGTATGGTAGCATGTATAATCTTAAAAAAACTGAAAAACCTGTAAGACTGCAAATGGACAAAAGCTAACATTAAAGACATTTCTAAAAGGACAAAAATACTTTTTAATGTATCTCATTACTGCATATAATCTAGATAAATTCTACGATCTTCACTGATGTTCTCACAATGACACAACTGTACCTGTTTGCCAAATGTTACGAATCCCAAAAGCAACTGTTTCATGAAGTCCTGCCTATTATCTGTGTACATGGCTTGACTTTCTATTAAATCCATAAATGTTGTAATTTTCTTAGGATTTCTGAGAAATACTTCAGACACGATTAAAAAAGTACTTAAAGTTCACACAATTAATATTAATGATGCATTTCCTGCACATCAATTACTCCAAGGATACTGATTTAGAAGATGATATTCACCTCCTCAGCTGGAGCTACACTCACTTCTGAAGCACTGTCTGCCACTCCCCTGAAAGTCCAGTCTATGGAGGAACTAAAGAAGCACAAATCTTGCACAGGATCTACTCTACATTTCAGGCTGTGATGACAATTTGCTGCCGTGATTACTGTCATGCCAAAACACAGAAAGTGAACACATATGTATTCAGGATGCTAGAGATGTTTTTCTGTTATGAAACGGGCTGGTAGAAAATACATTCCTACTTCCAAAGGTTTTCTGTTTCCTAATATGTTAGGTCCTCCTCATCTGGAAGGATGTGGGAGGTGTTCTGATCTAGGACAAATACACACACATGTAAGATGTCTGCATTACAACATTAGATAATTGCATTCAAATTGTGTTTCTCTTCACTGTTTGAAATAACAGCTTAAGCATACTGGGGTTCCTACTCCTTTCCAAGTTCACTTTATAAATCAGGTAAGCAGCATCTTGCACAAGGTAGTATTTCATGGAAACCCTGACACATTTTGCATAATACATGCATTTTGCTTTCTGTGATTATTAATTTTTTCCATTACTGTTCTAAAGCAGCATTAACTGTGATAAAGGACTATTAGAAACAATCCTGATTCAAATTAGAACAATTTCCAACACCAGGTTCAGTATCTTATATCTCAGATCCACAAACATCAGAACTCTGCTCACATTAGTGATGTCTGTATCACATCACAGATTCTACAGTTAACTTTATTTACTTGTGAAGTCTAATTTTGAAGTCTGGGACTGGATGGTTCCTTATGGTTTATTTCTTATGATTTAAGAGAAGGAGAAGATAGGCTGTTCTTTGCCATTTCTCCTGCAGAAACTGATAGAAAGCCTCAAAGACCAACACAAGAATTTTCTGTTTCCACAGGACATTCTGGAGAAGAATGAAGAAGCAGGCCGAAAAGGTAAAATCACCTGTGGCAAACAACTTTCAGGGAAATAGGAAAAAAAAACCCCAAAAAACAGTTTCTGAGGCTTGTAGGAGGTCTGCAGTACAAAAACCTAATAATATGCACAGGTTTGGAATGCACCCAATGATGGACTGATGCTGCATATGGAAGAATAATTTGTGAAAGAAAAGCCCTCTTACTTACTGGAGAAATTTGCTACCATTTTCTGTATTTTAGGACACTGTTAAAAGGATTAATGAAACAAAACACTAAGTTTATTATTTATAGGATACCGGAAGATACAACATACAGAGAACAGCAATCTTTCCTTATTCTTTTCATTTTGATAAAAGAATTTCAGAGAAAAAGTACCCTGAGATGACAAATTACTTTACAGGGTGAAGGCTTTTAAATGTAAAAACTGCCAGTACAGTTTGAAGCACAGTTGGATTATTGCACAGTTTGGAGAGAGGCAACCAATGAACCTTAAGAATAAAGGTATATAAAATGATCATACAGCCTGAAGAAAGCAACTAACAAAAAAATATATAGGTTCTCCTGGAATCACTTTATATATCTTGACAAACATAAATTAGGTTAAGTGTTTTGGGTTTGATTCATAACAGTAGCACATTCTAAAATTACACACACCTATGGTTCTATGCATACGCATAGATGTAATAGATACATATTGCAATATACATGTTGTATATCACAATGTCATCCTAAAGACCTAACAATTTGAACAATTATGATCAGGTGCATAATACAGGGAACTGCACACCAAAATACAACACAGAAGAATCAGTAACTATAACCTTCCCAGGTAAGGGAACACATCTACATCACAGCCATTGCTGTGACTGCAGCAGAAGCAGACAGACATACATGAGCTCTACGTTTTAACTAGGTTAGCAGGTACTGCTGGTTGTGACAGACATAGCTCAGGGAAAACTACAAAAGTCAAAGAATCTGGATAAATATTCAGGCAGTTGAGATTTTACTGTGCTCTACAACACTGCAGATACAACACTTACAGCACACACAAAAGCTAGTTTAAAGTTAGCTCAGATAAACCAGCTTCTCAACAAAGTTACTTCTTTTCATTCGACTAAGACTGTACCCCTTCTAGGCAACCCAAGGGAGAAGACAGGCTTTACATCACAACCTAAACCTTAAGGCTTAAAGTTAATTTCTTCCTTGGCTCAACCTATTTCCAGAGTTTTCATATTGAAGTTCTTGCTGAAAATGTTTTAATATTGTCATTGCAACTTTACTCAGTCTTTCTTTTTGAGCAGACATACTGATTTTGATGGGAGATAACACATGGCTGAGCTCCTTGGATTTGGGTAGCAATCCATCATTCCTTCCAGCCCTGGATTTCTCAGGCGCAGTTTAACAGTAGGGACCCCGGTGGTAACATTTGGTCTTTACAAAAATAATTTGTTAGCTAGCTACAACTTAGATGCATCTTTGGAATTAAGTTGGGAACAACTTCATTGGGATGGGACTGCATGCTAATTCTGTCTCATAAGACTGCATTTCCAAGTATTTCAAACACAATTACATCCTATTCTAGGATCAAAAACATCCAACTTCTCTAAACATCTCCTATATAAACTACAACAGCCACAGAAAGATGTACTTTGCTAAATAAAAGAAACTAAAAAGATTGGTATGCACTGGCGTCAGACTTGATAGAGAAAAATACACAGAAGTAGAAGTTTGTGTGGCCAAGAGAGACAGACAAGAAAGGGTAAAGGTGAAGGGAGCACAATGTGGAGGGCAGATATAGAAACTGAGCCAACAACAACAGATACAAAGCTAGCATAAAGAATAAGGGAAAGGAGACCCCATGGAAGAAGAGCCAAACCAGCAGGTGGAAGGATTCACTGGGAACAAGAGGAGATAATCAGTTTACAGATTTAAAATAAATCCTCAAATTAATAAAACAAATTGTAATTTAGAGGTTAGTACTAGAAGCATCTATAGCCTCTTATGGGAAGCAGCCTACTCTGGGTAATGCTTTATTGCTACTACTCCTAAAAGACAGGCCATGTTAGTTTTGCTAATTAATCTCTAAATCAAACATCAAGCTTGAATTATTATAAATAACAATATATAAACACTTCATACCATGCAATATAATAATAAATGTTCTGTTCAGGGTTAAACAGCCCCATGGCTGCAAAAGCTCTATACGAAGTAATGCAAAGTGACTACGAAGTAATTTCAAGCCTAATATGCACACTCAGAGATGTAAAATCCACCCATTCAGATTCTCTTACGAAGAGAAGCTGCCCAATCTAATTCCTACAAATCACACTTAGCTTCAAAAGGATCTTCAGATTGTCTTCTGATAACTTAAAATATTTGCGCAGTTGTGTTGGAGAGGATGTACAGGGCATTTGTTTCTTTGATTGACTGGCATACTGCAGGATATTTTAAATTTTCAATGCCATTGACTGTTTCTTTGTAGATTAGTTTCCACTATGCAGAATCAGCGACCTAGTATACTTCCTAAAATTAGTTACATACTTAACAGGGCCCTCTTCAGACATTTATATATATACAAGTTCTGCTTCTTTCTGTTCTAAGATCCCTAAAGAAAGAGAAAAAAACAAA
>JAVJGI010000060.1:78892217-78902217 GCA_035590275.1 Ibycter americanus | reverse complement strand
CTCCCGGCAGTGATATTAAACAGGCATGTGCTCACATTTTTTTGAAAAATCAGATGGTAATGGATTCATTAAAGAATGGGATGGCAGACATGGAAAGTGATATATGTTCTTTTTACTCCAGCTGTAGTGTCAGTAGGCAGGCAGGCTGCCTATGCTTGAATTTAGCCCTTCTCCAATCATTCACCAGAGGAAAAAAATTGTTTGCAGAAGCACACAGCAGGAGTCAAAAAAGTAAAGACTAATAATCAAAAATAGTTCTAGGGGCATATCAGGACTTCTGTGAAATTACATTCTGGTATTTTAGGACATTTCCAATTCCCTAATAAATTAAAGATTAGACCACGTGTGTGCCTGCATTTGGAAAATATACTTTCCCTTACTAGTTCAACATCTGCTAATTTGGTAATACCTGCTCTGAAAGCCATATGAATGAACCTAACAGAATGTTGCCCCTTTTGAGCTTGTGATGTGAAAGTCTGTAACACTTCTGCATAAATCTCCGGAATTTTAACTTCATTTTTAAATCGCTAGGAAGAAGCATTTTTTCCTAATATGACGTGGTCAATTTAAATAACAATAAATGCAATCAGATGCAATAAGAAATTTAGTATTTAAGTTACACAACAGTATTCCTTATGGCATCAGCTTTTGCCACAGGTGTACTAGCTGTGGATTTTTATGTCACTTTTTAATAAAAACTGCCTGTACAGTACGAGAAAATTCATTTGCTCTTTCAAGGAGTCAAAATGCAAGTTTCTAGTGGTTTAGTAAATAGAACTACTCTCCAACATACAGAAATATAAGTATTGTTAACACTTAATTTAAGACTTCACATAATAAACACCCACCCCCACCCCCCGCTATCTTCCTCCTCCTTTTTAAATAATCACAAGGACAAAACACGTAAGAAAGCAAAACTTCTGCTTCTATACCATAAGGATAACCTGAATGCTAACATCATGGTTTTGCTTTTGTAAATATTATTTGTATTTTGTATCAATGAAATGCTAGTGGTAAGTGATATGCTAAAAAAATAAAACTGCTTTGGAAAAATAATTTTAAACACAGTCAACTGAAACAGCTTCTTACCAATAAATTCCCATAAAACATTTAAAAAGATTATCTTGGTAGAACTGACTTAATGAATACTCAAAATGCAAGCTCAAATCTACCCTGTAAAGCAATCACGGTTTTTTAGCAACTATTTTGACCTTAGTGACACAAACAATTAATTCTACAAACTTAATATCAAAATAAAATTCTACATCTAATGCAGAATAATCTTTCAATGTATTTAATCAAGGATATGCTTTTTCCATGTATTATACATTCTAGTATGAAACACTGATTTTAACAGACAAGGAAAAAAATGAAAGTGAAAACCTCAGAAGTGTATGAATGTACATATATGACAGAGAATGTTCCATCGTAAGCCAAAAAAGGCGGAAGAAACAAGTCTGAGCAGATTACAGTTTGCATCCTATTTTAATAATAAAAATCCACATTCACTTTAGCAATATTTATAAATTGATAAATATCGACAGTCAGATTAAAAGTTGCTTACGTTCTAGTCATACATCTTCAAAGCCGACCTGATGATTTGTGACAGCCCCAAATCCATTTATCACCAAGTA
Source organism: Ibycter americanus (assembly GCA_035590275.1). NCBI lineage: Eukaryota > Metazoa > Chordata > Aves > Falconiformes > Falconidae > Ibycter > Ibycter americanus. The sequence goes on along the minus strand of JAVJGI010000060.1, from coordinate 78,900,583 downwards.
TATATTACAATATATTACAGAATACTGTCATTCTCTCTTGATAAATGGATGAGGAATAACTCCCTGATTCAAGCTAAACTTCTCATTTCTATATAAATATCATAACATAGTTCATCAAGCCAATAACAGGACTGTCCAAACTCCTTATAATTGCTTAGAAGAACCTAACAAAGTCTATTATTTTAGCTTAATTACTTTCTCTAAATCCACCAATTTGTGATCATAATGCTTGAACAAGATGCAAATCATATATAACTTAAAATTTTAACTTAGTCCAGTCGCTCTTTGTACACAGTCTAAAATTTCTCATGTTTAACTTTCCCCAGTATACATTCATGCCACAGTGAAAACTTATTTTGTGATTTTGATCAGCTGATATGACTATTCTTAAGCATTAGCATCACTTATGTAGCTTCACAGATGAAGGAAATGTATTAAAAACAGCAATCATTCACTTGTTTCCTTTAGAAAAGGCTATAACGAACTTGATTTGTTTATCTGAAGGCCCCCAATAAAACAACTCAGAGAAGCCAAAACCCGAATGTTAAACTATGACATCAGTACATTATATCTCACACATATTTAAACAATAAAAAATCTTAAGAATAGTAACTGCAGGTGCAGTGGGGTCTTTGTACAATGGGTTTTTATACTTGTCAAAGTTTGTTAGGCAAGTCACATATTAAAAATAACATTTTAGAGAGTTACAGTTTATTTAAAGAGTGACAATAATGAAATTAGCCATCATTTTCCTCTTAAATCATATTTCAAAAGGCATCTGGTCAAAACCAGAAAAAAAAATAGAAAAATGAATAAGAAAAGCAAAAGTAGCATAATTCTAAGCCCATTATCTAAAGGACATCCTATTGCATGTTTACTAGTGTTTATGTTTCACATCAACATATTTTATAGAAGGATTTATATGCCTAACTCAAGTTGTATTTAAATCCTATGGTGCAGACCCTACCATAAAATGCCTCTTGAGTCCTATTAACTGTACCCATGGTTTTACTTTGCCTGTCTGCTTATTTAAGATCTAATCACAGTTTTGAAGAAAAGATTGTCACTTCTAAGCCTGTCCCCTCAGAACCTGTCTGTTATTAGTACTCAACTGGATATTTTCATCTTCAGTTGTTATTCTCTGTGGTCTTTGCAAATGCTATCTACTGGAATCTGTGACTGTATGGACAAATTGGCTACAAATGCCTAGGACTGCTGCTTTGAGAAACATGTAAGTGGCACATTATTCTGTTGGTATTTTTGTGGTTTTAAGGTTTTCACTTAAATTTAGTCTTCTAAACACTTTCACCAATTAAATACACTCTCTCTCAATAAAGATTTTTAAATGCTGTTGTAATCTGAACACCTGAATAAAGGTGATGGCATGTTTTTCAATAAAAACAATATTAATATTTTATATGTGTGTGTATATATATAATTTTTTAATGAAAATAGTATATATACATTGTATACATATATAGAGAATAGAGTGTGCGTGTATATATAGAGAGAGAGATGGATGCAAGCCTGCTAAGAACTTAATGAAGACACTGAAATCTGTATTTTCTCAGACTGTAATACTGTAAGTGTTTAATTGTTACAACAGAATACACTTGAATTTGATGCAAGGCACAGATTTAAGCTTTAACAACTTCTCATATTTCAGTCTGCAACTATTTAATTCTTCCACATTTTCTGTCACCATTTAAAATATTTAACTATAAATGTAGCTAGTACACACTGCTTAATTCAGCACTAAGAATGATTCAATTTTAAGAGCTATTATGACCTGTTATTTCAGAGGCCCGTACACATGCAATTTATCTATCATGTTAAAACATGTTTCTATAAAAAGGACTTTTATAATAGTTTATATTATGGGAGACAACTTTCCTTCCATTAATGCAATACCTGACATTGTAATGAAAAACCTAGGTATTTACAAATAAAGGGTTTGAACTCCAAAGGTGCTGAGTGGCCTCAGCAGATGAGAGGACCAAACACTGAGGACTTTCAGGAGTTCGGAGCAGATAGTGGCACTCTGCAGAATCAGACCCCAATTGTTTACTAAACAAACAATTTGGGCTTCACTACATTAGTACAATCTGCATCCCCTGATGGGGAGGCAACTCTTCAGGTAGACAAAGTAGAAAGAATTGTATTTATGCAGGTTTTAAAAGGAAAAGAAATCTTATACAGTGACAAAAAGTAATTGATTGCATCTCATAATTAGATGATGTCATCTGTCAGACAAGAGTTTAATTTTACAGCTTTAAACATAAAAGCAGTTGTCCATTAACTCGTTGAGAAAACATACAAACTTAAAAAAAATGTTTTAAAAGTGAGAATGGAAACATACCTACAGAAAAGCTGCTTCTCTCTTTTCCCATATTTTCAAAACCACACATCCAAATTACACAATGCACACACACAGACAAGCACAGGCTCTTTTTTTTTATTTCAGTGGTTCCGAACTAACCAGCATTTTTTTATTTACACCTATGACAGCAAAGCATCTTTATTGTGAGAAGTCACTCTGGTCCCTTCACCCCAGCACCGACTTCGGCACAATTCATCGCAAGCGAAGCGAAGTCTCAAGTAATGTGGCCCTCTGGTGGAAAGCTCTGCATCACGTCCTACGCGACCGAATCGCACAGTAAACTAACAGATTCTGAAAACATGCACTGCAAGGGTTCGGCACAACTTTTATAAATACGCTGAGGGATTTTAATCGCCAGGCGAGCGCGGTGGTGTGCAGCGGTATCAGCAAGATGTTGCTGCCACAAAAACAGGATCCTTGCATTTCAGCATTAACATGCACAAAAACAACAACAAATAATGCCCCACACCCTTCTCTTGCACGACACTTCACATTCAGCACGCACAGAGGATCTGCAGAAGGGTTCCCATCCGAAAACAGTCCTTTATTTGTTTAAAAACAAACAGGAAGCAAAACAAACTTACCTGCTGTTGTTGCAGATGCAGCAGTTCTACTGTGCTTACTTCAGTGCTCGTGTCACCACTTGATCTTCCATCTCTGCTGCCAGCATCTAATTGGCTGCTTAGAGTGCTCATTCCATTTTGATTCATTGAACTGTTGCTTATTGTCTCTGTCGCAGATTCCTGCATCATGACTTAATACCTAAAAGTGATTAAGAAGTATCAATTAACACACACGTTACACCTTCACACTTCCATTATCAAGATGTCCCTCTCTGCCAATTACACAGACAGCATCTTTAGAAGAAGAAAAAAGCCTCGCGGAGCCGTTTACCAAGAAATGCGATGCAAACTCTGCTTTCATACAGCTACTAATCACCGAAATTATGGTTTCTATAAGCAATCTTTGTGTGCTTACATTTAACGGCCAAAATAACACACCATGCACGCAGCATGGTCAATAGCATTTATGAACGACTACATTTTAAAGTCTACCTATAAAACCAGTTTAAATGAAGGCACGATTTCACACGCTACCCTATATTTCCTATTATCTAGCTTTGACAACCATGGATGACTATACAGCCTTATTTAAAATATTCACTATCTTGATTCTGTCAGAATTTTACAGCATATCTTAGGCAAGGCTGTTGTTTAATGATGCACAGCTAATCATACAAAATTAAAATTTTGTAAGGGTGTTACAAATCATATGGTATCAACCAATGATAAATAGTATAATGGGCTTCTCCTTTTTTGTGACTAAATAAAATTTTGCCTCGGAGGCATTTTAAGAAAAAGCTCCTGCTGCAAACACGTCAGATATTGCCTATTTTTTTAATCAAACGGCTGATATTCATTTATTTTTCTGACATTTAAAACATTTAATACTGTCCTTCCTGGGAAGTAATTAAGCTTATGCATGAGCAGCAATCAAACTGTTCACTTGAAGATGACTTAAAACTCAATTTTAACATAGGCAAATAAATGAAAGATATAAAATTAATTTTCCAGGCATGTATTAGATATGAAAGCTGGAAATAAAATCTATCAAGAATATCACTAATGATTGTGCTAAAAACAGCATAAATTATGCATATTACCTTCTCTACAGTAATAAATGTTTTATCATTTTCACTGCATAAATATACTGTACTTTCAGGATAGCAATGAGATGTCCTGCCAAGATCAGTTGAAGTCTTTGCAGTAAATAAAGAATCAACGTGCCCTTACAAACCAGAATTTCAAGGCGCATTTTGTATCTGTAATATGGAAAGGTCAATGTCTCTTCCCAGAGCCACCAAAGTCCTCTCCTACTCTCGCAGGGTCAGAATGGACCTCACTTTCCTTCACCCTCACTCCCAACGCACTGAAAGAGCCCCTACAACAACTCAGCTGATCTGTGACTTTAAAATTTAGACACCTCTGAAGGGAGAGGGATGTGTAAGCAAACTCGGGAAAAGAAATCAAGCTTGCTGCTTAGCCTAATTACTGAACTTAGTTATTTGTTCCCTTGCAAAGTATGAGCAATAGCCTTTCTCTGCAAAAAAATAAAGCAGGAAAAGGATCATTACAACTTCAACTATGTGCATGGGATATTAATCAAAACGCTGTATGAATTAACACAAACAAGCGCCTACAAGATAAAGTAAAAGTATATATTGTGTTAGGAAAGTTAAAATAGTAAAAGATGAGTTATTTAAAGATGGTCTGGTCAAAAATAAACAGGATGCAAAAAACCCAAACACAAACACAGTTAACATAAAGGAGGGCAGCTGTTATAGACCAGTAAACAACAGCAGCACCAGATGTGTTTATGAAGAAACAGCCCTTCTTAAACACTCTTACGAACATCACCGAAGAAAAATAATAGAAATGGAAAATGTGATACATGCAGTGATGAATTTTACAAGGCAAAAACAAAGCTAATACTCTTTTCTCAGATTAGGCAGCTAATAAGTATTCAAATTAGGCATAAATTTTACATGTACAATGTTTAAAATATTCAGAGAAAAGGGTCTGATTGCCCTTAGTAGTTATATGAAAATTCTAATGCGGGTATGCCACAACTGTGGGAGCAGGCAGCCCTTTCCGATTTTTACAATATTTACTTTCAATAAAAAGACATGTATATCAGAGTGGAAATCTATTTAAAACACTTCATCAACTGTATCGTTACAAGGATTTGGAAATTCGGGAAATTCAAACATTAATCCTCTTTTAGTCAAACAAAGATTTAACCAACAGACAGGTTCATCTTTTACAAATTCGAACGTTAGACAATAACAGTGGTACATTTAGCCAAGCGCATTAAAAGGGCACAGGGGTGTAAATGTTAGATAATCAAAACATTACAAAACACTCAGAAATTTAATAAATAAATACATCAGCCGCCCTGTTTCTACTTCTTTTCGACTCTTTCATTACAATTAGCAGAGAAGGGTTAAACATCTTGCAGTTCATATTAACCAAAGGGGTTTATGTCTTGTGGATTTTGTATCCTTGCAAAGTCCCAGAGTGTAGTTCAAGCTCTGCATTTTAAGTTCAAGTGTCTGTGAGCCAGCAGAATCGGCTTTAACATAACATGACCAGTAACACTACTCTGGCAACAGAAAACAACACATCCGACCCAACAGCTGTGTACAGAGAGAATGAAACTATACAGTATCAATACTAGAAAGGGTAACTTATTTGGAAGTACAGTGGAAGAAATACTAAAGAATTTATATGAAGAAGGAAGAGTCCCTAGAATTTCATGTTAAAAAGAAAATGTTTTTGCTAGTTGTAAAAAGATATTTTTAAAAAGAATACTGAAACTTTGGCCTGAGTAATGCTCTGTGTTGGTTGTCCACAGCCCTGTTCTCAGTGCCGGCAATTAAAAAGAAGCAATGCTGGTAAAAGCAAGAGCACAGAATCTTTTTCTTTTCCCTTCTTTTCTCTTGCATACACACACACACACACGTATGCATGTATATCTATACACATGTGTGTGTATGTACTACCAACTCTAAACCCTCACTAATTAAAGCACTGAAAACATGTAAACAAGGGCCGTTTCTGGTATCTATGTATCAGCCATTTCAGTCATTGGCGGCAGAATAATTTGAACCCGCAATATCTCATTAAACAAACTTACGTACTTTTTCCTTGCTTTTACAACAGTAGTGCAGGTTGTTAGCATAATAATCATAAATAAATACAAAGGAAATCAATGACTGCCAGATACTAAGGCTGAAAGTTTAGTATTTCAAATAGGACAAGAAAAAATATACAGCTCCCTGTTTACACCTATTTATACACATTCACACTAACTAATCCTTCTCTTTTTCTCTTGCTGTCACACTCGCTGTCAGTCATGAGCGTGCCTACACAGGCACGCAGGCACACACACACCCACATTCACAGACACATACATCCACCAGCACCTACTTCTGTTGTGATTCCCAAACTCTTGTCACCAAAGGTGAAATATAAGCTTTGCTACCAGGTATTTTAAATAAAGGCATGGGGAAAATATTCACTGCTCTCTGCAAGAGAGAATGAAATTGTAGATTATTTTAGCATGTGGTTGCACTGCAGGTTAAATGTCTAATTCTGCCAGGGTAACCAAGCAATCACCCGTACCAAAAAAGAAATACTGGTCCTGTGAAGTTAGAAGCTACAGATTTACTTTTCTCCCCTGCAGTAAACTGTACATTTTCTGTGTGCGCACACATGCACGCGCGTGTTTTAAGCCGGCAAGTCACTGTACAGATACTTATTCTCTACACCACTTCCCTTTTGAAACATTAAACTGACACTGGAACTGACTGCACAAGATTGCATTTTCTCCTCCTAAACAACTTGAATTGAAAGGTTACTTAGTGTAACAATATTTACTTGCAGAATTGTGTTGTTACCAAGGGTATAATGGATGGTGGCTATGCAGGTTTACGCAAGAATGAGTGAAGCATGAGGCATTAGCCATGTGTTTGACATGTTTCAAATTGCTATAATCCAGCATTAAACACACCCAGCAATTCATGCCATTTCTTGCAGCCATAATCTTGAATAAAGCGTGCACAACCACTTATTATATAAATTAGTATATGACTCCCTGTTATAGTCACAACAGTGCTTTTGTGTTTATTTTGCATCAAGATGTGGTCTTTTATTTGTACAAATAGCAGGATAGAGAGACGTAGCTCAATTAGACCTCCTCACTTTATGATAGGGTGTACCGAACGCCAGGCTGGCGGGGTGCGTTTTGCCCTGCCAGGTACGGGTCTGCGGGCGCCCAAGTCCCCGACGCCAAGGGCTGCGGCCGCCGTTCCCCTGGTCGCCGCCCGCGCCGCCGCCGCGTCAGTGTCCCCCCATGTCCCCAAGGGTTCCCAAGTGTCCCGGCCACCGCCCCGCGCTGTCCTCGCGTGGTGTCCCCCACCGTGTCCCCTGTGTGTGTCCCTTCCCCGAGTCCCCTCTGCCATGTCCCCACGTCCCTGCAGAGTCCCCATGTCCCCATGGTGTCCCCATGTCCCCACGTCCCCACAGTGTCCCCATGCCCTATGTCCCCATGTCCCACGTCCTCGTGTCCCCACAATGTCCCCACGTCCCTCATCCCCCGTGTCTCCATGTCCCACGTCCTCCACGTCCCCATCGTGTCCCCACAGTGTCCCCATGTCCCATACCTCCGTGTTCCCTGTCCCCCAGCATCCCCATGTCCCCATGGTGTCCCCAGGCCCATGGCCTCATGTCCCTTCCATGTCCCATGTCCCCACGTCCTGTGTCCTCCATGTCCCCCACATCCTCATCATGTCCCCACAATGTCCCATGTGCCCATGTCCCCACAATGTCCCCATGTCCCATTGTCCCACGTCCCCATGTGCCATGTCCCCTGTCCCATGTCCCCCCGTCCCCTGTCCCCTGTCCCATGTCCCCATGTCCCCCCACTCCCTGTCCCATGTCCCATGTCCCATGTCCCCTGTCCCCTGTCCCCTGCCCCCAGCCAGGTCCGGGTGCGCCTGCGGGGGCTTCGCTGTGGTGGCTCCTGGCGCAGCTTCGAGGACATTCAGGAGGCGCTGGGCGGGCCCGGGACCCCCATCAGTGGTGGGTGCCCCTCCCCCACACCGGGGGGAGCCAGGTGTCCGGGGCGGGTGTCCCTCAATGTCCAGGGGGGCCCAGGCATTGGGAGGGGGGTCCAAGGGGTTTGGGGGGGGTCGTCCCGATGTCTGGGCACACCCAGGTGTTGGGGGGGTCCCAGAGGTTTGAGGGGGAGTCCCAGGGGTCTGAGCGGGGTCCCAGGTGCCCTGGGGGGGGTCCCAGAGGTTTGTAGGGGGTCCCAGTGGTCTGAGGGGGAGTCCCAGGTGTCTGAGGGAGGTCCCAGCGGTCTCAGGGAGGGTCCCCCGGGTCTGGGGGGGGGTGCCCGGGGGTTTGGGGGGGTCCCCGGGGTC
>JAVJGI010000060.1:78868745-78878745 GCA_035590275.1 Ibycter americanus | reverse complement strand
GTTTTTTAAAAATTGAGACAGTAAGAATGGTTAATCTCTTGACCATACTGTAATTAACTGCTGTGGATACAAACCTCTCTACCCAAGTGAATCCAAGATAGATCATGTTTTGTAGCAAACAGTAAGTTGCCATCACACTACAACACACAGATAGTCATGAACCAACTGGTTAATAACAGTTTTTACTTGCAGCATGTGACCAAGGATACTAGATTCAAAACAGTGAAGGGGCCAAATATTCTTTAAAGCCTCTGTTTGCAATGAACTACAAATATGTTCTCAATCCTGGGTGTTCATGAAACTCTGAGAGGTTGTGGTAATAAACCAAACTAGAACAGGTTGGAGGGAGGGAGGTGTCTAGATCTCTGTTTTAGATTCCCCTCTGCCAATACTAACAATCACTGTGTGTTTACCAGGAGGAAGCTGTGACAATTGTATGTAGATCTAGAGATACAATAAAGAAGAAAAGTGAGTTTCAATTCACTATTTACAACCCACTGATTCGTTGACTGGTTGTTCTTGTTCATAACCATTTAACATCAATATTTAATTCACAAAAAAACTGTTAGCATACTGACACCTTTTCTCCAAGTAGGAAACTTAAAATAGCCACTTGAGACTTTCAAGATTTATTCCAGCAAATTAAAGAAGACATGAATAGTACTTGAAAAAAGCCGTATTGAAAGATACCATATGCATTTTAGTGAATGACAGCCAGATATTCTGTATCATCCAGAACTGAAGACAGATTCAAAACTCCTGTCAAATACACAAGATATGAAAGAAGCTAGAATTACAGGTGAAGCCCTCTCCCTGCAAAGAGTTTAGTTTTTCAGTATGAACTAATACACCATCTGCCTCACTGATTCTAGTAATATTTACAATTTCACCAGAAAGACCCCAAAAATAACAGAACCTTTTTGCCTCCATCAGACCTTTGCAATTAGTGACCAGCTACGAAGGCCAATCTTCATTTCAGGCTGTTTTGAGTGCGTGCCAGAGCCACTGCCAACAGGCACAAGAGGCAATCACAGGGAAAACCTATTTTCACCAAAAAACACCCAACAGTACCACTGAAATGATTCCTCCAGCCTCAGTTATTAAAGGACTCTCAAAATAGAACAAACTCGCTGATATTTCTTGCCTTCACAGCAGCCAAGTTTGGCAGGTTCCCAGACTCTGGCTGCATACACTCTCCTGTCTCTTACAAAGCCAAAATGTCTGGTGGGATAGAAAACAACATAGTTCTTTCTCATGTTCAGCTGCAAGAGAAAGGATCGGAAGTTCAATACAATTCACAACTGCAAGGCAAGGGCCTTTGCAACTGGAGACACCCCCCCGCCCAGGGCAGCACAGGGTCATGGTCTTAGTAAATCCCTGCACCTGCCAAGGGGAGGATTAAGGGGCGCAGTGCTGTCCTCCTCAAAAACACCATTGCTTATCTCTGTTTGCTAGATTTGCATATTTTAATGTTGGGGGTTTTTTTAGTTTTTCAAACAGTAGATCGCAATGTTACTGGTTCCTTCCAATGGCATTTACGCACTTCCCTCCTCTCCTGACATTCATGACAAAATGTGTCACAGTCAGCAAAATAACTCAGATGTTTTTGAAGATCTCACTCAACCAGAAGTCTTGTCACCTGCTCCCACCCAAAATAAGGAATGCTCTGTCCTTCCTTGATGAAGGTCTGCAACAGCCTCCTCAGCTCATCTATTCCTGGCCTCATTTATTCCAGCTCCATGCTCTTGATCTAAGTTCCAACTCATGGAGTTCGATTTGGTCTTTCTGCACTATTTTGGCTCTGACCTGACAGAGCAGTGACCTACTGAAGCTATTTTCTATCCAGATGACAACCAAAAAGGAAGGCTTGGAGGTCTGGACATTACAGCTCTGGAAATTTCAAACAGTGCCACCTACCAAGTTCCAGAAATCCTTACTCTTCCCAGTCACTTCGCACTTATACTCTCACATGGATCTCCAAAACAGCTAGATGCCATACACAAAAACCTTATACATTGAAGAACAAATTTCTGATATATTTAAATAAGAAGTTACTCCACTGCCTGTAGAAAAAAAATGCTATTTTAGTGAGACCCACATAAACAAGGGTTTGAGCTCCCTCTGCAGGCTCCCTCTCTGTAATTAACTAAGAAATGCTTTTCCCACGGCCACGCAGTCATAAACGAATAATGATGATGTGCAGAAACAAAAACGTTTTGACAGGATTTGGCACGAGAGTAGTTGAAATGATCATTGATGTTGTTCTTTAAATGAGACATTTGGGGAAAATTCTGGCCTAGTATAAACAGGTGCACTCCACCACAGTGAAAGGAGTGCCAGACACTTCACTTCGAAATGGGTTTAGCAAATTTTGTGTTAGTTGGATGGCAACTTAAATAAATAATGATAACTAACTACAAGAGCTAGTACCTGTGGAAAAGCGTTAGGAGAAAAGAGTGCCATCAAGACAGAATAGCAGGAAGATGTATGTAAAAGATTAACTTTTAACTTTAACTTGTAAAGCAGATTATGCTACTGCACCAGGCTTACACTGATTTAGTGGCACTGAGTATCTGGAGTGTACAAAGCATTAAACTCACAAACAGAGACTTCTAGCCCAAGCATGATCAGATCTGCACACTCAGGAACTAAATCAGCTCTAAGTTTCACTGGAGCCACTATCTAATGGGATTTCATACAGGATTAGACCAGAAATGTGGATTTCTTTGGTGTTTCGAGCCAAATCATTAAAAAGAAACCTCCTTTTTTCAAGCTAATAGCTTTTTTTCCCCTTTTCACATTAAGGGAAGAAAATCAGGATTTAGAGACCACATAGAATCTTGCAAAAAGCTATTCAGATTACACAGCGATAAGAATATAAAAGAGAGAAAACATATTTCATAAACAAAGCTACATAATAATGTTACACTGAAATACACATCTGTGTTTAGTAGTTCTCCAATCCAACCTTCTACTGTATTTCAGCCCCAGTCTATTCTGGCTAGGAGTTCAGGTGTGAAACCCACAAGAACAGGGCAGCAAATAACTTTTTTCATAGCCACAGACATCAGAAATACCAAACATACAAAAATATTAGAAAACACAGTGGTATCCAAAGCTTTAGCCCATATCTTTCTCAGCAAATGAGAGAAAAAATAAGATTTTGACTAGCTAGAACTCAGCTATTTCTTGTAGAAGACACTGTTGTATAGTCACGTTTCTCATGTATCATTTATAATTGACATTAAGCCAAAAATTTCCCTGATTTCAACTGTTTACATGCCATATTACACTATTTTCCCATTCTTATATCTTTGAGGTCTATGCATGCTATCATTTTTAGATAATTGCCCTATTTTTGTGCTGAAGCCTCTTAGAGGTAAGACTGTATCACACTGTGGAGAGATCTATAATGTCTGGTATGCAGAATAGCTCTCTTTGGGGCCAGAAAGAGCATCGTGAATTCACTTTGGCAGTTTTGCTCTGCTCATCAGCCCACATGCAGCTGAGACCCTCTTTCTTCAGTGTGGCTTTTTTCCATTTGTTGAGATGAAGCTGTATGAAAACCAGCTGGCAGCCAGATACTAGTGATGCTTCCCAGTGATCAGTACTGGACCAATACTGTCCAAAATCTTTGTCAACAGTCTGGGCAACAGAATGGAGCATACCCTCAGCATGCCCATGGATGGTCCCAAACTGGGGAGTATGGAGAGGATGTGGAAGCACTACTGGGCTGCTATTCAGAAGGAGCTCAATAGGTCAGAGAAGTGAGCTGATGAAGAACTTCATGCAGAACCTCACCAAAAGCAAGTGCAAAGTACTGTCCCTGGGAGGTAAGAGCCCCGTACTAGAGGTGATGAGGCAACAGAACAGAAAGCATTTTTTCAAAATAAGGTCTGAGGTGTCCTGATGGACAAGTTGAACATGACCCTGCAGGTACCCTTGCAACTAAGAAGGTCAGTTGTACGCTGTATTAGCAAAAGTGTAGGCATTGGGTCAAAGGAAATGGTTTATTCTCTATTTGGCACTTGCGGCATTGCATCTGGAGTACTGTGCTGTATGCTTCTGTACAAGACCCCAACATACTATGGTGAGTCCAGCAGAAGACCATCAAGGTGCTAAGGGAGCCAGGACATGATATATGGGGAGAGTTTGAGACTACTGGGTTTGTTTAGCCTTCAGAAGGGAGAACTGTGTAAAGATCCCTTTACTGTTTTAAAGGACCCTCAATGGTAAGGTGTGGAAAGGTGGAACCAGAGGGACACAGCAACACGACAAAAGGCAATGGACACAAGTTGCAACAGAAGGGTATCTGATTAGATGATAGGACAAAATCATTTACAGTGAAGTCTAATACTGCAACAGGTCTCCACCCTCAGAGAGATTAAAAATCAACTAGGAAAGTTCCTGATTAGCCTGATCTAAGTCAACTGTGCTTTGAGTGGGGCATGGGGCTGCATCACCCCCAGAAGGTCCATTCTACTTTAATTCCACCAGAAGCCCATGATTTTATCTATTAGCAGTCCTAGCTAATGGATATTCTTGAGTACTGTAGACATTACCCAAGCCATCTCTGGCTGTCACATGCAATGGCCAGAGGATTTATAGAAGCATTTGCCAAAGTTCCCTGTGCGTGCACAGACCAGCTCTCACACTTGCTCAGCGAGCACAGCAACTCTGCCGAACTGGGGACACACCAGGTTTCCTGTGCATGCTCAGATTGCTGCTCCAGCACCCGCATAGCAAGTCATGTCCCATATATTAGCTAAGACAAACTGTGCAGTAATGCTACGCTAAAACTGCATCAGTTGGTTCTGTGCATGCACAGGGCTGCAATAGAACATGCAGTTCAAATCATTCACAGCTACCTTGAGTAACTTTGCATAAACTTTGGTAACACTGTTCTGGTAACTCCTCATTCTTATGCTGCATCTATCAAAATGCATTGGAGTATCTGTTCCAAACGGCTTTAGACATGGTTTAAAAAAAATCTACCTCATCTAAAAATCTAACTAATAGTCAAACTATATATATAAATATATATAATTCTTAAATCATCACACACACCCCAAAAAAACCCCCAACCTCTTATCCTCACTGAAACCCTTCATGTTTGTTTTGGTTAACCAAGGCTCAGACTTAAACGAAATATTTTACCTGTAGTAAATCATAGTTACAAATTACAGTTTTACATTATAGTTACAAATTCATGAACCATTAGCTACCGCCCTGGTGATCTGATACCCTGCTTATAATAGCGCCCACATTTTGTAAAGCATTTTTCATCAGCACGTCAGTATCATTATCCCCATTTTTTAACAGATGAAAAAACTGAGGCATAAAATAAGGAACTGATTGGATCAAGGTCATGTAGCAAGCCAGCAGCAGAGACAGGAATAAAAACAAGGTGGCCTAAAACCTAGTGCAGTGTGCCTCACTGTCATTTCCTCACCCCAACGTCTCTTTTGTCTGGGTTCCTGAATTTCAATTTACCCTCTCTCGAGTATATTAACTTACTTTGAGGCAAAAATATTCTAATTTTCTGGTTTTGTGACTGCTCCCTCTATTGCAGTCTTTATGGGTACTCAGATACCTTTCTAGATGGTTAAAAGATAAAATAAAAGATATGGCAAATAAGATTGTATATACACTTTCTAAGATTAATTTAATGGTGACAGAGTCTTGATTTCCTCATCCCTGTACAGACAGTTACCATGTGCTGAAAGCTTTTGTTACTCTGTTAGTGCTGTTAGTGTTGACAACTGTAACCAATTAGTATTTTCTCACTGACATGCTGTTTAGTAGTATTCTGGATAATTAATTAAATAAGAGCAGAGATGCCAGAAGGATCTGGGATTCACCAGTTGGTATCTTACCATATTGTTATCTACAGTCTTTCTAACCAGCTTTGGATTCTAACTTATTTCGGGGTTAGTCTTCATTAAATACTTTGCCAAAAGTTGTAACAAAATTGCTGTTTGGGTTTTTTTCCTCATTTTGCTCACCAGATCTGTAATTCTATCCAGAAAATAATTATATTTATTTGACAGAAAAGATGACAAATTTATCAAATACTGAAGCTCCTCAGAATCTACAGTGTCTCACTTGGAAGTCTAAAGGCATGACTACACTCCACAGTTAAATATAACACAAACCATCAGCATTCCAGCTAGCGGCAGAATGGAGCTCAGAAACTCAGCAGGGCTTTTCAGCATTAATACCAAAATGAGCATCTCTGCATGGACATACAGCTGTGCTATGTAGAAGTACTTACGTGGATCAGTACTAGCTCAAGTAGAATGAGTATGTACTACATCACTTTCCATTGTACAACACAAACACATTGAAAGCATCTTTGAAAGACTGTCTCAGTTCTCACAGACAAGTTGCAAAACAGCAAGTAATGCCTGAAATACCACGTGGCACTGAAGCCTCGAAGTCTATAAAAGTAATCCAACGCTTTGCCTCCCTGGATGAAAAGCCATCAGTCAAGTGCCAGAAGTTCTGCTACCGTGTATGCTGAGAGGCACCACTGTAAACAGCTCTGCACACTGGAGGCAGTTGGTGATTCCCAAATTTGCACATAGGACCCTTCAGAGCTGCAAAGCTTGCAGGGATTTTGCCTGGCAGCAAAGGACAACAGTGCATCAAGCATGAAGTACAGCAGCATGGCTACTCTTCTGCAAAACTGCAGCAACAGGAGTGGAAGGTGGTGAAAAAGCTGCAAGCCCTACAATAAATGCTGTGGGGTCCTGCAAAATGCCACGTTTGACATGGTAAATAAAAATGTTACTGAATATCTAAGTAACTACATAGCTCCTGGCAGCTCATATAGTATCTACTCCCCTATTATGATCTGATGCAGCAAGGTATTCAAAGCATGTTCACAACTAAAACTTCCCAGGTATTCCCACCAGCTTTACTACGAATAGTCAGTCTCCTGAAGTTTCTCATGACGCTGAACTGAGGGCATGTGACATACGTTTTTGCCCGTAACTGATACATCAAACACTAATTACTTAAATCAGTGTAAATGTTGCAGTGATTCTTCACTTTCTTATTAATTCATAAAGGAAAGATATATTGCACATTACGGATTGAACAGGAGTTCTTCTGCAATTCTTCAAATATTTTGCAATATTAAGAAGTTATTGCTTTGTACTGGGATGAAACCAAGTTTGATTTTTAAATTTTGTTTTTTAAATAGAAAGGAGATCATAAGAAACACCCCATGTATCCCACCATTACATTTAAGGATTTTCATCACAAATACATTCCACTTGTCTTGATTTTCCTGCTCTTAATTACTTATGAAAAATGGCACATCTCCAGGAGAGATTAGAAAAGATGCACTGCATGGTTCTCAACACCTCAGATGCCTCACAAGTGGTATATCCACAACAGATTCCCGGCAAGCTGAAAGAGGAACACCAAAAACAATTTCAAGGGTATAGCTCATGGTTATCTCTTACCAATTGATAAACATGATGCCAAATCTGGGTCAAAATAATACATGGAATATGGAAGATGAGGCACAGGGAAAAAAACAGTACAAGTTCAAACTTTCTGAGAGGAGGGTGAGGCCAAAAATAATATAACCAAATCTTGGTATGTGATGGCAAAAGGAACAGCTGAACATGGAGCAATAAACTGGAGAAAGGCAGAGAAAACAGAAGCCAAAAGAGAATCCCTTCTAACAACTGCAGTCTTACTCAGTCAAAATAGGAATGAATCTAAAAATGAGAAAGTAAAAGGAAGAAAACTAAATTTTAAGGAAGATGTCTAGATTTAGTCCTACAGGGGGTAAGAACTGCTCTTGTAGAAGACGTAGTGCGTACCTAAACCCTATTCTTTATGGGCCATGCCTTTTCTGACTACTCCAACTCATCAGAGGAACTAGGATGATAAAAAATATGTAGGCATATCTATTCTACGTATAGATGCCCTCCTCCAAGTAACCAAGGAGGACATCTGACAGATATTTTGTAAGAAAATTACATTATTTTGATAACAGGAATTCTTTCTTTTTGAAGTTTGATTAAGTATAGTAACAGCTGAAAGCCCAGGCTCATGTCCCTCATCTAAATGCTCATCAGACTTAGCTCCACCTAATTTCTCAGCTCCTCTGGTGCTAGTCAGGATCCATTCACAATGCCAAAGTCACCAATTACTGCCACTTCCAGGAACTTGGCAGCTTGATCTATACTAATAAATCAAATACTTCCCAGAAACACTTCTGAGCACTAAAATATGATCACCTATATTTTAAATTGTTAAAATTGCACTTGAAATGCTTTTCACTCATACTAGCTAGTACTCTCTCAGACAATTTGCAAGCACAGTCCAGAAGTGAGAACATTGCAGGAACCATTCCAAATAAGCAGGTGGATCTTGCCACAAATTGCTTTGGAAGCTCAGAGAATTCTCACCATAGACATCAGATGTTCTGTGCAGTGGGACTCACAGCATGGGGATGATCCTTGGTATGTCTTATTTAACAGTCTATGCACAGCCTAAAAATCCAGTTGCAGTGGTATCCCAGTGAAACCAAGGCTCATCCTACTGATGTTTTTGTTGCTTCACTCACATACACACACCCAAACCACAAAAAATTTACTAGAAACACAGACTGCCAGCAAAATAAAATTGCACGCTTTTCCTTCCTTAGTATTATCCAACATTCCTGAGCAATCCTTGTGTTTTAACCTATCTTGGAGCTCTCCACCTCCTCAGAAGGGTGCTCTTCAGTATCTTTCTTTTCTGCAAGTGATTTTCCATTAATCCAAGTCATTCCCTTCTGATAATATAGCAAAAACCATTTTTCCTCAAGCCTGATCTGGCTTGACCATTGCATGATTCTTCAGTGTACCTGCCTGATCAGTTATGCTACTATGGCCACAGAACTTCACAGAAATTGATGACTATCCAGTTGGGAGATCATGGGTTTAGCCTTGCATTGGAAGATACAAGAAAGACTCACACCCACAATACCCCAGCCAATTCAGTATACAACTGGAAGAGATGATCATTGAAGAAAATAGCACTGAGCTGAGGATAAGGAGTTAAAAATGTGGATTTGGGCCCTCTATCCTTCTTTTCCAATTTTGGGTATCTCAGTTTCTTCTCTAGGAAGAGCATGTAGAAACTCTTTCTTGAACCTCCCTGAAGGCAGTATATGCTGAAGAGAAGTTTTAAAGTTTTTTGAGTCAAACTTCCCTCAATACTCATGATGAAAAACAAATGAGACTGACAGCTTCTTGGACCTTCCACTTTGGCTTGTAAGGCACGAGGGAAGAGAATATCCCTCTGTAAACTGAACATACGTTGGAATGAGGGTTTCATCTATTTTTAACAGTAATTTGTATAATTTCTATGCATTATGCTACAGCACATCATGTTTAAACTGCATTTTTACATGGCTACATTACAGTTTCAGACATTTTGTTACATAATCTACAATGACATTTTACTTCCTGTATTCATCCTGCAAGAACAATGCAGAAATGGCTATCACTTTGCAAATGCAGTTTTCGTATCATGCCTGCTTAGGATACAGGGATAATAATGTTATACAGTACTTATTAATGTTTTCTCAGACAGTATGTTATGATGTACTGAACTCTTTGTGTCATGGGGCTCAATTGCTTAGATTTGGCAGATGAAATTATAAGAAATAAAAACCCGGGCTAATCAAACATAAATGTAATCCTAAATTTTTATTGACTGCATTTATCCAGTGTTATCTGTTAGAGCTGGAACCTCACTGAGAGGAGACAGGTGGAGAACGGTTTGAAGTGAGTGAGAAAGACATGTGCCTTCCGTTCTCAGTGAAAGTCAAAAGTCTGGGGAGGGAGTGCTGTTTAAACTGTTGTTTGCCTGGGTGTGCTGGCTTGAAAGTAAACGGGCAGGAGAAATGAACCCAGCTCAAAAGAGTTTAGAAGTCAGAACTACAATTTAATAAAAAGATTACAATGGATACACTGATACACAGGAAAATTGG